>CM021107.1:640976870-641046108 GCA_007115665.2 Sequoiadendron giganteum
GACATGGTGGAATTATATCCAAGAGGAGAGGACAAAGAATGGTAAGCAAAAGATTGGTTCATGGGATAGGATGGTGGCTAAGGTGAAAACCCAATTCCTTCCGGCACATTATGAGATACAAGTGTTTAGGAGGCTACAAAACTTAAGACAAAAAGAATTGTATGTGGCAGCATATACTAAGGAGTTTCACAAGTTGACCATAAGGTCTGGACACTCTGAGAATGAAAAGGAGAAAGTAGCAAGGCACTTGAATGGTTTGAGATTCAATATCCAAGATGAGATAATTCTCACTACACCTAGGATACTAGAAGAGTGCTTTCAAATGGCCACTAAGGCAGAGGAAAAGATAAGGAGGCAGGAAAAATAGTCAAGAGGTAGAGGAAAGAGTTTTAGGAGCTGAGGAACCTTTAGTGGAAGAATCTCACAAAGAGACCAAGGTGAACAAAGTGCAAACCAAGAACCAAGTGGTGAAGCAAGGGGAAGTTTTAGAGGAAGAAGACCAAATGGAAGAGGCAGGTTCAATGGTCAAGGAAGAGGGTCTAATACCTTCTCTGGAAGGTGCTATAGCTGCAACCAATTTGGACATCCTACATGGAAGTGTCTAGATAAACCAAGTGCAAGTTCTCATGGTGGAGAAAGGAGGACTCAACTAGTGCAAGAGGAAGATGCAAAAAGTGTAAACTCACCATCCATGCATGCTACTCCATAGATAGGAGACACCTTAATGATTAGGAGGACATTACTCAAGGTGCCAACCAGCAAGGAACCCCCTCAAAGAAAGGCTTTGTTTCGGACAACATGCAAATCTGAGGGAAAGGTATGCAAGGTAATAGTGGATTATGGTTCAACAAATAACATAGTGTCATTAGAAATGGTGGAAAAACTTAAGATGCAGAGAAATCCTCACCCAACTCCTTACAATATTTCATGGCTTAGTAAAGGGCGACAAGTACTTGTTAATGAGCAAGTTTGGGTGGAGTTTAATATAGGTTCCTACAAAGACAAAATCCTTTGTGATGTTGTTCCAATGGATGTGTTCCATATACTCCTTGGAAGGACTTGGCAATTTGACAAAAAGGCCAAGCATGATGGGCACAAGAATGTGTATGTGATTGAGAAGTAAGGAGTATCATACACTCTTACACCTCTGGAAGAAGATAATGGTGTTGTTCATGAAGGACCAAGTGTGATGATAGTTAAGGAAAAGGAGTTTTTGAAAGACCTAGAAGAGGAGAATATTGGTTATGCCATTGTTGGTAAGCCTATCTCAAATGCAGCAGCAAATGGAAAAGAGGTACCAAAGGAGGTGCAGGTCCTTTTGGAGAAGTATGAAGACATAGTGGTGAAGGAATTGCCAAACTCTTTGCCACCTATTAGAGATGTGATTCATCACATTGATCTCATACCGGGTGCAAGTCTGCCAAACAAAGCAGCATACAAGATGACCCCTAGATTGAATGAGGAGATCAAAAATCAGATTCAAGAGCTATTAGATAAGGGACTAATAAGGGAGAGCTTGAGCCCTTGTGTTGTGCCTACTCTCTTGGCACCTAAAAAAGATGGAGATTGGAGACTTTGTACAAACTCGAGGGAAATAAATAAGATCACTATCAGATATAGGTTTCCTATACCCCAGATGGAAGACTTGATGGATAGCTTATCAGGAGCTTGTTACTTTTCAAAAATTGGTTACCATCATATCAGAACAAGGGAAGGAGATGAGTGGAAGACAACCTTCAAGACTAATGAGGGTTTGTATGAATGGCTCATGATGTCATTTGGGTTATCTAATGCCCCAAGAACATTCATGAGACTAATGAACAAGGTCCTAAAGTATTTCATAGGAAAATTTGTGGTTGTGTACAAGAATGATATCCTTGTATACAGTAGAACAAAAGAGGAGCATTTGCAGCACTTGGATATGGTGTTGAGGAAGTTGAATGAGGAGAAGTTAATGATCAATCTCAAGAAATGTGAATTTATGAGTAGGGAACTTGTCTACCTTGGATTTTTGATTGCAGAAGGAGCCTTGAAGATGGATCCCACAAAGGTTGAAGCCATACTCATTTGGACAAATCCTAAAGCAGCAACAAAGGTAAGAATCTTTCATGGCTTAGCTAGTCTCTATAGGAAGTTCATCAAGAACTTTAGCCATATTTGTGCACCAATCATTGATACCATCAAAGGAGATAAGAAGAGTAAGTTTCAATGGATTGATGAGGTTGATAAAAGCTTTGAATACCTGAAGACTAGAGTGGCTAAGCAACCCATTCTTACACTCCCCGACTTTAACAAGTTCTTCACCATTGAATGTGATGCAAGTGGGTATGCCATAGGTGCAGTTTTGAGCCAAGAAGGGAGACCAATGGCATTTTTCAGTGAGAAACTCAATGAGGCCAAAAGGAAATATTCCTCATATGACCTTGAACTCTATGCAATGGTGCAATCTCTCAAGAAATGGTGGCACTAGTGATTATATTAAACTGTGGTCTTAAATTACTCTTAAAATGGGTTTGATTTAATCTTTTAGAAATGGCTTCCTTAGTTCATCCTAAAGTGTCAATCCGAGAATGTATGCTTTTGAACGATGTTGTGGCAGTATGCCGAAGAGCTGCAATTAATAAACCAAGGGTTGATGGATGCAAACTAATGTAATCTTCATTTGAATAGAATTCTGATTGGTAGACTTCCTGTCACAGGTGTGACAGGAACCTGTGAATAAATAGTTCTGAAACAGAAAATAGATTACTGGCACACAACATAACTAAATTGAAAATCTATATAGAAGAATGAAAATCAACCTTGAAATAATATGAACAAAATCAAAGTTAAACTATTGAATGTAAATAGACTTTCGACATCAATTGAATATTCAACTTCTTAACTTATAATGACTTTATTAATCAACATCTAACTATTCTTAATATTGGTAATAAGTGATTGATAAAATATACACGCTGACAGATATTAAATGAATCAATAAAGATCACACTGACAAGTATTAAACGAATCAATACATATTAACACTTTTACAGAGATGAATCATATAGATAAGAATCTGGAAAATAACACAGTAATGAAATTAATAAAATAACTATAAAATCATAACATACATTACCACACACATAAATCTAATGTAAAGATCACCAACAACCGAGTAAGTGGTCCTTGCCTTCATCGGTTATTGAGTGATGAAACTCACGAACACATAATTACTCCATGCTAGCTACCATTCATTTAAATTGCAGTAACAAAGTATAAACACATATTTTAATCACCAAAGTTTGATTTCTATTATGTATATATCTATATCAGTTTTCAACACACACACACACACACACACACACATATATATATATATCAATTGTACTATCAGCAAACAAATAATTTTGTTAGTTCGTTCGGCCTATCGACCACTCACAAGCAAGAGTTTATAAAATGACAAAGGTTGTAAGCCACTTATAACGTTAAAGCAAAAAATCTTAATAAAAAATGATCGGTCATTAACAAAGTCTTGCTAATTTCATTCCATTGATCTTCCGAGGTCCTCATGCTTGTAGCAGCTTCAACTTCCTTTCGAACTATCTCCTGCCATTTAGACACGAAATAATCAGAATTATCATTACTTTCAGTAATTCATTAATCCCAATTTCTTTTCCTTATTTTATTAAATATTAAGGTTCCTTCAATAAATGGTGATAGCAATATGGACAAATACAAAGTTAAAAAGGAAATTATAAGGTAAAAATAGTGGAATATTCTACACTCATCATTCCCCCCCAGCTGGACATTTTGCATGTTCTCATGCAAAGGTTACGAACCCAGTAGAGCTGTGAGTTTCTGTAAGGTGCCTTTGAACTCATCGATCCATTGTTGTTGCATTACCTGAACCTTCTATTTGTGTTCCTAAATAGATATTTGAGAATTTTTTATTCTATTAAGTTCAGCTATGAGTTCACCTATCTCTTTTGCTTGGGAATTGACAGTGGAGTGAGCTTCTTGTAACAACCCATGTAAGGTCTGGTTTTTTGTCTGTACTTTAGTCAATTAAGCTTTTAGATCCTAAAATTATTTTTCTGTCACACTTGGGGGACCTCCCTCCTCAAATTCCTCTTCGGTTTCAGGGCTTTCAGTTTGAAAACTTGCATTTACATCACCAATCAATTCATCTATCTTCTCATCCTCATGTGGGTCAGAAGAAAATGGTGCATCATGCTCTGGCTTCTCTTGTTCTACTTCATGGAAAATGTCCTCTGTCAAGATCTGTATCTAAGGATTATTGTCAACATTGTCCATTGCTTCCTCTGAAACCTGTGCTTCTATCTCTGGAATCACTACTTTTTTAGTTTCCTATTCCTGATTCATTTCTAGTGGCGTCATAACCCTAGCATCCTTTGTTTTCTCTGGTTGATTTTTGGTTGGCTCATTTTCTAGGTCAGTACTAGGTGAATCTTTTGGAGACTCGCCAGCTTGTTGTCTAGATTCTTGTTCTTTTGCCTTCTGGCATTTTTCCCTATTGAACTCTCTGTGGAATTTCTCTCATTTCCCTATTACTTCAGACAAGACTTCTATTTCCTCATAACCCAACACACTACCAGCTACCTGGGCCAGGTTATCTAATTTGGTTGAAACATCCAATTTTTTTTCCTTCTTGTCACCAAATTGACCAGTGGGTGCTAGTTCTAAGGATTTATTTTTCTCATGGCCCTTCTCATTTGGAGGCGAGGTTTTTGGCTTGTTGGATTTTGATGCATCTCACCTTGTGGCACTCTAGGTCATTTTTCTTCCAGGTTTTGGGGTTTGTACAGAGGATTCACCAGGGCTTCCCTTATTTTTCTTTTCACTAGCTTTCTTAGGTGTCTCATCAGAGATAGACTCTTCATCCAAAGAAGTGTCTTCAGAGGAACCCTCTGCGGAAGATTCCTCTTCCTCAGAGGTTCCAATATCCTCACCATCCTAAGAATGGACAAATGAATCCCAACCACCAGGAGGAGACAATAACTTCAATTCTTGGACTACCATAAGTTTTATCAAACCATGGTGAGACAGACAATGGGGTTAACCACTTCTCACCGTTTTAGACATTTGTTGCAGGGCCCGATATAGAAAATATGGAATATTGATCAACAACCCTTGCCGCAAATGCAACATTAATTTGAAATGTTGGGAAAAAACATATTGAAACCTTCCTTCACAAGTGATATAATGAATAATGTACCTGGTGACTTCCCTCCAATGTCCTGGTAAAGATTGTAATTTGGTACCCCAGAAACCATTTCCACATATTCACCCCTCTGCAAGAATTTCTTTCATGTTGTTTGTAGCTCTGTAGACTGCTTGGATTTCTTGGGAAAATATTGTTCTCCATTTAGTGGAAGTCCAAAAATTTGAGCAATGGTTTCCATGGTAACCGTAATATCCAACCCTCGAACAGTAGCCTTCTGGTTGCAAAAATTATGGGCGAATTCTAGTGCAACTCTCTCATCAAACCCTCTCAGTCATTTGAAATAAACATCCCAATGGGCCTTCTGAAATTCTACGTATTCTTCGAGATGCATTTTTAAATTTTGCAGAGTGATGGGCTCATGACATAGGTGATGACCTCTTTCCATGTTCGCTGAAACTCATTGTAGCTCAATACCAGTGACTTGGACAAATATGGTTTTAGGTAAGGCAGTTTAACAATAATGAGTGCTAAATTCGGCAATGAATACTTGGCAGGGAATGACAAAAAGTATAGTAATGAGAGATTAATGTAGAGATAATAATGGTGATAACCCTTGGAAGAAATGATGACAATAACAACCCTTCCCCCCAACTGATTGGTTGAACCATCCATGGGGAAACATGCCATTTGATAGAAGAAAACACAAAATATAAAAGAAAAGAAAGAAAAAAACTGAGATAAATAAATTACCAAACACCACGAGGGAGAGAGAAATGTGATGAGCTCGAAGAGGAAGTAGGTACACCACATGCCTCGAAATGATGGAATAGTGTATGACGGAGATCGAAGATCTATGAAGATGTGACTGAAAATAAAGTGGATGGAACAAGCGGGACGTTGTACAGCATGGATGACAACCGCCTAGAGCAGATCGCCTATAAGGGATAGCTAGGTGGTAATAATGGAAAGAGATGTGGCGGTACGGAGGAAAGATGCTTCCAAGTGGCCAAAAAGGAGATGACGACAACAGGACAGGTAAGTAGAGCATCTACAGGTATAGGAAGAGGACCAATGAGGATTGGCTAGCGACCGAGCCACCATGTGGGAAGAAAAGAAATTGTTGAGGCTGGCGAAGATATGAGAATGGACTAGGGGACCAGCCGCAGGAAGTGAACACCTCACAATGGAACAAAAGGCTTCTGGCAAGGAAAAGAAAGGAACTCAGGCCAGAAGAGACACTCAGCAGTTCCTGTCACTAAAAAGGACAGGAAGATACTGCAAGAAAGTTGGATAATGGTTGTTGGTTGTAAGCCACAAACAACCATGATAATGAGAAAGGTGAAATCGTAAATGGAGTGCAAAAACTGGTCAAGAATGGGGAAATGATATGAAAGGTGAGGGGCCTAAAAAAAAATGAATGGAGTGAGGGACTCAAGCACCGGAAACAGAAAACGAGATAGATCCTAGCGGGAAAAATGATAGGAAGGCGGGGTACCAACACATGAAGACATTTTTTTTTAACGACAATAGACCGCTGGTTGCCCAGTTTTCAATCTATCACCGCCTAGTGGCACCAAAAAAATTAGTTTTCACCACTAAGTTTATTCAATGGGTAATGCTCGTTGGAAACCGGTTTTCGAACATTAACTGAACAATAATGCCCAAAAAGGGTTTTCATTGTTGGATCTTTTATTGCATTTTTTTTTTTAATATTGATCAATCCCGAAGGAGGCCAAAAGGAACAACAGTAAGTTCTTACACCAACTCTAAAAAGAAAGATTCTTTGGAAAGAGGCTTCTTGTATAGTTTGAGGCGGTGACCATTGACAAGGAGAGTTCTTCTTTTGGAGTCCACTGTATAGAGATGAACAACGCCATTAGCATATATGGTCTGGATCTCGTAGGGTCCCAGCCACCATGTGAAACTCTCCCTTGAATTCTTGGAAGCATGAGTCGTATAAGAGTGCCCAATCTCCAGCTTGGAATGATCGTTGTCAAATGTGACGGTCATGCTATAGAGCATGTTGTTTCTGAACAACCTCGCTGTGAAAGAGTGATTCCTAGTGCAATTCATCTAAGGAATGTAGTTGATCAATGTGTACCTTATGTGCATGAGAAAGACTCATGCCTAATTGTAGTGTAGTGTGAAGAGTTTTTATCTCAAACTCAATGGGAAGGATTGCCTTCTTACCATAGACAAGTTCATAAGGGGTTAGACCAGTGGTGGTCTTCCACGTTGTTCAATAGGCCCACACAACTTCAGGGAGTTGTGTAGCCCAATCATGCTTATGAAGAGCAATTGTCTTAGTACTAATATTCTCAATCTCTCTATTGGTGACTTCTACTGCCCATTGGCTTGAGGGTGATAAGGTGTAGACTTGCGATGGAGAATTTCATACTCACGAACCAAGGCAAAAATGAGCTCAAACGTGAATTGTGGTCCTTGATCTGTGGTTATCTCTTGCGGCACACCAAACCTTGTAAAAATCTTGAAGTACAAGAAATCTGCTACTTTTGTATCTCTAGCATGCTTTAGAGCTACCACTTCGACCCACTTAGTTACATAATCGGTGCATAGAAGGATGTATTCCTTATTTCTTGATGGCGGGTTGATTGGGCCAAAACAATCAAGGCCCCACTTCTCAAATGGCTCTATGGGAAACTGCGGGTGTAAGGGCATCTCGTCGGAGTGTGTGGTTCGGCCCATACACTGACACTTGTCCCAATAATAAACATAGCATTTATAATTCTTGTGGATTGTAGGCTAGTAGTAACCTGCAGTGAGAATCTTTTGGGTAGTCCTTTGAGCATAAAAGTGTCCTCTACATGTTTATGTATGGAATGCATGAAGTATATTGAAGACATCATCTTCGGGTACACAACACCACATGATATTGTCAATGTCTGTGTGGAAGAGCAATCCATTAATCCATGTGTACTATCCACTGAGTCCAACCAGCTTTCGTTGTTCCCTTGAAAAGAAATGTGGTGGGAACTTGCGTGTAACCAGATAACTTGCAATATTGGTGAACCATGGGCTCTTTGCTGATATGGCAAAGAGGTGCTCATCTGGAAATGCATCATCAATTGGAGTGGGTTCATTGTTTGGCTGTTGTAATCTAGACAAAACCTTTGAAACCACATTTTCTCGACCAGGCTTATCAAGTATAGTTATATCAAATTCTTGGAGTAAAAGCAACCATCTAATAACTCTATCGGTTACCACAGGTTTATTCATTAAAAACCAAATTGTCGAATGATCTATGTGGAAAAACACTTTATAACCAGTAATATAATGACAAAACTTATTGATTGCATAAACAACAACTAAAAATTATTTTCCAATTACCATGTAATTTACCTCGGCCCCTATGATTTTCTTGTTGATGCAGTAGATGGAATAGAAGAGATTATCCTCTTTTTGTCCAAGCATAGCTCCCATCGAACAATCTGAGGCATCAGTGTGAATATGAAATGGTAGTTCCAAATTTGGACCTCTAAGGACTGGTGTGGTTACAAGTTTTGTCTTGATGGCCTCAAAGGCTTCTTGACACTCGGGTGTCCAAGAGAAAGCAACATCTTTGGCTAGCAAGGCAAACAAGGGAGAGGAAATCTTACTAAAATTTTGGATAAATCTTCGATAATACCCTGCATGACTGAGAAAACTTCGAACATCTTTTTGGCTAGAAGGTGTAGGCAAGTCTTGGATAATTTGGATCTTTTTAGGATCCACTTGAATACCTTTAGAGGAGATGTAATGGTCAAGCACTATCCCTTCGGCCATAAGCATATGGCACTTTTCATGAATCAATGACAAGTTGGTATCAATACAATGCCTAAGTACCTTTTCTAAGTTTGTTTTAGCCTCTTCATAATTATTACCATGGACAGTAAAATGGTCCATATACACCTCAACACAATCATTGACAAGATCCGCAAAAATGCTTAAAACTACCCTTTGAAAAAGTGGCAGGATGCTATAAGCAAACGTGCCCCAAGGGAAAGTGAAAGTGGTCTTGTCTTGATCTTCTGGTGCTATGTGAATCTGGTTGTAACCGTTGAACCCATCCAGAAAAGAGAAGAACTTCTTACTTGCAAGAGTGTCCAATACTTGATCAATAAATGGTAATGGAAAATGATCTTTATTAGTAGATTTATTTAATGCTCTATAATCAACACAAATTCTCCATTTACCATTTTTCTTAGGAACCACAACTAAAGGAGAAACCCACTGACTATCTGAAATAGGATATATAAACCTAACATTTAACGGTTTTTGTAACTCCTTAACTATTTCACGCAAGGCAGTGTTGAGCCGACATTGTGGTTGCCTAATTGGACGACTACCTTCTTCAATGTAAATACGGTGGGTGCAGGTGTCAGGATTAATGCCACACATGTCTTGGTATTCCTGGGTGAATGCATCTTTGTTTGTTCTAAGCATGGCGATAAGATCTTGGATTTATTCAGGGGTTAACTGTGGATTAATGTTAAGTGTGCGATTAGGAAAAATTTACATAGCTTCTGATTGTGTAGGTGAGTCAATGGCTAAGAATTGCAAGGTGGATGGAATATTACTTGAATTTTCAAAAGATAAGAATGAACTATATAAGCAATTATGGGGCAACAACTAATGCAATGTGATAAAGTGTTGAACAGAACATGAACTACCCACCAACGGGAAGTTCCCAAAAGGACATTGAGTATTTATACCTGACTGGAGGACCATGCTTTCAAAGATTTCATTAAACGTATACCCATTCTAAATAATATTAACAAGAACATTATCCTCTATAGGCTCCTCCATATCTAAGGCTTTATCAATTGTCAGAATTGGCAATGACTCATCTAAGTCACTATCAATCCACATTGGGTCCTTCATTTCCAACAAAGGTTTTGTTGGCGGGTATAGAGTCAGTTTTTTCTTGTGCTCGCCATTAGAAATGACCATGTTCCCTGACCAGAAATTGATAAATGCATATGCGGCTGCCAACCAAGGTCATCCCAAAATCAGGGGGTATCCCCCCAACTTAATTTTTGGTTACAAAATCACAAAGTCAGTTGGGTATTCCCACGAATCAATAGAAAGGATTACATCTTCAATCACACCTTCAGGCTTGACCAAAGATCAATCTACCATTTGAAGAACTGTGGGAGTGGGCCTAAGTCCTTCTAATGACAGTCTTTCCTTTGTTTCATTTGTCATAACATTAATTGCAGCACCCAAATCCACAAGAGTATTAGGAATACTTACTTTACCAATAGATACCTTAATGACAGGACTCCCTAGATCGGAGTACTTTGGAATGGTTATGTTTCTGAGCATAAGATCTGCCAACTGCTCGATGACCTGGACGGTCTTCGGGTCTTGCTTCTTTTTCTGCTTTCGGGTACCTAGATCACGAATCACTTTTGTATAGATGGGAATGTCCTTGATGGCCTACAACAAAGGAATCTTGATGTTAACATTGTGCAACTCATTAACAAAATCAAATTCAGGTTGAGAATCCTCCCTTTGTATTGGTTCAGATTGAAATTGTTTGGGAAAGGGAGGTTCTTTGGTTGGATTTGTTTCTGACTCCTTGTTTATCTCTGTAATGGTGGGCCCTTGAAGAGCCTTCCCTGACCTCAACTAAACTCCATCAAGTTCTAATGTATTGATGGAATAGGTGGGGTAACCTGTTGCCTCATTATTATACATAGGTTGGGTTGCCTTATTGTTGGGGTTTGGATTTGGCTGGGTTGGCATTGATGTAGGTCTTGGTGGATGTGATGGATGGTTTGTTGGATTGACGGGTTGAGCGACTAATGATGACAAGGCCGAAAGAATTTGTTGTGACTGTTGGTATGGGTTGATCATAGGAGGAGGTGGAAATTGTGATTGTGATGGAAATGGTTGTTGTTGGTATGGTGAGGTTTGTGGTGGTTGTGGCCTCCATGCTTGTTGCCACGATTGTGAAGTATATTGATATTGTGGCATCCATTGAGGGTATGGGGGTTGTTGCCAACCCTCATACCATCCCGATTGCTAAGAATCGGGTTGGCTAGGTATAGGGGCAAGATAATCATTCATCATGTTAGGGTGCATTACTCGAGGTGGAAAAGGTTGCCTAGGGGCCATGTAATACATGGGTTCCTCAAAATATTCCATTTCAGGCACACCTACAGGAAGAGGCCTCGAGGTAGAACTCTTACTGACTTCTTCTAGGGATGAGATGTTTGTCCTATTGTATGGGCAATCCTCACTACCATGTCTCTTGCGACACATTGGAAAAAACACGGCCAAGGCCTTCTAGGCTTCCTCTTGCTTCCTACGAGTATAAAGAGTGTCTATCTGTTTCCCCATATGACTCGACAAATCTATTTTAAGATCCTCAAGTAAATTTCCTATTTCCCACTTTTTATGCCTATCGCATTGCCTACAATATAAGGCTTACTTGGATAGCTCCTTCTCGAACGTTGGGACCTTGAATAGTTCCTGCAAATATCACATATATCATCAAATTCCATTTTAGAGATATTCCCTTTTCCTATTAAATTTAATGCTTACATAACATCATCTCTTATCCCTCTAAGAAATAAAATTTTAATAGCATCATTAGTTAGTCCCTATTGGCGAGACCGTTGAAGACTAAACATAAAGTGTTCAAGGTATTCCTCTACGGACTCATCTTCCTTTTGAGTCATGCGGAAAATTTCATCCCAAACCTCCTTTGTTTTGCAATATTATTGGTACTTGGTCAAGAATAGTTCCTTCATGACTTCCCATGTTCTAATGTTCCTCAGGTTCATAAACCATCATAGGGCAGTGTCCTTTAATGTAGCTAGAAATAGTTTGAGTTTTTTTGCGTCACTTTGATAGTCATATCTGTGGCACAACACATCAAATTCAAATAAAAACATGTCAGGATCCTCCATCAAAATACCATGAAAGATAGGCAAAGTTGAATGAGGAATATTCTTCATAGGAGCATCTTGTTCAAGATGTGTGATTGGAAACTCGAAGGTAATCAGATTATTGTTGGCCAGTGCCCTATTATGATTGTTGTTGTTGTTTTTGTTGTTATTGTTGTTGGGATCCATGACTTGTAATTCCCAAGGGGTAAAATAAGTTTTAAATGGATCTTGGGTTTCCAAAAATGGACTAGCTTTATCCCCGTAAGACTCTTGGAAAAAAAATTCAACCTTTTTGCATAATATCTCAGAAGAGCTTGGTTGGGTATTTGCGAGTGTCTGAATAATAGTGGTCTCAATAGCACACTTCTCAACATCAGGTTCAAGTAATTCTAATGATGGAAATTTAGTTTTTAATTTCTCTTGAGTTGAGCTACTTCCTTCAATGGGTGATTTTGACTTATCTTGCAATTCTTCAGGTTGTGGACTCTCAATGGATGGTGCTAATTTATATTTGGGTTTTTCAGGTTGTGAACTACTTACCTTTTCTTTTCTAATGAATCTTCCTCTACTATCCCTATTACGATTCATGCACCTAAATGATCTATGACAAAGCAAACTAAGGGTAGTTGTCCAAACGAAGTCGACTATCATTTGGACTTTCTCCTTAGCGCAATGCTCCTAACTTAGTTTACTGGAAATGCAGGTCTTTAACACCATTCCCCGACAACGGCGCCAAAATGATTGGATTAAACTATGGTCTTAAATTACTCTTTAAATGGGTTTGATTTAATCTCTTAGAAATGGCTTCCTTAGTTCATCCTAAAGTGTCAATCAGGGAACGTAGGCTTTTGAACCGTGTTGCGGCAGTATGTCAAAGAGATGCAATTAATAAACCAAGGGTTGATGGATGCAAACTAATGTAATCTGCATTTGAACAGAATTTTGATTGGCAGACTTCTTGTCATAGGTGTGACAGGAACCCATGAAGAAATAATTCTGAAACAAAAAATAGATTACTGGCACACAACAGAACTGAACTGAAAATCTATATAGCAGAATGAGAATCAACCTTGAAATAATATGAACAGAATCAAAGTTAAACTATTGAATGTAAATAGACTTTCGACATCAATTGACTATTCAACTTCTTAACTTATAATGACTTTATTAATCAACATTTAACTATTCTTAATACTAGTAATAAGTGACTATTAAAATATACATACTAACAGATATTAAATGAATCAATAAAGATCACACTAGAAAGTATTAAACGAATCAATACAAACTAACACTTTTATAGAGATGAATTATACAGATAAGAATCTGGAAAATAACATAGTAATGAAATTAATCGAATAACTATAAAATCATAACATACATTACCACACACATAAATCTAATGTAAAGATCACCAACAACCGAGGAAGTGGGTCCTGCCTTCGCTGGTTATTGAGTGATGAAACTCATGAACACAAAAATTACTCCACGCTAGCTATCATTCATTCAAATTGTAGTAACAGAGTATAAACGCAGATTTTAATCACCAAAGTCTGATTTCTATTATGTATATATCTATATCAGTTTTTAGCATACACACATATACATATACCGATCATATTATCAAAAAATAAATAAGTTTGTTTGTTTGTTCGACCTATCGGCCACTCACAAACAAGAGTTTATAAAATGACAAAGGGGTAAGTGCACAAAGTTGATTCCACGAAACGTGGAAGTTTTTGCCTTAGCCAAAAAAATGAAATTGACATTGCAAAAATGGGATCCCGTTTTGTAATAATCAGGATCTCGTTCTGTAATGGTATTTATTTTTTTTAAATGAAAAAAAACCTTCATTTTAGCTGTGCACGGGATCCCGAGTTGTGAGCGACAGTGACCACCACAAATAGCTTCCAGGTACCCGTCCACCCCCTTTTTTTCTTTTTTTCTTTTTTTTTTGAAATTGTCAATAGAAGATATGGTTTTAGCATGTTTTTTAAAATTTATTTGATGTTTTAAGAATTTTATTTCCTGTTATAGTAGAAATGAGGAATTGTAGAAATAGATGAAAAAATGGCATGAAACCTGAAGATATTGAATAGAAACGAAAAAATGAACCTTGAATTGTATTTTAGAAACAAAATTTAGCTAAATTGAAACCTAGATTTGTTCTATCAAACCAAAAAAAATTGTATTTGAAAACCCTAATTGAAACGAAACAAAATAAATTGCATTTCAAAACCCTAGAAATTGAAATGAAATAAAAATTTGCATTTAGAAACCCTAATCAAGCTTTTTGAAATCCTAAATTCAAATCAAACAAAAAAAATTGAATTTGAAAACCCTAGTTTGAAATGAAATGAAAAAATTGCATTAAAAACCCTAATTGCTTAGAAATTGAAACCCTAAATTAAATTGAAACAAAAAAATTTGCTAAAACCCTAAATTGAAATCGAACAAATCATTTTGATTTTGAAAACTCTAATTTCGAGCTCAAGAAAATTCATTTGCATTGCTTAAATGTTTTAAATTTCATTTGCATTGTATGGAGAAAATGATATGTTAAACTTTAGTTTCAATGTTAAATTATAATTAGATTGGAAAATAATATTTTAAAGAATAGTTACAATTTATAAATTTTATGAATGTTTGTTTGCAAATTTAGTTAGCAAATTCGTAAATCCAAGTGTACAATCGATTTCTAATTATCACTTAATTAGATAGTATTCAGTTCATTCATTTCTATTTTATGTTTTGATCTCTCTTAGTCGTGCCTTGTTTACATTTCTTGTTTGCATGTGTTGTTTGTTGTCTTTTGACAATCTTAACCCTCATTCTAGTCAATTACTTGTTAATTAGGCTTCTAGTTTAGTCTAAAATCTCAATTTTTGCACTAGTTACCTAGACACTAAAGAATCTAAATATTTTTCTTTTCTAAGTTCTTTTAGGTTCTTTCAATTCTAAACAATCTAAAATAAAATACTTGATTCAATATTAATTGATTTTAAATTATACATTTTATATCATAATATTCATTTAAGTGGGAAATATTAATAAAAAATGTTAAATAAAATAATCTTATATTCAATTAAAATATACATCAAACTCAATCTTAATAATACATAATTATGTGTTTCTATTACAAAAATAGTTAATCTATTCATAAAATCAAAAATATTCATAAACTAGGTACTAACTTGCAAGTCCATTATTCCAAGGGCCACCCAAACTTCACCCTAAGTTCGCTAAACCCTAAACCCTGAACTCTAAAATCTAAACCCTTAACACTAAATCATTCATTTTGTCTTAGGACCTTAAAATGAAATTTGGTTGCCTTAGGAAACTCCACCAAATTTTATTCCCTTAATCCATGTCATTTTGTCGTAGGACCTTACTACAAAGATCCCCTTAAGCCATCCTATTACCCTAAACCCTAAACTCTAAACTCTAAACCCTAAACCCTAAAGATCATTTTTTTCTAGGCCCTTAATGAAATTTGGTTGCCTTGGGCAACGTCACCAAATTTTATTCACTTGAGCCATGTCATTTTGTTCTAGGACCTCACTAGACATAGATCCCCTTAAGCCATCCTATCACCCTAAATCATAAATCGATGTCTTAAGGGGTCCTAATATGACATTTGTTAAGGGGATCAAAGAAGTTCTCAAAATTTGGTGAAGTTTCCCAAGGCAACCAAATTTAACAATAATAAGATCGTGCAAGATTATAATATGAATGATATTTCATGATCTAGGTTGGTTAGTTGAAACAAGAGCTATCTCAATCAACTGTTCCATGAGAAAAATTTCTTCACTAACTTGCAAGTTCATTACATTCCAAGGGACATCAAAACTTCACCCTAAGTTCTGTAAACCCTAAACTCTAAAATATAAACCATGAGTAGACAATTTGAAAGATAACTAGTGGAACCAAGCAACATATGAAAGGGCTAAGAGTAGTTCCTGCGGTAGATGATCTGAAGCATACCTAAGGATTTGGAAATAACAAGGTGAAGTGATAGTGGTCTGGAACTCCTAGGTTGAGGTATGTTTCCTTAAAAAATAAGGGACTTATTTTTTAATTTACACTAGGTGTCTAATATAGGGGCATCACGAGGATAATGTGGAGAATCTACATTATGTTTAGAAAGATAAGGTTTAAAGTGATTCATGTGTTTCGTAGATAGTCAATGGTCTCTAATAAGGAAAGGTGGATGCATTTAATTGGATCAGGTAATTAATTTTTATAATTAAAAAAAAAAAATTGTGTGATTGGTTGGCCTTTTGGTAAATTTTAAGATGATTTAGATGTTTTTCCTTTTTTTTGGTTTAGTTAATGAGCATGCACAAGTTAACAAATATGTTCAATTAGAACTATTTTGATTTATCAAAGGTTATTTTTGGTTTCTACCAAAGGGAAAATATTTTAGAAGGATGAGTGGACCATGGAGAAGGTGTGAGATGAATTTCCACTTTGGACTATATTGGAATTCATGAGATTTTTTATCGTAGGTCAATGAAATGATTCGTGTTGTTACAATCTTTGTACCATATTGAGGTTGATGCTAATTATTTGATAAACTACAGAAAGTCATAAGTATGATATTTTGGGACAATTGAAAGCAAGGAAGAAGGCTAAGGAAAATAGTGGAGCTATCTAGTAAGGAATTAGTAGAAGAGTGAGGACTGAGAGGTATGTGAGACAAGAAGTATGATGTGAAATACTAGTAGGAGACTAGGTCATGTCAGGTTCATTTAGTGTTATTTTGTATCCAATTTGAAAATTTTGGAAGTGGTTTTCGATGTTATGTGTTTATGTAAAGCCATTATGGAAAACTATAATTAATTTTGTGAAATTAATAAAAACTTGAGATCATTTGGTAATTGGTTTTTCATTACTCAAGGTTTTATATGTAATGAAATTTGGTTGCCTTAGGCAACTCCACCAAATTTTATTCCCTTAAGCCATGTCATTTTTTCATAGGACCTTACTACAAAGATCCCCTTAAGCCATCCTATTTCCCTAAACCCTAAACTCTAAACTCTAAACCGTAAACCCTAAAGCCATCATTTTTTCTTAGGCTCTTAATGAAATTTGGTTTCCTTGGGAAAATTCACCAAATTTTATTCACTTGAGCCATGTCATTTTGTCCTAGGACCTCACTAGACATAGATCCCCTTAAGCAATCCTATCACCCTAAATCATAAATTGATGTTTTAAGGGGTCCTAATATGAAATTTCTTAAGGGGATCAAAGAATGTCTCAAATTTTAGTGAAGTTGCCCAAGGCAACCAAATTTAACAATAATAAGATCGTTCAAGATTATAATATGAACGATATTTCATGATCTAGGTTGGTCAGTTGAAACAAGAGCTATCTCAATCAACTGTTCCATAAGAAAATGTTCTTCACTAACTTGAAAGTTCATTATAATCCAAGGGACACCAAAACTTCACCCTAAGTTCCGTAAACCCTAAACCCTAAACTCTAAAATCTAAACCCTAAACACTAAATCATTCATTTTGTCTGAGAACCTTAAAATGAAATTTGGTTGCCTTAGGCAACTCCACAAAATTTTATTCCCTTAAGCCATGTAATTTTGTCGTAGGATCTTACTACATAGATCCCCTTAAGCTATCCTATTACCCTAAACCCTAAACTCTAAACTCTAAACCCTAAACCCTAAAGCCATCATTTTTTCTTAGGCTCTTAATGAAATTTGGTTGCCTTGGGCAACTTCACCAAATTTTATTCACTTGAACCATGTCATTTTGTCCTAGGACCTCACTAGACATAGATCCCCTTAAGCCATCCTATCACCCTAAACCATAAATTGATTTCTTAAGGGGTTCTAATATGACATTTCTTAAGGGGATCAAATAAGTTCTCAAAATTTGGTGAAGTTGCCCAAGGCAACCAAATTTAACAATAATAAGATCGTGCAAGATTATAATATGAATGAGATAAATCATGATCTAGGTTGATTAATTTATGGTTTAGGGTGATAGGACAACTTAAGGGGATCTATGTCTAGTAAGTTCCTAGGACAAAATGACATGGCTCAAGTGAATAAAATTTGGTGACATTGCCTTGGACCTTAATAAAATTTGGTTGCTTTGGGAATCTTCACTTAAAAGCCATATCATTTTGTACTAGGACCTTACTACATAGATCCCCTTAAGCCATCATATTACCCTAAAACCTAAATCTTAAACTCTAAACCATAAACCCTAAAGAATTCATAAATTTTCCTATATTAATAGTTAATTGTATTTTCATTCAAGTAACATGCCTTAGACATAAATGAGGCTTACATATTTTATCATTTGTATTCAATTAGGACATTTATATTGAATGGTTTAAGGGTATTTCCTAAACATGTATCTTACATTTTGAAATTACAAATCTAATGCAGGTTCACTCATATCTTAGAGATCACATGGATCGATTCAATAATATTTGCAATCCACCTCCGCACCATCAATCTCCAACACCTTCACCTCCACCTCATAACCCCCCACCTCCACCACCTGAAAACGATGGTGCTCGTTTGCAAGCACGAATCAATTCCAATGTTAGAACCATCCAAGATCAAATCAACATTATTCAAAAAGAAGAATGTATTACACCACCTATGAGGATGATTGCATCTAGGATGCAAACCATTGTTGATGTTGTTAGGGCTATGGATGGGATCTTAGATGAGCATCAACAATGGCTGGAGGAGAGGAGAACTTCTGATTCTGAAAAGGAAAACGCAAATAAATGAAGAGATGCAGTAGAGAGCCACAATAGTTTCTAAATTAAGACAATGATCTTAAATAGTTATGAATTTATGAATTTGGTGAACGATGGATATTTTTTGTGATGAATTTATAAATTTGGTTGGATGGATATTTTTAGTGACGTGAATTAATGATTTTGGTTCTAGATGGATATTTTTAGTGACGTGAATTTATGATTTTGGTTCTAGATGGATATTTTTAGTGACATGAATTTATGAATTTGGTGGAATTTATGAACTTATAATGATGAATTTATAATAGTATATATTTTATGATTATCTACTAGATCGTGATTTCTCCTGATGGAAAATTGTAATATATATATATATATATATATATATATATATATATATATATGTGTGTGTGTGTGTGTGTGTGTGTTATACATAAAATGAGCTTTTTGTGAATGCTTCAAGTTTATTATTTAGTATGTACACCTGTATTAAAATTGCATATAGTTCTTAAATTTTGAAATTTGTATGTATGTACATAGTTTAGTTTAATGATGTATGCATGCAAATTATGCATCGTATTTTTTATTTTAAATGTATGTACATGTTAAATTTTGAATTTTGTATGCACATGCTCAAGTTCAATCAATGTATATGTGTGTTTCAAGTTTATATGATCTTAATATATGTATGCACATCCTATTTAAACAAATTTGCATGTGTGTTTCAAATTTAACTATTTCTTGTAATTTTTTAAGTTTGTATGTTAATTTTGTATAATTTAATGTAGGTGCACACTTATATCTCATATCATGGATGATTTTAACATTAATAATATCATCAATCCACCACCTCAGCCATAGCCACCTCCACCTCCCCCTCCACCTAATATGCCACTTCCAACACCTATTGCATCTGATGAGGCTCACTTGTGAGAACGCATAAATGATCAGGTTGCATCCATACAAAATTAAATCAATGCTATGTAGAGTCAAGAATTGATTCCACCACATGTTACATGTTTTGCATCTGCGATGCAAAATTTTGTGGATGCCATAAGGACCATTGATTTTCATCTAGATAGGCATCGACAAGACAGAGAACATATGAGACAGTTTTATGTTGACGGTCTCTCTTATACACAAAGTTTAGACCTTCAAATAACAAAAGCCCACCTAGCCCCCTACTTTCTCAACCCCATTACTCGACAACCCATTCCTCCCAACAAATCTAGAATATCCATGAGGTGGTGCATACATCCACAAATGAGTGCATATTTTTGGGATCAATGGTATATGGTTTTTGATAGTCCCTCACACGCTAATTGGGAGTGCCCATTGTATTTTTTGAGGAAATTATATGTAGATTTTTTTATGGGGAAAAAGCCCAATTACTTTGATTTTAAATCATTTCAGGGTGTTGGTGGCGGCATGCCACAATAGAGGTTAGGGGAAAGGGTTGATCCCCAATGCACCGTGCATGCACAACCCCTTGTTGCTACTCCTAGTCCTTCCATTCTCGTACTTGTGCATCATCTATTTGTGATCTCGACATTAGGTTCCCTTAGTACACTCATAGGAGACCTTGATCAACATGCTTCTTCCAGAGCGAGTGAGTAACATAGAGATGATGATGATGGAGTGTTTTATGGAGCTGGTCTAAGTACCACTCCAGGAGTGTCGAGGCCTATCCCACATGTATGTAGTAGCTGCCATCAAGTATGATATGGACCTGACCAGGCCACACCTAGTTCGGGTGGATGTGGAGATTTTGGTGGTTCATCTGGTTGCATCAGTTCATTTATAAAGTTTCTTAGAATAGAAAATCACACTGAGGACACTGCGAGACATGTATAATATGCATCTACACATTCATTTTATAAGAATTTTGATGAATGTATATATCAAAGAAAATCTTTCAATACATTTTTACAATCAAATTTGTTGGTGTACAAATGACACTAACGATGGGGAAATCATCCATTCCACGAGTACATACATCGACACCAGTCCTACTCGGCAACCCTTATGGGGTATTTTGATTTCAATTTTTTAAATTATATATGAAATGATTTTCAACTTGAGTTTTAAATTTATAATTGAATCACATATATTTTTGAAATATTTATGTTGGTTTAGGCAAGTCAATCAGCTTCCATGTCGATTCCACCCGAGGGGTTGTCGAGCACTCCTCCACTATTGGGCGTCGTAGATCAAGGGTAGGTACATTTATATTATAAATTGTTTAGCTTACATTAGTATAGTTACAATTATGAATTTTAAATTCACTATATATGAAATGTGCATGTACACTTGTAAATATTATAAGTGTTAAATTTCTACATGTATGTCTAGGTTGATACCACAATGAGAATGGGCATCGAGCAAACATTATATGTTGCGGCTACTCGTGAGGCCTATGATTTTCAGGTTGTTTAAAAAAAATTCTACACAAAATGTGAAAACTTGAATATATATATATATAAACCTAATTCAAGTATACATGCTTTAATTTTGATCTTGTAGGACTTTGTTAGTGAGACTTTCATCCCTAACCCAGACATAGTTACACCTTCAGGAGGACATGTAGAGCAAGCTCTAGATCAAATGGTAATTTAATTTTTTTATTATATTTAAAGTCAATTATAAATTATATATTATGAATATAACTTTAATTTTAAATTTCAAATTGAATATATATTATATAATATGAGCTAATACATGTTTTAATTCTTTTTCTTTTATAGCATGAGACACATCTTGTAGTTGAGAATGTACAAACAGGTCTTGGAGAAGAGGGTGCACAACCTCATAATACGGTACAATTAAAATATGATAAATTATAAATTAATTTCAATTAAATCATTTTTAATTGTAGACTTGTACATCTAATTTCAACTTTCTTTGTCTTGTTTATGTAGATTGATTCAAAGAATTTAGAGGTTGCTTCAAGTGCACTAGAGCATCCAGACCTAGATATGATGGTAATTTAATTTTATGATGAATTATAAATTAAATTTTCATTAAACAATTTTTCATTGTCTTACATCTGATTTCATCTTTCTCTTGTACAGAGTGTTTCAGGTCATCTGCATAGTCTGCATGGCGTGAAGAGGTCTCTTGATTATAGAGACAATACATGACCTAGAAACATGATTTTATGGGTTATATTTGTTTATTTCATGGACTATATTTATGGTTTGTCATGTACTCTGTTGGACTTTATATTTCATGGCTCAAGTACTTAGTTGGACTTTAGTTCATGGGTTGTACTATGATGGACTTTATTCATGCACTTAATATATTGGTTTCATGCACTTAATATATTTACATAAATTATGGACTTTATTATTGTTTGAAATTTTAATTTACACATATACATTTATGCATTTTATGTTCATAGCCAAGACATTAATGTGAAATTAAATATAAATATGAAATTAAAGTTGAAATTAATAGGACATTTTAATATTTATACTTTACAAATTTAGTGATCTCATACATGATATACATGATATGTACATTCAATAATTAGTCAATGAACTTATTCAATTCACGTCAATAAATCATAATTTACAAATAAAAGCAATTTGTTTATATACCAGAAAGGATAAAATTTTAAGAAATAAACAATACCATACAAGATTAGAGAACAAAAGAATTAATAAATTCTATAAATAATAGCATCCAGCACTAATTTATAAGCTATCAAAATAAATAATATCAATATGTAATTGAAACATGTATTTAAATATATTTTAACTAATAATTACCTATTTTTACCAAGTATTTCATGTTGTCTAGGTTGAATCTGCATGGACTAGATCCTTTTTGTGATTATGGCTTAAGGATCTATAAAAAGACAATTTAAATATATTTCAACTAATAACACACTTGACCAATATCGAAGCATGTATTTAATCTATTTAAAAGGAAAATATAAAACTAAAACTATATTTACCTGTATTTAATTATTCCATTGTACCATCTGCATCCTCTATTTTTTGCAATGCATCTATGATTGTCTCATGCTCTTCCATAGAAATTGTCCATAGCACTTTATTTTCAGGTCTTCCACGATACCGATCTAGTTTTATATTTGTTGCCACCACCAAATGTGAATAATGTATAATCCTTTTATGTGTTTCATAATCTTCGAATGCAGGTAGACCATTCTTCCTTGCCAGGTATTTTCGTAGCCAAGTGGCAACAACCACAACCAATCCTACTGGAAAACATGAAAACCATCATCAAATAAGTTCTCAAAATTTTCTTAATGGGATCAAAGACTTGTTCTAAAAAATTGCTTAAGGGGATCAAAGACTTGTTATCAAAATTTTCTTAAGGGGATCACCGTACCTGTTGGATAATGATAGCCATCATCATCTTCTCAAGGTGATATTAACTTATGTTTAGTCTCCACACAACGAGCCAGTCAATATTATGTTCGCTCTTCATTCCCTTCAGGTGCAACAACAACATACACATGTCCTGCAAACAAAAAATGATTTAATAACTTGCACATATCCATATAAATAATTTAACTTATTACAAAATAACTTAATATAGTGAAATAAATTGAATTAAATTACCTTCTTGTACAAGGTCTGAAACACAGTCATAGTCTTCAGATGCAAACACTTGATCATTTTCTTCAATAGTTCTTTCATATTGATCATTTGCTTGTGCAGGTGTCAACGATCTTTACTCCCACTGTTCAACCCATTCTTTATTTTAACATGCTTCCCAATATCCTAAGATACAAAACTAGAAAAAAAATGCAAGCTCCCTTGTCCAGATAGTCCATGTGCTTACTATCGAACTACTAAATGAATGCTATTTAGTAGATCCATTAATTATCTCACAATCAACTCTAGGTTCAATGTTCTCTTCTTCAACCCACCAAAAGAATCGATGAACTGTAGAGTACTCACTCAAACCAGGTGCAGATAATCTTGTATTACACCAATCCACAATCCCACGTGCATCTTTAAATTTTACTGCATCTTTGAATTTTAATTGTTCTTGAGCAAGAATTATTTTGACACACGCACCAACTCCATCATGTTCTCCTTTACCATGCCCAGCTTCAAAAAAACTCCATATGTGTTGTACATTAAGTTCCTTGTAAACCCTACTTAACAAATAGAACATTCAAGCATTCTTGAACTACCTCGTACAATTATCTGACCATATGAGGTGTTCTTTCATATGGATTCCTCTTTCTCTTAAAAATATACTGAAACAGTATTGAACAAACTCTGACAAGTGTAATCGATTGTCACTAAAATAAAAATGATACTCCCTCAAAAAATTCCATTCATCCTCAGTGCTATCATCTACATGTCTATAAACAATATGGACAAACATAGCTACTTGCATTGAATTATAATACTGTGATTGAATTTCCTCTTGTGGAGCTAGAGTATAATGTTTCACAAAATCAACCACTGAATGTATAGTACCAATTGGAAATGTGTTTCTACATGCGCGAAATTGGCCATCAAGCCATCGAGCATGTTGAGAGTGCATGACATATTTTGGTACAATATTATTCTTAAATTCACTCATGAATGCATGCACAGTAACTTTTTTTGTAACTAATCACAACGCTTTCCTATTTTTCCATCTTTTAAAGAATAGTGAACATTCTTAAATCTTTTAACATCTACTAATTGTTGTCCAAAATCATTATCAACACTTTCATGCATACAAATTCTTAAGAATGAAATATTTCCGCAGTCAATGCATTGTCCAAAAATAAAATAACTTAAATAAAACAATTTACCATTAGATCTCTCACAAAACAAACCTGAAATAAACTCCCCTATTGCTTCAGGTGGCATATTAATACCACATTCCTATATAGTCATGTTAGTATGCAAGGTACAACGTATATATCAAAAAACATCATAAAAATAACGAAATTGAAAATGTGTTTTAAAACAACAAGATATTTGTTTCTTATTAATTTTTACATACCATGGTTTACATTTTTCAAAAGACCTTTGACTTATTTTAATATTACCAGGTAACACTAAATCACCACAAAATTTTCTATAAAATTTAGTTTGTGTTGTATCTAATAGGTGTTTTGGGTGAGGATTGTGAACTTTGGACCCCACCCTTAATTTTAAAACATCTCTAGCATTAGATGAAACCCTAGTATTATCATGCCAATATTTTTCAATCAAAGATTTAATTTCAACATTCAATTTCATATCAGACCTCGGGAGTCGACCACTGAAACTCTAACATTGGTTGATAGGATCATTTTCTATACTTTCTCTTCTTTTTTCCACTCTTAGCAATGTTTTAGGATGTATTTTTTAAAACTTCGCTAATATTTCTTACCATTTTTTATTCAAAGTTGCTTTATTAACTATAGCACTTGTTATAGCTTTTCTCACTGAATTTTTATCTTTAGATCAACTATTTTTCCCAATAGATTGAATGGCACTAGCAACAGTAGACATAACATGTTTTAATGATTGATATTTTATTTTCGGTTTAACAAAAAAGCCTAACCTTTTCATTATTTTCCTCAATTTTTGCATTCTCATCAATTGCATCATTACTTGACATTGAATTGCAATTTTTTTACGATAAAAGAATTTGTTGTATATTTTATTCGCATGTGTTCTTATTTGCCTCCAAGAAATTTGACCAGGAAGATTATCGAAAACACCACTTTCAATTTTTAAAAAAGTATTTTCATTAAATTCAAAATCACATTCTAGATTTTCATCTTCATCTTCATTTTCATTTTCATTTTCATTTTCAACTTCAAAACGATTTACATTTTCATCTTCATTTTCATCAACAAAACATTTTTCATTTTCATTTACATCAACAAAAGGGTTTTTGTTTTCATTTTCAACAAAAGGATCGTTCTCATTTTCATTTTCAACAAAAGGATCATTCTCATTTTCATTTTCAACAAATTCTATAAAAATTTCATCTCTCTGAATATTATCAATGTCAACATCATTAAGTCCAGCATCTTGTAAAACTTCTACATACGAATTTACCATTTCAATAACATGTGGATTTGAAGATGTAGCTGGATTTGTGCATATTGAAACATTCTCCATAGCATTGAAAGAGGGATTTGAAGACATGGTAGGACTTGCTTGTATAATCATATTCTTCTCCAAATTGACTTTTTGCAAATTAGCTTCATCTACAACCATGGTCTCCTCAATCTTTTCATCTTCAATAGTTGTGGAATTGGATGCCCCCCCATCATTCATTAATTTAATTCTCATTCTTCTTTGCCTCTCCTCTTTTTTTGCTTCAATTTCTTCAGGAGTCAATGTCTTCCTCCTCTTATTACGAGCTTTATCTCCCATGATTATAAAATTCTCAAGCACATATGAATGTCAATAGTGAAATTCTTCAAAAAAATCAATCCAAATTGGAAGTTGAAGACCTATAAGGACAAAAATATTCCTCTTGTGTTCCTCAAAACAAGTAGAAAACTAGCACAATTCCACTTTAAAAATTGTTTTCTTAATGCCTCATTTGAAAAAATCAATCCATATTGCAACTTGAAGACCTTTTGTTCCTCCAAACAAGTACAAAACTAACACAATTCCACTTCAAAAATGGTTTGAATGATGCCTCCTTTGAAAAAATTAATCAAAAATGCAAGTCACCACCTGTAAAGACAATACTTGATGAAAAATAGCCCAATTTTACTGCTCTAGGTCGTACATGTGAATTTGCAAACTTCACAGTAAATTTTGACAGTAAATTTAAATAAAACGGTTAAAAACAAATGGGATCCCGTTTATAGAACGAGATCCCATTTACTAAAAAACAAGATCTCGTTTTATAATCAGGATCCCGTTCCCAATATTTAATGTGGGGACCATTGACAAAGAAACGGGATCTCGTTTATAAAGCGAGATCCCATTTCCCTGTCAACGGTCATGACATTTAATATTGGGAAACAGGATCCCACTTTATAAACGGGATCCTGTTTCCTAAAATTTGAAATTGGATTTTCTTTGTGGTCGGGTTTTTGCCTTGTATTTTGGTTCGGGAATAGCATGGGAATCCAAACGTAGGCCTTCAACCTAGTTTGACCTTCAAGTTGAAGGTCTTAACAATGTTAGAAAAATACCGAGTTTGGACATATGGCTAATGAATTTTTTTGTAGAATTTTTTGACGAAATTAAAACCCATTTTAGATGAGACAATGTAGATTCCAAATATGTAAATTTTTTTACAATTGGATTATTTTTTCCATTTTTCAATTAATTTTTTATGAAACTGGTCCATAAACTTTAAATATCAGGGTTTTTTACTATTTTAATAACTTGTGATCAACATAACATTTCGAAGAACGAATTGCACGAGAACAAACTTCAAACAATTCTTTTCAATTTTTAAAAAAAAATCAAAAAATGATAAGTTTAGGTCATCTTATGCGTGTCGTACACGACGATTTTTCAAAACGACAAATATGCCTAATAAAAATTTAACAAAAAAAAATATTCAATAAAAAATTACAAAAAAATATCAAAAACAAGCTTCAGTGAGTCACAAATCTTTTCCCAAAGTTATTTAGAAAAATACAATAATTTAGGTCAAAATATGGATGTCGTTCACGTGCATGGTATGGTAAAAAAAAAGTCTTTTAAACAATGGTTTTTATAAACACCTATTGAAACTCAATTTGTACAATCTAGGTATTGAAATAAATTGCATATTTGGAAACTAGACTCCGAGTACTACATTTTATGATTAGTGACTTTTTTGAAGATTTTGTCTCTAAGTGCTTCAAATTTTAAGATCAAATATGTCAGATTCTGAAAATCAGGGAAAACACTTCCACTTTTTGGCCAAAAAGTGGACTCAACTTCTTGCTAGCACCCAAAGGCCGCAGGCCACTTATAATGTTAAAACAAAACATCTTAATAAAAAATGATCGGTCGCTAACAAAGTCTTGCTAATTTAATTCCACCAATCTCTCGAGGTCCTAATGCTTGTAGCAGCTTTAACTTCCTTTCGAACTATCTCTTGCCATTTGGACACGAAACAAACATAATTATCATGACTTTCAGTAATTCATTAATCCCAATTTATTTTCCTTATTTTATTAAATATTAAGGATCCTTCAACAAATGGTGACAGGAATATGGAAAAAGATAGAGATAAAAAGGAAATTATAAGGTAAAAATAGTGGAATATTCTACACTCATCAACTACCTTCTACCAAAGGAATTCATAGTCTTTACAGACAACCATGCTCTAAGCTTTTAGAATAGTCAAGACAAGTTGAGTCATAGACACATGGAGTGGATGGAATATTTGCAGGCATATACATTTACAATCAATCATAAGAAAGGTCAACCAAACAAGGTGGTTGATGCTCTAAGTAGGAGAGCAATGTTGGTTCAAGAGATTCAACTACAAAGTGTAGGTGTGGATGCATTGAAATGTATGTATCAAGATGATGATGACTTTAAAGATGCTTTTGTTGTTTGTAATCAGTCACAAGGTGTTTTCCACAGTGAACATTTTGATTTTGTCTTGCAAGATGGTCTATTGTTCAAAGGTGCTCAATTGTGTGTGCCTAAATGCTCTATGAGGGAAAATCTGATCAGAGAAAAGCATTGTGGCAGTTTGAATAGACATTTTGGGTATGACAAGACCTTGGAGCAGGTCAAGAGGTTCTATCATTGGCCTAAAATGCATTTGGATGTGTATAGGAGTGAATTTGCACCCCTAATGCAAATTCCCCTCTTACCCTTCTTCACTTTAGAAAACCAAATTCGAAGGCTTAATTCCACATAAGCCAGATGTTCTCCATCCACTTGGCACCTATTTTGAGCATCGGTAGAGGTGTTTCTGTAGGGGACGCCCGCGTGGCGCGTAGACATTCACGTGGCGTGCTTATGTCTCTGACAGATTCCTGTGGCTAGAGCCTATAGAAGCATTACATTTTCCATTGGGATTTGACTTATAACGCCCTCTTCGGCTGACCGACCCGAATATGGTCATTTTCTCCATCTCTACTTCAAGTTCATTCACTCTCATTCTCATTCCCATGAGATATCTTCACATCCTCTTCCTTCCACAATCTCTTCACAAGCTCCAAGTAGCTTCTTCACCATCTCTTCAATCTCCAGCAACACTTTACACTTCACATCAGCAACATCAACACTCCATCACTTCAGTAGAGCAAGTGTGGAATGAAACACCATAGAAACAGAGGCTTGAGTTCCTCTCATTTTCTCCCCCACTAGCCTTGAGCGCTTTGGGCAGAGGTGGTAAGCTTTCACTCCTCTCCTCTATTATTTGGTTGAGTAGCATAACACTGTTTTGTAGTGTCTTTGTGTAATTTACTTCATTTCATACTTTTCTCTCTATCTATCTGGCTATATGTGGAGGTGGGAACACCAAAACGGGGGTTTGACTAAGGTAAACCCCTATACAACCCCAACAATTTCTCTCTCTTGTGTGTAGGTATTGAATATATTCACGTGTTGGAGGATTCATCACTTGTGTGGTTGTAAGCATTTCCTTTCCCTTCTTCTCCTTATCTTTATCACTTCTATTACAACCTACTTCAGCTTTATCACTTTCTAGGAGTTCTCAGAAATTAGAGTAGAAGCATTCACTTTGTCATTCCCTGAGATAAACCTACTCTCTAGTCCGTATGAGATGCCAACACACCTTTGGCACGCCAGTGCGCTGTGTTGTTGTCTGTGTTCTGCACTGTCGTCCTTTGACTGAGAGCTTATCAATTTGTCCAGAGAATCTCTGTGACCTGTTCTTTTTGGTTCTAGAATTCTCGTCGCTGTTTTTTGAGGTATTTTAGTGTAGTTCACCCCATGAGGCTCTCTGAGTGAAGAGAACTCATGAATAGTGAATCCCCCTTCTCTACATTTTGGTGAACCCAACGTGAAGAACATCTTTCTCAAAAACTAGGAATTTATTTACCCCTACTTGGTGGGGTCATAACTTTTGACTCGGTGCTCGGAATTCAAAACCATTTGTACTGTTGGAAAGGTCTCCTAGAGAACTAGATTAATCTCTAAAATACAAGTGCCTTTGATAATCTAATTTTAAGGATCGACGCAAGTTCCGACCTCAAATTCCACTCTAAAGACCTCCGAAAATGCAAATTACTATAACAAAGAAAATACTGAAAAAACATAATGAATTTAATATCTTCTTTTATTAGTTTTGTATCTAATCTTGTTCAAAATATTAATGATATTCCATTTCATGCATGTGATTGTGACTTGGCTTTACCCATGTCACTTGATATCTTTGATACTTCTCACGAAAGTCCTCTGGTTTTGGAGGATATTTTGTTGCAAGAAGATGAAATCATTGATACCTTTCGTAACATTACTCTACCTTCTCTTCATTCTGATTAACTCTCCTTTAGAGATGATGCATTTGTGAATGACGAACCTTCTATTCCTTCCAATGCACTCTCATCTGGAGAGGATGCATTCGTGAATGATAAATCTTGTCATCCCAATGCGCTCTCTTCTATAGACGTTGCATTTTTGAATGATGAATCTCATTTTTGTTTTGATGCACTCTCTTCTAGAGAAGGTGCATTAGTGAATGATGAATCTCCTTCCACATTTGATCTTGTTTGGATCGATGTTGAGAATATTTCTTCTAATAATTACTCCACTAGTTGTGATGATTTTATAAATGTAATTTATGTCTCTGTCACCCCTCAAAGGCCTAAGAGATCGGTCATTTACGTGACTCCAGCTAGTCCTTCTCCTAAAAGGGTTTGTTCTATTGATGGTGCTCCATTTGATAGTAACTCTCTTGATCCTTCTATAGCCCCCTCTTATAGACTGATAGCCCGTACCTATGATACTAGAATGAATAAACAACTAAGCCTTCTTCAAGCACCTGAACCTATGACTAAAGCACCTAGTGATCATGGTCTTGTCGAGCAATCTCAAGTTACTTCGGCTAATATCTCACTGTGGGACTTGGTTCAGTCTACTCCGATTTATCAAGGTATGCTTCAGGAAGCCTTACAAAAGATCCTCTTGCCTTCTTCCACTAGGTTGGCAGATGTTGATGCATTGATAGCTCATATTCGTGCGGATTCATCGAATATTACATTCTATCCATAGGAACTCCCGCCTCTGAAAGTACACAAGCAAGCAAATCCTCTAATGATTATAGTTAATATTAATAAGATTGGCATTAGACATACTCTTGTTGACACCGGCTTGGCACTCAACATATATAGTATTGATCTATTACCTAAGATTAATATTGATTTGTCTTCTCTTAATACTTCTTTTGTTGACATTTGTGGGTTTGATAATGTTGGATGAAAAGCTCTAGGTACAATAATATTACCTTTGCAGCTTGGACCCGTTATTATACCCACCCTTGTATATGTTATGTCAAAGAAGTTATCTTATAACCTTCTTCTTGGTAGACCATGGATTCATGCTATGGGTGCAGTCTTGTCTACCTTGCACGAATCTATCACGTTAATTTGCAATAATAAAGTAGTCATAGTCAAGGCCGACCCTGATGCTATGCACTTATGTGAGTTGGAAAATGTTGGTCAGGCTTCGGCTGTGCCTACCCTTATTCCTTCAGTGTCTTCCAATGTGTCGATGTTTACTCCAGCATTACCTACTACAAAGGGAACTCTTGAGATAGATGTCCCTGAAGAAGATCCTTCTAAAGCAAGAAATACGAAGTCTGCTCCTTCCTCTTCTCAAAGGAATGCATGTCTTGGTGATGATTGGGGTCCTTTAGACTTTATGAATTCCTTCATCTAGGAATATAAAGTCAACTTGATCCACTTAGACCCTTCAATGGCATTATTCATACCCGCTATCAAAGATGATTGTTCTTTTGTATCACGGGATAATGTGAATGCAAACTGTAATGTTCTTAGTGTTGATCCTTCTTCTGAGGAAGATGATTACGCTTTTGCTAAGGAGGATAATGTTGATAGTCCTATCGAGAAGGATGATGATGATCCCATAGAAGAGTGTGTTCCCCCTTGCTGGAATAATGCTCTCTATGAGAATCCCCCCTCTTCTCATGACTTGCAAAAATGTTATGGCCTCGGCTTTAACCTCATCTCTAAGTATGGCTATGAGCGTAAAGGTTGTGGGCGTAATAAACAAGGCATCTAGGTCACTATAAAATTTGTACCTCATAAGCGTAACTTGGGGCTTGGTTTCTTGAATAAACAATCTGAGCAGAAACCACGGTTGAATGTTGACATGATGTCCACTCAACCTCGTTCTCATGGATTAGTCCATCCTCCTTTGTCTTCTATCTTCGTATCTTATTCTCGCAAGCAGACAAGCTTTTCTCCACAAGAGAAAGGGTTGCTTCTTGCTCCTCATCCTTTATCTAAGCAAGAAAATATCTTGTTGAGGCTTCTAAAATCCCACTTGATTACTCTTCCTCCTCCTGCACATAAAAAATTCCATAAACACGATAAAGCAAAACATTCCTTTTGTGCATACCATCGAGTGCTTTGTCATTCCACTAGTGAATGTAAGGCCTTGAAGGATAAAATACAACTTCATGATTCAGGTGCTATCACTCATTTATTTGTTGATGCACCTGCATTTTCTTCTCTATGAATTTCGAATGAAGTGTCCCTTGAGTGGACCCTCTCCTTTTGAAGGGTTCTCAAGGGACCCCCTTTGAAATTTTCTATCTCAAAATGAATTCTATGGCGTCTAGCTTGGGAGCAGCCTGTTTAGACCTATTCCATATCTTTGCATTTAGCTCGGGGGCAGGCCATCTAGACCTACTTCATATCTTTGTGTCTAGCTCGGGGGTAGCCCAACTAGACCTGTTTCATATATTTGCATCTAGCTCGAGGGCAGCCTTTAGACCTGTTTCATATCTTTGCATCTAGCTCGGGGGCAGCCCAACTAGACCTGTTTCATATCTTTGTGTTTAGCTTGGGGGTAGCCTGACTAGACCTCACTTTTCAAACAATGTGTCCCTTGAGTGGACCCCTCCTCCTTTTGAAGGGTTCCTAAGGGACCTCTTTTAAATTTTTCCAACTTGACAATGGTATGTGTGACTGTCTGCTTACTTGCTCTGCGGAACTGTGAACCTGTAGAGCCTCTTTACATCCTTTACTCTATGATATAGGTTTTCCTCCTCGAGCGGGGATTTATTTTATCACTTTCACTTTGTGATACGGGTTTCCTCCTCGAGCGGGGATTTCTTTTATCACTTTTACTTTGTGATACAATTTTTCCTCCTTGGGCGGGGATTTCTTTTATCAATTTTACTTTGTGATACGGGTTTTCCTGCTCGAGCGAGGATTGCTTTTATCACTTTTACTCTGTGATACGGGTTTTCCTCCTCGAGTGGGGATTTCTTTTATCACTCTTATATTCTATATTTCTCTTCTCAATTGTAAATACTAGATCAAAGATCTACATTTTCTTCATCCTAAGTATATGTTTTTCCTTTCTTCAGCTGTATAGTTCTATGGAGCTATGAAGTCCTTTTCTTGTTTTGCACTCTCAGGTTTGTCAGATCATGGTCTACTTCCTCAATGATTTAGGTATATATCTCTAACCCTATATCTTATTTGATCTACTTTATTGAAGCACTCACCAGTGTTCGCACTCGCTAAAGTGGGGGCAAAATGTATAGGAGCGAATTTGCACCCCTAATGCAAATTCCCCTTTCACTCTTCTCCACTTTAGAAAACCAAATTTGGAGGCTTAATTCCACATAATCCCATTGTTCTCCATCCACTTGGCACCTATTTTGAGCGTCGATAGAGGCATTTCTGTCGAGGACGCCCACGTGACGCATAAATGTCTGTGCGGCATGCTTACATCCCTGACAGATTCCTCCTACTGGAGCCTGTAGAGACATTACATTTTCCATTGGGAGTCGACTTGTAATGCCCTCTTCAGCCAATCGACTCGAATATGGCCTTTTTCTCCATCTCTACTTTAAGTTCATTCACTCTCATTCTCATTCCCATGAGATATCTTCACATCCTCTTCCTTCCACAATCTCTTCACAATCTCCAAGTAGCTTCTTCACCATCTATTCAATCTCTAGCAACACTTTACACTTCACAGCAGCAACATCAACACTCCATCACTTTAGTAGAGCAAGTGTGGAACAAAACACCACGGTAACAGAGGCTTGAGTTCCTCTTATTTCATCCCCCACTAGCCTTGAGCACTTTGGACGGAGGTGGTAATCTTTCACTCCTCTCCTCTATTATTTGGTTGAGTAACATAATACTATTTTGTAGTGTCTTTGTGTACTGTACTTCATTTCATACTTTTCTATCTATCTGGTTGTCGGTGGAGGTGGGAACACCAAAATGTGGGTTTGACTAAGGAAAACCCCTATACAGCCCCAACAATTTCTCTCTCTTGTGTGCAGATATTGAATATATTCACGTGTTGGAGGCTTCGTCACTTGCACGGTTGTAAGAATTTCCTTTCCCTTCTTCTCCTTATCTTTATCACTTCTATTTCAACCTACTTCAACTTTATCACTTTCTAGGAGTTCTCAAAATTTAGAGTAGAAGCATTCACTTTGTCATTCTCTGAGATAAACCTAGTCTCTATTCCATATGAGACGCCATCACATCTCTGGGATGCCAGCGCGCCACGTTGTCATCTGTGTTCTGCATCGTCTTCCTTTGACCGAGAGCTTTTTAGTTTGTCTAAGAATCTTTGTGACCTACTCTTTCTGGTTCTAGAACTCTCACCATTGTTCTTTGAGGTAGTTTAGGGTAGTTCGCCCCATGAGGCTCTCTGAGTGAAGAGAACTTGTGAGTAGCGAATCCCCCTTCTCTACAAGATGTTAAAAGGTTTGTAGAGAGTTGTGTGGTGTGTCAAAGAGCTAAAGGAAAAATTTCTAATGAAGGTCTTTACCAACCTTTGTCAATTCCTAACCGACCATGGGATTCAATCAACATGGACTTTGTTTTGGGTCTACCTGAGACACAAAGAGGGTATGACAGTATTTATATTGTTGTTGATAGGTTTAGCAAGATGGCTCATTTCATTGCTTGTAGGAGCACAAATGATGCATCTCACATTGCTAGTTTGTTTTTCAAGGAGATTGTAAGGATTCATGGATTACCTCTAACCATTGTATCTGATAGAGATGCTAAGTTCATTGGTCACTTTTGGAGAAACTTGTGGAGAAAATTGGGTACCAACTTGAGTTTCAGCTCTGCCTATCATCCACAAACGGATGGGAAAACTGAAGTAGTCAATAGGTCATTAGGAAACTTGTTGGGGTGCTTCACCAAAGAACATAATTAGTCATGGGATCTCATACTCCCTCAAGCATAGTATGCTTACAATGACTAAATTAACCAGAGCACAAGGAGAAGTCATTTTGAAATTGTATATGGCATGAGCCCAAGAGGTATATATGAGTTGAGAGATCTAAAGGGAATGGAGAAAAGGAGTGAAAATGGAGAAGATTTTGTTGTAGCTATGAAGGACATACATGAGCAGGTCAAGGAAAGTCTAAAAATGAGTATGGAGAAGAACAAAGAGAAGACGGATTTGAGGAAGAAGGATGTTTAGTTCCAAGTAGGGGACTTGGTGCTTGCACGTCTAAGGAAGGAGAGGTTACCCAAGGGTAAATACACCAAGCTGATGATGAAAATGATTGGACCTTGCAGGGTGGTCCACAAGTATGGACAAAATGCTTATGAGATAGAACTCCCTCTAGAAGTGGCTATCTCACCTATTTTTAACATTGTTGATCTTTATCCTTTCAAGAATATCATGATTGAAGGTGAAGAAGTAGATTCCAAAGGAGTTGAAGATGATGAGTTTGTAAAAGACCTACCACCCAACCAACCAATGAAGCTTGAAGCCATATTGGATACAAGAGAGGCCAAGAGGACTAGACACAAAGTATACAATGAACATTTGGTTAAGCGGCATGGCTTACCAAATGAGGATGCTACTTGGATGTCAGAGGAGGGTATTAAAAAGCATGGAGTATTTGTTCAGGAGCTCATTTCATCAGGAGAATGAAATCTTTTTACCCCAGTTGTATGGTGCAGGGCACCATGGGCAGATTAGCCTTAGGAATGCATATTATGTGTTTAGGATAAGTTTTTGAGTTTCAATCATGTAATAATTGTAATAAGGTTGAATTATACCTACTTGGAATATTAGAATAAATCAAGGGTCAGTTTAGTTGTTAGATCAAGAAGTTGGTCGAAGTTGCAAAAAGTTGCTTTTTGCAACTTGTCAATTTTGCATGTTTTTGGAGAATGAACACTCAATCATGTTTTTTGGCATTGTAACTGTTGTTAGGTGATTGAATATTATGTTTAGAGACTAAAAAACTTTGATACATCAATGTTTTAATGATCTTGGTGAAGAAAAGTAAAGGAGAAGCTCTGTTTTTTGGTTTTTAGTGCAAATTTCTATGTTTTTCAAGCTCTGTACGAACCGTACAGTACTGTCATGAGTTGAAATTATTGGGAAAGTTTCCTACAATGTATTAAAATTATTTTAAGTCTTGTGTGGTGTCTTTGCATCAAGATTTAACTTAGTTTGAAGACTTTTTCTATCTACCACTTTGAAACCCTCCATTTTAAGGGTTTGTGGACAAAATGTGAAGTTTTAGGCCATTCCACCGTTGTAAATTTGTTAGATCTAGTGGAATGGTATTTTTAGGGGGTTTTTTTATGTTCATTAGGTTTAGGGATCAGGGGATGGAGGTTCTTATTGTTTTTTACCAAGCCCTAGCCTAACATCCTCATGTGTTAGGCTAGGTTGAGTAGTGGAATTGAGGAACAATAAATTTTTAGTGTGTTCCAAAGCTAAAACCTATTAAATTTGACCATAGGTGACTGGTTTAAGGTGTAGATGAATTTTTTGAGTGAAGTTGAGAAGGATTTTTTGTTCTTGCTTAGAAAAAGTGGCCTAATAAGCCTAATTCTAGGTGTAGCAGACCTGTTTTTAGATTTTTGTTCCAAAACACCCTATGTATTTGAAAATATATGTTGGAATATGCCTTAATGGGTATTTGAAAAGGGCTGGAACTCACTAAGAGATATATTTCTCTAAAATATATGCCTACTTACACTATTTTGAAGACCTAGTTGAAAGGGGAGGTTAGCTATTGAAAGTCACCATTGTAGGGGTCTTAAGGATTAGAGTGTGATTGATTCTTGTTTAGTTGACTCCCCTAAATCTTAATCCACCCCTATTCTACATCACCCTGTTGGGCTACCATGCTCGCGAGAGTGGTGGTTGTAGTGCATCCATGCTAGGATGAGGTCCCCGTTTGTGGCCTCACTAGTTCATAGCTCCAATCAAAAGCGTCGGGCTCTAGCTCCATTTATGAACCAATATATATAATATATATAATAATATATTAATTTATATAATTATACATTAATATTTATATATATTATTATATAGATTAATATAATATATACTAATTAATACCTTTTTTATATAATATATTAATAATTAATAAGATATTATTAATTAATAATTTGTATATATAATAAAGTAATAATTAATAAGATATATTATATATGTTTTGATTATATGGGAAAAATTGGTTTTGAATGGACTCAAAACCATTTACAAACAGGTTTTAAAGGGACCCAAAACCCAAACATGGACGATCATGTTGCCAAAAGAAAAAGAAATGAACAACCAGTAGTGAAACAACAACAACACTTCAAAGGATCAGTAGGATAAAACCAAGCTGTAAAAAATGGTTTTGAAACAAACCAAAAACCCAATAAAACCAAGATTTTACAAGGACCTTGAACCCAAAGATTTTGAAGGGACCTTAAATACAACCAAGTTTTATAAGGGACCTTAAAACCTTAGAATCTCTAGCATCAACCACGCAACAACAAACTAGTCACTCAAGTAGACAAAAGAATCACCTAAGACAACCAGGAAACTATTAGCCCGTAACAAGCAGAATACAACATGACACTTAGCATCAGCACCCACCCAATTCTCCAAGCCACTGGCTTAAATAGTCAAGTCACAAAAATCCAAATGATCAAAAAAACCAAAGCCCATCAACACCCCCTCTCCACCTCTATAGGAGAAGTCACCATGGAAACCCAAGATGCCACTACAAAGGAACTCTAGCCAATCTGCATTCCACCTCCATAGGAATGGCCTGCTCCTCAATAAAACTTGCACTAGAGAAAACTCACAGAAGAAGTGAGAACAAACCACCACACCAACAACTTCCATCTCCACCTCAATAGGAGACACCAACTGCAAGACACAGAAGAAATCCAACACTCCAATAAAAATAGTTAACATAGTAACCAATGGGGCCAACAACATCAGGGTCTTCAGGATGAACAAAGTATGCAGCCCTATCAAATCCAAACCAAGGGTAGAGACAACACCCTTAAATTCTTACGAAAGAAAAGAAACCAACGAACTAAACATATCTTTATCCACCTCAAAAGAGGGACACCCACCAAAATAAAGGACAACCAAGACTCCCTTAGGAATGAAGAACAACTGGGACAACAAAAAAATCTTGCTAGAAAAACTAGCTAGCAACTTCAAAACCAAACCAAGAACAATAGAAACACCAATCTACACCAAGAACACCTAGGACTTGAAAGAACAAAAAAAGAAAAACTCTAGGAAAATCCAAAACAACTAGAGAGGTGCCAAAGGATAAGTAGCAACAACACTTTAAGGGTAAAAGGATAGAGGAAAAAGGAGACACCTTCAACCATGAGGCAAAAAACCACAACGGAAAGGAAGGAAAATCACCACTCCAAAATGGTCTCATTAGTAGATAAAGCAATAGGCACAAACCTCTTGAGATGAATCTTCTATGAATCAGCCCTAGCGAAGAACACCCCCATCAACACTCTGAAACCAAAAGCCCAAAGAATAGGAAGCCACCCAAAGAAACATGGGTAAAGAAACCCCAAAAAATAAGAAAAAACACCCCTACTATAGAAAGATGCACATTTAAACACAAGCAGGGACAGAAAGGAAGAAACAAAGAAGCAGAGAAACCCCACTCTGAAGGAAAGAAAGGAGCAGGCAGAAACAATAAGCTCAACATCTTCCCTAACATAGTAGTCAAGGAATAAAATTAGCCAAGACAACTCCTCAAGCACACCAAGAGCAATAAATTTGAGCTTCAAACCAATTACCAGGAAAGAAGAAGCAAGAAGAAAACACCCCTGCATTCCAAGTACCACACCCAAAAAAAATCCATAGGGCGAAAGCAGCAACCAAACCTGAAACACAGCTCCCCAGCAGGAAAATGACAACGACCAACAGCAAACCACAGCTTCCCAAAAGGATGAAAGTAGCACACAACCCCACAACAGCACGTCCCAGGCCAAATATAGTAGCCAACACCACTCCTCTATAGCCCCACAAAATGACACCAACAACCAGCCTAGTAGTAAACCATCTACATCTATAGAATCATCTCCATCCTCACCAGACTCATCCCCAGATTTCAAATTCCCCCCCCCCAACCGCTCCTCTTCCTGCTTGCTCTTTGCTCCATCCTCGACAAGGTTTAATATATATGCTATATATATTATATATTATATATAATATAATATATAAAAATCAGTATATATATATATATATATAATCTATATATATATATTAATACTTTTTTAATATAGTTTAAACAAAATGGATATCCGTCTGAAATGGATATCCATCTGAAATGGATATATGTTTCTAATGGATATTCATTTTTCTTTGGTTCTTACCATGGCAACATGTACTTTTTACCTGACCCTAGTAAAAGTCAAAGCAGAATTTTGTGATTTTAGGAAAATGAAAAACATATTTTTTGTCATATCGTCACTTTTTGGACCCCCCTGATCTTGCACAGACCCTATTGGGTATGAGAAATTGTAGATTTCAAAACATGGTGTATTTTGTGAGTAACATATGACAGGGTTTCCAAAACACGTGGTGCTTTGATTCCTCAGCCGATGAGAAGTGTATTGTACTTTCCCAATACCAACAATAATGATGTTGTTATTTGAATTGCAAACCTTGATATACATAGATGATAACCACAAGGGTTGGTGTTGTTGTGAACTGCAACTTAAAACACATAGTTTGTTATGCTCAATGTGTACTATGATAGCTGCCTCATTATATAAATTATAGGTTAACAACTTGACAACATGTTTGGAAAGTCCTATGTGTTATATTGTATCCATAACTATATGTATGTATTGTCTACATTTCAAATAACAACAACACTTGACAACTATTTGTTGGGTATGAGAAATTCTAGGTTTCAAAACATGTCGTGTTTTGTAACTTGCATTTGACAAAGTTTCCAAAACTCATTGGTTGTAAGTTATCTCCAAGGTTTTTCAAATATGTGATACTTATGTTCATACCATTCTCTTTGTGCTCCATATGAATATTTAACAGAAATTATTGATGACATGGTTATAGTGTTTTTGGGTTGTTGGGAATAGGATACCATTTAATTGCAATCCTAAACGTATTTCATGTATCTCCTAAGTCCTTGAAAAGTTTTCCCCAACACTAGGATTAGAAAGAGATTAAATTTGAATGAAATGAACATGTAAATTGACATTTGTAATTATTCCTAAATAATAGGAACATGTGAGGGCGTCCATTTTGTGTTCCTAAATATTACAAGCACATGGGGCATCCACATGGAAGGTGGAACCCACCTTGCTTCAGTTAACTGTTTGGAGGTTTTGATAGAACTTCAATAATGCATGTCTTGTTCCTATAATATAGGGATTGATATTTACAAGAGTCGAGTGGCACTATCAGTTCAGTATCAATTCAGTTTTAGCTCAGTTCAGTTCAGTTCAATTATGGCTCAGTTATCTTTAGTTGCATGTAGTTACTTTGAGTTGCATGCTAGTTAACTTCAGTTGCATGCAGTTACTTTGAGTTACATGTTAGTTGACTTGAGTTGCATGGCTAATAACTTCAGTTGCATGGTGGAGGTGATCAAGCATGCACATTGTTTGCATAAATTGATGGAGAGATATGTTTCAATTAACTCAGATTGACTTGGACCCACCTTGGGCGCCCAAGTTGGCATCTTTCAGTTAGCACCTTTTGCATGAGAAGCTATTTTCAAGGTTCAGTAAAGTGGGCCCATTCTTGGGTGCCAACTTTGAGGTGAAGCCTCCAAGATATCTTCGAGACCAAAGTTTGGTTAAGTGGACAGCTTCGGGTGCCAACTTTGAGGAAGACTTTGGTTTGATTCCTATTTAGGAGGTAAAAACTCCACCAGAACTGATATTGCTTGTATTATTTAATCTCAGAATAATATTACAATAACACTGTATCAATCCTTGATTGATATGCTTCTTTTCTCTTCAACAATGCTTCTTCACAACCTGCAATAAACTCATATAAAACTCTCTACAACTTGCTACAATAAATAGGCAATTATGAGCTAAGTAAACTCCTAAGAGTTGACAATTACAAAGCATTAAAGCCTCTCTCAAAAACCTATGCCTAAAATTGCCAAGTAGAGTTCCACCTCCTCAATAAGAGTCAAACCAAATTCTTCCTCAAAGTTGGCACCCCAAACTGTCCACTTAACTGAACTTTGGTCTCGAAGATATATTGGAAGCTTCACCTCAAAGTTGGCACCTAAGAATGGGCCCACTTAACTGAACCTTGCAAATATCATCTCATGCAAAAGGTGTTAACTAAAAGATGCCAACTTGGGCGCCCAAGGTGGATCCAAGTCAATCTGAGTTAACTGAAACATATCTCTCCATCAATTTATGCAAACAATGTGCATGCTTGATCACCTCCACTTAACTGAAAGTATCCACCTGTTATCTGTCATGCAACTAAAGTTATTAGCCATGCAACTCAACTCAACTAACATGCAACTCAAAGTAACTGCATGCAACTCAAGTTAGCTAGCATGCAACTGAAGTTAACTAGCATGCAACTCAAAGTAACTACATGCAACTAAAGATAACTGAACCATAACTGAACTAAATTGAAACAGAACTGATAGTGCCACTCCACTCTTGTAAATATCAATCCCTATATTGTAGGAATGATACATGCATTACTGAAGTGCTATCAAAACCTCCAAATAGTTAACTAAAGCAAGGTGGGTTCCGCCTTCCATGTGGGCACCCCATGTGCTCCTAATATTTAGGAACTCAAAATGGACGCCCTCACATGTTCCTATTATTTAGGAATAATTACAAATGTCAATTTACATGTTCATTTCATTCGAATTTAATCTCTTTCTAATCCTAGTGTTGGGGAACACTTTCCAAGGACTTAGGAGATACATGAAATATGTTTAGGATTGCAATTAAATGGCATCCTATTCCCAACATTCTCCCACTTGACATTATACATTGCAATTATTCTAAACAAGGAATCATTATTATAAATCAAGTACAAGACTCAATGTCAATGGCCTTCCTGCACCACGAGAACTTATCTGTAGCATTGAACAAAGTGTCAACTTTCTCAATCAATACCTTTCCCAAGTCTCTATAGTATCCATGAGCACCCACAAATCAATCCATGCCAACTTCAAATGCAACTAGCATAATCATGAAGCTCCAAGCAAATGATTAATACTCAAAACCAAAAAAAAAAACTACATCCTCTCCAAATTTCATGAAGATAACCATACCCTACCAAAGCTCCCATTGAACTATGATACTGAGCTATACATCAAAAAAAGATAAGCATCAAACCACCACTATCAAAAAACTCCCATTGAAACATGTAACCAAGCTATCCATGACATCATGATAACCATCTCCTAAATGAAGATCATCCATGGCCTCAACACAATCAAAGAATCTTTTGTTAATGATACAACTCCCAAAAGGTCAAGTAAAACCATAATCTTTAAACCAAGAAGATCAAACTCAAGGTAACCATCCCCATAACTAGAAATCAGCCCATAAACCATGTCATAACATCCCTCTAAATGAATCCTCCAAAACCAACTATCCATAGCTCAAGATCCATATCTATGAAAGATAAAACATATAAACTCATGCTAAACCATCCTTAAATGAGTCTCCATAATCAACCATGAATCAACTCAATCCCATGAGAAATCAAAGCATGAAACATAACACATCTGAAAGATATAATGGGAAAATACCTATCAAATAAAGAATTGTCAAGTAGACCAAGAGTGTAGAATGAGAATGCTCCTCCAAGATAACCAAGCCATCATGACTCACTTAAAGAACAATCTCCTCTATTGGTCTATCATGAACTCGCGTTCATACCCAGGTGAAAGCTCCTCGCTCTTCCTAGTGAAACCTCCAAGGAGTAACTATCTCAAGAAAATGTCTCTAATCACAAGAGAACTCCAACCATCACCTAGATCTCTAAGTATCCATGAGGACCTATAACCAATCAATACATGCCAAACTCCAAATGAAAAATAGAACCATCATGAAGTAATCAAGCAAATGATCAATGTACTCAATACAAAGAGAACTATACATGATCAATGTCAAAGCTCCAACTGTAGAACTAGGAACCTATCATGAAAACATGATCAAACCATCTCCTCCTAGGAGATCACATGTATCAAAACATACATCGTGGTCTTAAGAAAACATGTAATATGCCAAACTCTAAACCAGTATCAAGAGAATAAAATGACATCATAACAAATATACTTTAAACCAAGAAACCATATCTTCAATCACATGAAGATATCCATACCAGTGATGCATCCACATCACTTCCAATAACTCTAACTGAATTGTGATACCGAGTCACACATGGCAATGTGACAACTATCCTCTCCATGAAGATCATTCAGGTCATCATCTGAGGATTCCTTTGTAGAAGTATTATAACTCCTTTTTGTGTTCTTAAAAATCATTCTTGATATGTCCTGGTTTCCCACAGTTCCAACACTTTACCTTACTCTTACCAAGGGTTTTAGACCGTCCTTTGGACTTACCCTTTCCTTTCTTGTCTCCCTTAGGTTCCTTTTTCTCAGGCCTACCTCTTACAAACAAGGCATCTTGGGATTCCTCTTTAGACTTCCTCCTCATCTCCTCTAATAGGAGAGTAGGAATTATATTTTCCATCTTTGGATCTGCACCACTACCACTGATAGCATCAATTAGATTTTCCCAAGACTCTGGTAAAGAACAAAGTAACAAAATGCATTTGTCTTCGTCTTCTAGCTTTACATCTACAGATGTTAACTGACTCGGAATAAAATTAAAATCATTTAAATGATGTGCAACAGAATCGCCATCTTTCATCTTTAAAGAATATAACTATCTTTTCAGATATAACTTATTAGTAAGACTTTTCATTTGATATATATCACTTATTCTCTTCCATAATTTATAAGTAGTAGTTTCATCTGAAACATTCAAGAGAACAACATCAGCAATACATAATCTTATGGTTCCTCTTGCCTTCTTATCAAGCTTAGCCCAATCCTCATCTAACATAGATGAAGGTGTCTTTGTCTCATTACAAACAACTAACCATTGATCTCTCTCTTCAAGGAGATCCTCCATTTTTAGTTTCCACGTCTCATAACAATCCATTAAATCTCTCAATAACTAGATGAGAAGTAGAATTCATTGCAACACACTTCTTTTACAAATCTGCAATAACACAATAGTAAAATCTCCCACTACAACCAAAAAACCTTCAAAATTTTAAGAGAAAGGTGTCCCAAACTCTACCCAACCATTAGCTTTGATACCACTTGTTTAATCTAATTAAATATTCTTTGTCACAATTAATAGTGCATGATTAATCTATTTAGATCAATTCTTTGTCAATGATTTGTTCTGTTAAATCATTTTTATCTTTTATAGAACTACACAGAAGATTGTAGAAGAAATGTAGACAGAAGATAGAAGTGACACAACATATACGTGGAGAAACCCTTTCGAGAAAAAACTCCACTAGAACTGATATTGCTTGTATTATTTAATCTCAGAATAATATTACAATAACACTGTATCAATCATGCTTCTTTTCTCTTCAACAATGCTTCTTCACAACCTGCAATAAACTCATATAAAACTCTCTACAACTTGCTACAATAAATAGGCAATTATGAGCTTTGTAAACTCCTAAGAGTCAACAATTACAAAGCATTAAAGCCTCTCTCAAAAACCTACGCCTAAAATTTCCAAGTAGAATTCCGCCTCCTAAACAGGAGTCAAACCAAAGTCTTCCTCAAAGTTGGCGCCCGAAATTGTCCACTTAACTGAATTCTGGTCTTGAAGATATCTTGGAAGCTTCACCTCAAATTTGCCACCCAATAATGGGCCCACTTAACTGAACCTTGAAAATTACTTCTCATGCAAAAGGTGTTAACTAAAAGATGCCAACTTGGGCGCCCAAGGTGGGTCCAAGTCAATCTGAGTTAACTGAAACATATCTCTCCATCAATTTATGCAAACAATGTGCATGCTTGATCAACTTCACTTAACTGAAAGTATCCACCTATTATTTGTCATGCAACTGAAGTTATTAGCCATGCAACTCAAGTCAACTAAAATGCAACTCAAGTCAACTAACATGCAACTCAAAGTAACTGCATGCAACTCAAGTTAACTAGCATGCAACTCAATTTAACTAGCATGCAACTCAAAGTAACTACATGCAACTAAAGATAATTGAACCATAATTGAACTGAAACTGAACTGATAGTGCCACTCCACTCTTGTAAATATCAATCCCTATACTGAATTGAATTGAATTGAAATTGAACTGATACTGAACTGAGAAATTCTAGGTTTCAAAACATGTCATGTTTTGTAACTTGCATTTGACAAAGTTTCCAAAACATATTGGTTGTAAGTTATTTCCAAGGTTTTTCAAATATGTGACACTTATGTTCACCCCATTCTCTTTGTATTACATATGAATATTTAACACAAATTATTGACGACATGGTTATAGTGTGTTTGGGTATGAATATTGCATTTTCCAACATGCACTTCACAAGGTACCAAAAAGTCCATGCTTTGTAACTTGTATTATATAAAAGTTATTTTTTTCCATTAATAATTACAATGGTGTTTTTGTTATTTGAATTACACACATATATATACATAGTTAAAAAATCGATGGTTTGGGTATCTTGTGAATTACACATTGAAAAACACTATGTGGCTACTAGTGAGAATAAGTTAATTTGGAATAAGTTAACTTGTAGCCATCTATTCTCAAAATTCCAACATTTCTTCTCTACATATACAATAGGGACTTTGGAAAACTATAAATTGCAGTTAAGTAAGGGCTTTTAGAAGTTGAACTATTCACATTTTATTATAGAGAACAAAATCCCACTTCACTAATTTCAGCCTTCATTAATTTGTGCTAAAATTCTCATATTGTGCCCCACAATGCCCAGAATATAGGGTTCCCATATAATTAGCAATAATGAGAAAACTATCATTAATAATTAATTAATGTAGTAGTCATAAACATTCTACCACACAAACATTCATAGTCTACCACAGTAAACAAAACCCTAGAATGTACCATTTTCAATAGTATGTGGTAACTTTTCATATTGCTTACGCATAGATGACGTGAACATAAATTTTAGAAAATTTAGCAACCCAAAAAACATAGAAATATCTATGGAACTTTATGCTTTCTATGAAATTAGTTGTTATCCTTACAAAACCGCATACCTAAGGCAATGAAATGGCATTTACCAACAAACTTTGAAACCCCATCAAATATAAATTAAAATCTTTTTCCACAACCACTCCATTCACTTCTTCATTGTTTCTAAGTAGAATGGAAAAATGATAAACATTTATGGAAAATATAATACCTACTAAATGCTCGCTATCACCCCCCTTCCAAAAAATTGTAACATGGTTTGTTGGCTTTGGTTCTTCCTCCAAATGTCTGCAACAAGGTTGTGAGCTCCCTTGAAATGAAACAAAACTTTCTTTTTATCAAAATGTAAAATTTCTTGATTCTTAGCTTTTCAAAACATCACTTTAAAAAAAATTGGTGTATGTGATTGTTGGCACCTTCAAATTTTACAAAAAATTGATGTGCCTATGCACTTTCAGTCTGGCAACAAAGGCTAAGTCTGCTTCCTGTCACAACTACCCCAGAGCCCATCTTCGCCAATTAGTTTTTTGCAACTCAAAAGTCATCATGCAAATCCATGTGGTAAAGAGTTTCTTAGGACATATGGTAGTAAACCTGTTCAATTTCGTACTTCCTAGATGAGATCTAACATTCCTTTTAATGAATTTTTTACTATGACCAGGCTATATTTGGCATCTCAAAAAAGTTGCAAATTTTAAAAATCTAAGAGTGACCCATTTCTTATTTTGTACTCAATGTATCTAGTTTTGATTTTGTCAAAGTGCAATATCAAATGACGTATTAATGTAAACTTTTTCTAGTGCAGCGCACACCTACGACATGCTCGATTACAAAGGAAGTACTAAATTTTGACTTGTTTGGTGAAATCTGATTACGAACCCATGTTTTATTTAATTAATTACACTCTTGCAAACTATCAAAGCTCCAAGGTCTCTCATTTGTGTGTAATGCAATTTCATCTTTTTACCGGCAGGAGAAATCAAATATTACCTTTTCCTTAATATCTTTTAATATGTTAATATTTAAGCATTTCAAATGTCTTAAATATTGCAAAATTATTAAATATTTGTTTTATAGTAATTTTAATCCATAATTCCTATTGGACAAAGGGGTGAAGGTGAAATTGATAAAGTTTGTAAACAACACACTTTTGAAGGGGCTTACTATGGTCAAAACTATGCTAGTATTACCTTATGCTTTGGATTTTATTTATGAAAGTAGGCTTTATTAGATTCAAAACAAACACCGGTGCATACCTTTGAAGGCAACACAATTCAGCAATGTAGAGGTTGATGTGAAAATGTGTTGGCCTATGATAATGCACTGGGCATTCCATTGGCCCATTTTGGATGCATTTGGTGAAGGCAACTCTTTAAAGGTTTTAAATAGCACGTGCAGTTTGGAGAGTTATGAATTTATATGTTCCCATCACACATCGCATAAAGGCATGTTGTTTTATGTTTCATTGTGATGCAATGTTGGGAAGCGATGGAATTGGATTTTTTCATGTGGAGAATAATATTTGGGGAGTTTTCAATGTTGTAAATTATCAAAATAAAAGGTTTTCACCTTTATGGTGACCCCACAACTATTTTTGATACCTTGGAAGAATTTTTGACAAAGTTTTAGATGTTTTCAAGTGCTTGGTAATGATAAAATGCCCAGCATCTCATTCTTACGACCTACAACTTCTTAGGTGTCATTCTTGGAGTTGTTTGCTTTCATTTTAACCTACAATATGCTTTTGAATAGTAGAAATAAGGAACATTCACGTGCAAGCGTTTTGACAATATTTTGAGACCTTCTACAAGTTGCAACTAGAGCTTTTTACCTTCCAAAACTTGCCTTGAGCATATTTCATGCCTTGGGATCGAGATAAAAAGATGTTTTGATCATTTTTTAGCATCAGGCAAGCTGAAAAATGCACAAATATCATTGAAAACGACCTACATTGGTTTACCAAGCAAGCTTCAAGGAAGAATGAAATTAAATGTATATAAACATGGTTTGTTTTACATGCAAGTGGAATGATCATCTTATCAAGGTAAAATAAGTCTTTATGTGAGATAATTACAAGCAACATGTACGAGGAACTACTTGCCAATTGTTTGACAAAATGTCAAACCGATTGCAAAGTAAAATGAAAGCTCCAAAAGGTTAAAATGTATGATTAAAATCATGTTTTGAATGCTAGTGAGGAGGATAATTCGATATTGGTAAAAAAAATCACTTGTAGAGCAAAGGGGCAGCTGGGTAAGTGGGTTTTGACCTAGAAGTGAAATTTTTCCACTTACAAGTGAAAATGGAGTTGGCAAGTGAGTTTTACACATAGGTAAAAATGTTGCACGTCATTGCAAATGAAAAAGATATTAAACTTTAGTTGCAATGGAAGAGGGAAAATAAAGAGTCAAAAAGCATTTTTCAGATGTCAATTTGTTACAGATCTGAGGGTTCACATTGTGACATGTGTCAGACAAAGATTAAATAAGGGCTTCTCCCATATCTTTAAAATGTAATTTATGTCTTATTTATTAAATTTTTGGGATTTTGAAGTTGTAAGGGGTAGGCTATTGGTTTCGTGTAGGGAAATAGAGACTCATTCTGTGAAAAAGTTCCTATAATTGCATTGTATATTTTTATTAGAGCATATATGAATACATGCTTTTGCATGCTCTAATGTATCTTGTCTCCATTTTGTAATGAAATATTTCTTTTAGTAATACAATCAAGTATTGTAAATCTTTTCATGCATACTTGTTGCATCTAGATTATTTTCATGGTTAGTGTTTACTCAAGGAGCAATGTAAATTCTTTTTTTTTATATTAGATATAGTGGAAATAGCAAGAAGAGGTTACATATCAAGTGTATTACTGTATATCAACAGTATAGTATTCGCGCATTTTTCTTCCCTAATTTACATCCTTTTACACTGCTTCATCAATATTATATCAGATATACAAAATTACAACATATAATCAAGACTACCATATACCAGATATACAATATTACATCTTACAATCGGGATTGACATATACCAAAAATACAAAATGTATCATTGTTGTACTACTCTATACTGTAGATCATAAGTGTAGACACCTAAATTTGACCACTTATATTTGGTCAAATTTATCCCTTTTCGTCTAAATATCCTCTTACCCACATTAATTAAGTAATATTGCTATTATTTAATTAATACGCCTAAAGTCTTCTAAATCCCTAAGGTATTTAATTAAATAATTAAATATTTTACCCCTTATCCCTTTCCTCCAAAATTAAATAAATAATCTATTTATTTAATACCCTCATGTCCCATCCTCCATAATCCACTCCTAATCTTAATCCACTTGCTAATCCCATCATTAAGGATGTGCACATTCCTAATCCATGATTAGGAGGTGTCACATCCTCCAACTTTTGCAAGTGGGCCCCTAATCCCAATTAGCCACATAACCCTCCTCTAATCCTTCATCAATTGGCCTAATCAAATCCTTAGTCAACTCTCCCCATCCCCCAAGGAATTTTTAATTCCTTTTTGTCTTCCCAAAGTCCTTTTGAGGAATTTTTAATTCCTCTCTCATCCCCCAAGGAATATTAAATTCCTTTTCTCTTTCCCAAGGAATATTTAATTCCTTTTATCATTCTCATGCACATTAAAAAGGAATTTTTAATTCCTTTGGTCAGCTCTTGATCTCAACCCTTGATCCTCTTTCAAAAATCAATCTTGGCCATCCATTTCAATCTCCCTTGCTAAATGACTAACACTTAGCCATTTTTGTATTCTCAACCATTCTAACCATTTACAACCACATTCTAGCACATTCATCTCAAGCCTTCAATCACCATAGCCAAATCCACCATCTTTGCATCCAAATCAAGCAAAATTAAGTCGTTATGCTACTAAAATCGATCTAGGAGCACACATATCAAGCCATCAAAAGGGGCAAACAAACTCATGAAGCTCAAACAAGGTAAAATTGATTTTATTTTCATTTTTAAGTTTGAGTTTCATCTTTAGCCCAATCTTAAGTGTTGTCTTTATTTTTATCCTTTTTCTTGAGTTTGTTTCTTGCATTCTAGATGGGGTAAAATCACTGCACACATTTCTGGCATGCCCGGTGGGACCCATGTCACAATCCTTTGAGTTTTCTTGTTGTTTCAATCTTGCAGGTTTGAATTTTTTAGCACTACAGAGGTGAATCCGCCCGACAGGTGAATCCACCTGATCGTAGGGGCGAACCTACTAGCACAGGGGTGATTGTGCACCCGCCACTTTCTTGGAGAGGCGATTTTGACATTGTTTCTATGGATAGGAGAATCCGCTACCTAAATGGGTGAACTTACTGATGAGAGAATTTGTTGACGAGCGAATTTTCTAATGGGAAAATCTACTAACGGGCAAGTCTACTGATGGGCGAGTCTACTGATGGACGAATCCGCTACCTGAATGGGCGAGACTGTTGATGGGCGAAACTGTTGGTGGGTGAGTCTACTAATGGGAGAATCCGCTACCTAAACAAGCGAGTTTGTTGATGGGTGAATCTGCTGACGGGCGAATCTGTTGATGGGTGAATCTGTTGATAGGTGAACCTGAGACATGTAGAGGCGAATTTGAGGTAATCCAGAACCTTAAATTTGTTGGTTTCATATTTCATTTTATTTTTGATTTGGGTACTAATCCGCTCACTTGTTCGTTTGCAATTTGTGGCATTTAACTAACAATTCACACAACTTGTCCCATGTTTGACGAAGACCGGTGGTGAAAACTACTAACACGTGTGTTACAGGATGAGCGGTTGAAGCCTTAGTTAGCTTTGGCTATTGTTTTTCTTACTAATCTAAGCACATCTAGAGTAATTAAATGGTCAATTAACTTATTTGTTGTGTTTGGGAGCGAATTGTTGACGTATCCACTCCCCTTGCACCTTTCAGTGATCCTAGGTGATGAGAAATCCTAATTTGTTCTAGTCCAGTCCAATCTACCCAGGAAGTGCTAGTGCATCTAAGCTCTCCCCTTATGCTAAGTGTGAGCTTGAAGACCAGTCGAAGCGTCTAGTATTTCCTTCCTTTAGCAGGACCTACTTGGGATTTCATCACCCGAGGGACGATTCCAACCATGTGTTACCAGGGGGGTATATAAAGGGGGAGAGCTAAATTTGTACCCTAATCCAGTCACATCGTGTCTAGTGAAGCGTTGAAGCTAGGGTGATACCTAGATAAGACATGAAAGGTTGGTCTGAGTTTCCAATACTTCATTGTGGCTCTCGATTAATGCTTGTGACAAGCTGGTGTTCATAGTTGTGCCTCACGTACCTAGCGTATATCAAGGAGCATGAGATAGCTTGTTTATCCTAGATAGAGACCCATGTTTTAGCTATGGCTTGGTGTAGTGTAGGGGATGCGCATCATACCTCGAAGTTACTCACCACATACTCCCTTGGGTTGAGATAGGAATCCTCATGGTGGACTATGATAGTCCTCGAGTGAGAGAGAGAAGGTGAGCCCGTGGCATCTGTTGATGACCCTATGCCACTGGATCTCTAGCTATCTGCCTTCATGAGAAAGGGTGATCCAGAGAAACACCTCAATATCACAAAGTATAAACCTTGGGGTGTCCCGTCAAGGTGGTGGGCCTTCATCGAGTTTGTAAACCCTTTATCACTAATTCTAGGATTGTGTTGCCTGGCGTGTCTTCTTGTGTGATACTAGTGCTTGTCGTCAGTTTGAGTCAGTCCAACCCTTTTGTCTATTTTATTTTTTTTTTGTCCTTTTCTGTAGTCTTCCCCTGCCCTTAGTGGCGAGTTTGCTTCTCATAGGGGTGAACTTACATTGTGGATAGGCGATCCTACCCTGAATAAGGGCAATTCCGTGTCTCGAGTCTGGTCTAGCTCATCCTTTAGGTGAACTCGTCCTCATCAGGGGGAAAATTTCCTGTGGGTCCCTCCCTCTATTAGGTGACCCTACATCTGCTTTTTCCCTTAGAATAGGTGATCCTGCTTCCCTCATAGGCGAGTCTGTTTCATCCCCTCCCATCTATTCTCAAAATAGGTGAACTTGTTATCCATAGGGGCAATCCCATTTTTCATCCAAGTATCCCTTATCCATACATCCCTTAGAATAGGCGAGCCTGTTGTCCACAAGGGCGATTCCACGTTCATCCATACCACCCTCATTTGTATAGTCCAAGGCATAAGCGATCCTGTTTGTCTGATAGGTGATCTCATCATAGGTGTCTCCACTCCCTATCTATACAGTCCAAGAAATAGGTGATCTCATTACCTTGATAGGCGTTTTTGCTTGTGTCTAGACATCTTGAGATAGAGATGATCTTGATCCCTACATAGGCGATTTTGCGTCTTGTGTCTACCCATTTATTTTGAGTGTCCAAATATTTAGGTGATCTTGTGCACTAGATAGGTGAACCTACGATCTAGAGAGGCGAATACGCTATACATTAGAGAGGTAGATCCACTTCCCATACAAAATCTAGAGAGTCAACCCTTCGTGTCATGATTAGCCTATATCTTCCTCAGTCTAAAACCATAGTCCTATCAATTTTCCTCTATATATCCATCTCCAAATGATCACTTTCATCTCATCAACCCTCATCAATCTATCCAAATATCATCCCTTTTGAGCTCGTCATTTTGGTTGTATATTTGAACTTAGGGATCTATCCTATCACATCCTCTAATCATCCTAATATGAGATTAAATTGAATCCCAAGTTGAGCTTAATTGACATCCCAATTTGAGTTTTATTTCCATCCACATCCAAGGTCTTCTGATATCGAAACAAATCTTATGACCCCTTATTCCATCTTCTTCCAATCCATTTTATTTTTATCATCTTTTCATTTCTTCTAATCATAACGAAATTCCAATTACGTTGACGATGATAACGAAATTCTTGTTGATCAAGATGAGTATGAAATAGATCCCTTTGATGTTATCATTTTTTAGAGAATGGGGATTCACTACTCATGAATTCTCTTCATTCAGAGAGCCTTAGGGGGTGAACTTCCCTAAACTACCACAAAGAATAGTGGTGAGAGTTCTAGAATCAGGAAGAGTAGGCCACAAAGATTCTCTGGACAAACTAACAAGCTCTCGGCCAAAGGACATTAGTGCAAAATATGGATGACAGCAAGGCACGTTGGCATCCCCAAGGTGCGTTGGCATCTCGTACAAACCAGAAAGAAAGTTTATCTCAGAAAATAGTAGAGTGGCTACTCCTAATCTAATTATTGAGAACTTTCATAATGCAATAAAGTAACAAAATGTAATAGAACTGAGATAAAGTGAAATAGATGGTAAAGAGAAGGAGAAGGGAAAGAAAATGCTTACAACCGCACAAGTAATGAAGCCTCCAACATGTGAATGTCTTCAATACCTGCACATAAGAGAGAGAGAGAGAGATAAATTGTTGGGGATGTATAGGGGTTTGCCTCAGTCAAACCCTCATTTTGGTGTTCCCACCTCCATGGAGAGCCAGATGGATAGAGAGAAAAGTATGATAAAGCAAGAAATGAAGTAAAGTACACAAAAGCACTATAAAACAGTGTTATGCTACTCAAACAAATAATAGAGGAGAGGATTGGAAAGCATACCACCTCTGCCCAAAGCGCTCAAGTCTAGTGGGGGAGAAAATGAGAGGAACTCAAGCCTCTGCTACAATGGTGTTTTATTCCACACTTGCTCTACTGAGTTGATAGAGTGTTGATGTTGCTGCTATGAAGTGTAAAGTGTTGCTTGAGAGTGATGGATTGAATTCTTAGAACTTATGAAGAAGCTGCAGAAGATATTATGGGAGAGATTGTGAAGAGGAGATGATGAAGAGCTCAGAGAGGGCTTAGAGAGAGCTAGAGAGTTCACAAAGACCAAATAGATGAAGAAGAGGTGAATTTGAAGTAGAGAGTGAAAGAAACAACCATATTTGGGTCAGTTCGTCAAAGGGGGCATTACAATTCAACTTCCAATGGGAAGTGTAATGCCTCTACAGGCTCCAGACACAGGAATCTGTCAGGGATGTAAGCGCATCACACGAACATAGGCGTGTCGTGCGGGGGTCCCCAACAGTAACTCCTCTATCAACGCACAAAAAGGATGCCAAGTGGAACGAAGGAAGCGAGCTTATGTGGATTTTTGCCTTCGGACTTGGTTTTCTAAAGTGAGGGAAGGTAAAAGGGGAAATTGTGTAAGGGGTGCAAATTCGCTCCTATACATTTTTCCCCCACTTTAGCGAGCACGAATACTAATGAGTTCTTCGGTAAAGTAGATCAGAGAAGCAGTAGGGTTAGAAATGTATACCTGAACCGTTGAGGAAGTAGACCACGATCTAGTGAACCCGAGAGTGCAAGACAAGAAAATGACCTCATAGCCTCGCAAAACTATGAAGTTGAAGAAAGAAAGAGCCTTATAGGCCCGCAGACCTGCAAGGAAGGTGTATCCCAAAATATCTCATTAGAAGGAGACCCAAGAAAGTGAACTTCGCAGGGTCAGAGTGACTTCATAGGTGCACCCATGAAGCGACATGTTTACCCGCAAATAGAACATGTCAGGAAGCGGCCACGTAGGAAAGTAAGCGGACAATCGCACAGACCATCATCAAGTTGGAATACTTTGAAAGGGTTCCCTCGAGAACCCTTCAAAAGGAAGACGGGCCCACTCAAGGGATGCACTATTTGAAAAGCGAGGTCTAGTCGGGCTATTCCCAGGCTATACATGAAGATGTGAAGTGAGGTCTAGTCGATTTTCCCCCAAGCTAGACGTAAGGATGTGAAATAGGTCTAGACGGGTTGCCCTCGAGATAGACACAAGGAATTTGTTTCAGAGAAAATATTTCAAAGAGGTCCCTCGAGAACCCTTCAAAAGAAAAAGTGGGTCCACTCAAGGGATGCTTCATTTGAAAGATAGAAAGAGAGAGAGCGGGTCCTTAAGAAGGACGCACATCTCCAAAACAAGTTATCACTACCCCCAACATAAAGGGGAGGAGAACCATGCAAGACATTTAGAATAGGATATAGGTAAACCTCGATATCACTTGTTATTTGAAGAAGAGACAAGTGCATCAACAAATAAATGAGTGATGGCACCTGTATCATGAAGTTGTTGTATTTTTCCCTTCAAGGCCTTACTTTCACTAGTGGAAGAGAGTGCATTGGAATGAGTAGGAGATTCATCATTCACAAACGCAACGTCTCTAGAAGAGAGTGCATTGGAATGAATAGAAGGTAGAGTAACGTTTAGAAAGGTATCAATGATTTCATCTTCTTGCAACAAAATATCCTTCAAAGCAAGAGAACTTTTGTGAGAAGGATCAGAGATATCAAGTGACATGGTTAAAGACAAGTCACCATCACATGCATGGAATGGAATATCATTAACATTTTGAACAAAATTAGATACATAACTAATAAAAGAAGATATTAAATTCATCACGATTTTTTTGGTATTTTCTATGTTCTAGTAATTTGCATTTTCGGAGGTCTTCAGAGCAGAATTTGAGGTCAGAACTTGCGTCGGTCCTTAAAATTCAACTAGCGAAGGCACTAGTACTTTATGGATTGAACTAGTTCTCTAGAAGACCTTTCCAACAGTGCAAACGGTTTTGAATTCCAAGCATCGAGTCAAAAGTTATGACCCCGCCAAGTAGGGGTAAATAAACTCCTAGTTTTTTAGAAGATTTTCTCTTCACGTCAAGTTCACCAAAATGTAGAGAAGGGGGATTCGCTACTCACAAGTTCTCTTCATTCAGAGAGCCTCAAGGGGCGAACTGCCCTAAACTACCTCAAAGAATAGTGACAAGAGTTCTAGAATCAAGAAGAGTAGGCCACAAAGTTACTCTGGACAAACTAATAAGCTCTCGGCTGAAGGATGTCAGCACAAAATACAAATGATAGTGCGGCACGCTGGCATAAACAACAGAGTGACTACTCCTAATATAATTACTGACAAGTTCCTGAATGCAATAAAGTAATAGAATGTAATAGAAATGAGATAAAGAGAAATAGATGGTAAAGAGAAGGAGAAGGGAAAGGAAATTCTTACAACCGTGCAAGTGATGAAGCCTCCAGCACATGAATGTCTTCCATACTTGCACACGAGAGAGAGAGAGAGAGAGAGAGAGAGAGAGAGAGAGAGAGAGAGAGAGAGAGAGAGATTTTTGGGGCTGTATAGGGGTTTGCCTCAGTCAAACCCCCATTTTGGTTTTCCCACCTCCATGGACAACCAAATGGATAAAGAGAAAAGTATGATAAAGCAAGAAATGAAGTAAAGTACACAAAAGCACTACAAAATAGTGTTATGCTACTCAACCAAATAATAGAGGAGAGGAGTGGAAATATTACCACCTCTGCCCAAAGCACTCAAGGCTAGTGGGGAAGAAAATGAGAGGAACTCAAGCCTCTGCTACAATGGTGTTTTGTTCCACACTTGTTGTACTGAGTTGATAGAGTGTTGATGTTGTTGCTGTGGAGTGTAAAGTGTTGCTTGAGAGTGATGGATTGAATGCTTAGAACTTGTGAAAAATTTGTAGAAGAGATTGTGGGAGAGATTGTGAAGAGGAGTTGATGAAGAGCTCAGAGAGGGCTCAGAGAGAGCTAGAGAGTTTAGAGAGACCAAATGGATGAAGAAGAGGTGAATTTGAAGTAGAGAGTGAAATAAATGGCCATATTCGGGTCGGTTCATCGAAGGGGGCATTACAATTCATCCTCCAATGGGAAGTGTAATGCCTCTATAGGCTCCAGACGTGAGAATCTATTAGGGATGTAAGCGCATAGTGTGGACATATGCACGCCATGTGGGTGTCTTTGACAGTAACTCCTCTGTCAATGCACAAAAAGTCCACCAAGTGGAACGAAGGCAACGGGATTATGTGGACTTTTTCCTTCGTACTTTGTTTTCTAAAGTGAGGGAAGGTAAAAGGGGAATTTGTGCAAGGGGTGCAAATTCTCTCCTATACACATTTCTAGTAATCTTTCCCCGACCATCTTCCAAAATCCAATTATTCATCCAAGTTATCCCATCATGCCTTCATCCACACATAATAGAAATCCTTATGCTACCTTTGACAAGGGGTATTCAGTATCTTTCCCATCCACATATTCTTCATATCCTTCATCTACATCTCTCTTATCCACCATCCACATCTTCCCACCTTAATCCACCATCCCAATATTCCTAACTTAATTCCCCATCCGCTTTCTCCAACACCAATCCATCATCCGCATATTGCTATTTTAACCCCCCATCCATGTCCTCCTATACTAATCCACCACCCACATCCTCTTATCCTAATCCATCCTCCCAATCTTCCCACATTAATCCACCATCCTAATACTCCTACATTAATTCCCCGTCCACTTCCTCCAACGTCAATCCTCTATCCACATATTCCTACTGTAATTCATCCTCCTATATCACTCAATCCTCCATTCCATTATATTTTAATCCTCCCTCCAATCCACCCTACTCTAATCCTCCATCTAATCTTGATCCACTCACCAATCCTAATACTAATCCTCCTCTTAGTCCTATGTCCAATCCCATCCACTCATCTAATTCTAATCCACCAATCCCTAATTCTAGTCCTCCACCCATTCATAATCCTTCATCTATTCCCATCACCCCAGCTAAGCCTAGAATATGCAAGTATCTCACTCCAGATGTCGTCCAAGGACTCATGACAAAGAAGACATCCCCAAATCTACATCTTGAAGTTGTGGATCTATCCAATATCACTCAATCATGTACGGTCACCAGTGATGAGGCTCTTCTCCATCCCACACCTATCATTACTATTACCACTCCTAGCACCACCCAAATCGTTGAAACCATCAACTCATAGAATCTATTGAATCCCTATCTCCTACTCCTAGAACTACCGAAGCCATCGAAGACAACCAAATCCAATCCACTCCTCCTACTCCTAGTATCACCTAAATCCACTCCCATGAATTTCACGAATTCTCCATCCTTCCATCTCCCCTGCTTGAGGAGTCCCTCCAACACTCCTCCATCATCATGCCACCCACACGAGATGAGTCATGCTAAGAGCTTGATCCAAAGCATACCCACATATCCCCTCCTCCACATCAATATCCTGCCATCCTATCTAATCCATCTCAAGATCATATTCCCCCATCCATTCCATCTCATGATCCCTCTCATCAACCAAATCATGATCCTACCATCCCATCCACCCCATCTCAAGATCACACTAGCTCATCCGCTCCATCCCATGATCCCCTTTGCATTCAAGATCCAATCACTCCATCTCATGAGCCCTTATCACCCACTGCCACAAATCTAGATCCTATCATATCACCTAATCCCTCTCCTGATCCCTTATCACTCATTCCTCCTGATTAGGACGTTGTTATCCCCTCATCTTCATTTCATGATCCTTCATTTCCACCTCACCATACCATCCCAATTCCACTTTTATATCCCCTTGGTACTCTTACATTCATCCATGGTGTTTTTCTTGTAGAAGAACAAAGCATATACACCACCTATTCTCCTCCACCTAATAATGGACTTGCATCATGTTTCCAAAATAATAAGCATCCTGTCATAGATCGAATGCTAAAGAATATGAACTATCAAGGAAAAGGTTTAGGCCTTCATGAGAAAGGTATTTTAGATCCCATCCATGTCAAATAAAATCCACATGTACAAGGTCTTGGATATGTAACTCAAGACTCACAATCCAAAAATGTTGGCACAACCTCCATACATCCTCAATGAGCCTCTTCCAAAAGAATAATAGGCTCTTCCCATCACTCCACCAAACCATTTGTCACCATCCCCCCTCCTCCATCATATTACCTCAAAACAACCATCCATATTCCTCCTTCATCCTCTAAATCCATTTTGGGTCCTTATGTCCCTCCATCCACCATCAAACATCCTCCATGTAAAAAGTCCATTTTGGGTCCTTATATCCCAAAATAACCTCCTCCATCTCATCATATTTATCCTTTCATCCATCCATCACCTATCCCTAGCATACATCATAAAAAACTTAACTTCATAATCCCTAATTAGGATCAACAAAGACACCCCTCCATACATGTTATCTCACATCCTCCATCCACACATCACCTCCAAAATCCTACCTCTATCACTTCATTCATGTTTCCTCCACATCATCCATCTCCTCATACCCGTCCCATTGCTACTAAAAGAACTTTAGATGCCAAAGTAAAAAAGCATAAGTCTAAACATCCACATGAATCTAAAACCCCTCATGTCCCCTCTAAAAGACATGTTGAAAAAAATAAAAATCCAATCCAAAATCCAAATCAATCCCAAAGGTTACAAAGGTCCACTAAAGAAAAAATCAAAATCATGTGGATCCCAAAGAAAAAAGATGCAATGCCTTCAAATGAAAATTTTGTAACAACATCCAAAGTTGCTAATCCAAAGGCTAAAAATTCACATCCTCCATCTCCTAAATCTATTTGGGGTCCTTATGTCCCAAAAGTCACTATCCCAACTCCTCTATTATCCCCACACTCTCCATCCATTCATCCTCCTATCCTTTCACATCCACCACCATATGTGCCAACATTGGTCCTGAAAACATTCCCCCATCACACATCCACTCCATCATTCCATACATACACTTTCCAATACCCCATCCATTATTCCACATATCCCCCCCCATCAAATCCCTTTAATCCATTCCCTTGCATAATCCACCCATTCTAATAAGGTTGTACCAACATCAATAGTTGTTTTACATATTGGCTCTTCTTACCTCATATAGAACTCAATGCATGAGTCCTTCATCCACCCCCTTATCACATCTCTTCCAAATCCATTTATTCGCATCCCTCTCCTTACCCATCTCCATTTGCATACAATTCAAAAAAGTCAAAAAAGTCAAAAAATCCAGTCAATAAATAAATAAAAGTAAAAAATAAAAAATAAAAAATTGTCCAATGGTGAAAACTTGGCAAACAAGCACCTTGGATAAGTACCATGATGAAAACCTATCAAACAAACTTCATGTTTTAATCCCCCATCTAGTTTACTTCCACACTTGGGGGCAACGTCATCTCATTCTTCCATCTCTTCCATCCCACCTATCTTCCACATCCTACCCATCATATCCCATTTAGCCCAACCCCTCCATCCTCCTTATGATCTTGATAAAGACAGGGGCACCTATCTATACATGCTTTGGAAACCTCTTGGTATACATCCCCCTTGTCCATTCACTACCATATTCCTTATCCTCCCCCATCCACTTTCCTTATCCATGCCTCCTATGCACATCCATCTACCTTCCTTGTCGACCTATCATGCCACAATACATCTCCTTTACTTATTTACCCATCCTTCTATCTTCCATCCCTCCTACCTCATAATACATGAAATATCTATAGTGGGTCATGTTCTTATTACTTTATGACATAGTCATTGGATACATCATTAATCCACCCTATCATCCCTTCCATATCCCTATCATTATCTCCACATTCTACTTCCATTAATTCCTCCAAAACCTGTATCCCTTCGTACCATGATCCTTTCATATCCCCATCCTTATCTTCCTATCCATCCATCCAAAAAAATCCCTTCCATCTTCCAAATCCTTATCTTCCCATCTATCCATCTAGTAACCTTTTCCATATCCAAATCATTATCCCCCTATCCATCCATCTTAGCATCTTTCCATCTCCCTATCTTTATCTATCCATCCCTTTATCTCTATTTTCATTCCATCTCATAATCCCTTGTCATTAGTATCTAGCTATAGGCTTCCCCCATCCAACCCGATTCCATCTATCTCACTATCATCAATCCCACCTCTTTCATACATCTTTCCAATCTCTTCTCACTTTTCATCACTCATCTATCCATCATATCATCCTCCTGATTCATCTTTTGATGGCTTGGATAAATATCCCATCCCTGAGCTTCACTTAATCCACATCTTATTCATATCAATCATCCTATCCACAAGGTCTATCTTGTCTCATAATATTGGTTCCATCATTTATCCACTTATCATGGTCATATCATCATCCCTTATCCATTGTTTGTCATTGGTCTTTTGTTGAACTATGTTGCCTCTACGCTTTCACGTAGGCAAGGCTAATCATTTGATCAACCCCGAAGGTTTTTGTCCATCCTTTTGTGTCAATATTTTTCATCCATCGAGGTCTCCATTATCCTCTTTATTCCTTTATCCATGGTCGATCATCGGTCCTTTTATCAAACTACGTTGCCTTTGCGCTTTCACGTAGGCAAGGCTAATCATTTGATCAGCCCCCGAGGTATTTTTCCATCCTTTTGTGTCAATCTTTTTCATCCATCGAGGTCTCCATTTTCATCTTTCTTCCTTTATCCATGGTCGATCTCGGTCCTTTTATCGAACTACAAGGTCTCTACGCTTTCACATAGGCCAGGCCATCAATCGATGAGCCCCTGAGACCCTAGGTTTGTCCTTAGGGTGTGTCTTGGTTCTGTGTCATGTCATCAAGTATGTCCTTATCCAACTGGTTCTTGATAATAAAATCCATTGGTGTCTTGAGATCCAATCCATTTCGAGTATCCTGAGTCATTTTGATCAATCAATCTCCCCCCATCCATCTTTGGTCTTAGCAGGATGAATCCTTCCTTAAATTAGACCGCACCAATCCCATCCATTTATTGATCCTATGGCAAAGGAATTTTGAAATTTATTGTGATCTTTTGATGCTTTTAGAATTTTTTTTATCATTTGAGCTTCCTATTAGACTTTGTTGACGTCACCACAATCCATCATATCATGGTGCGCTTTGACTAGTAGACATAGGGGCATATCTTGATTTTTGGTGTGATCTTGTCTTCTTGGTTGTCCTGCATAGTACCCACCAAGATCCTTGCGATCTTTTGTTACATTGGGGAATCCTTTGTGTTTGTGGTTGTCCAACATTGGCCCTACCAAAGCCCCCATGACTTTGGGATGTTGGAATAACCTTTTGTTTGTTGTTTCAGTCCCATGCATGTGATATGAAGTCACCTTGATTTCTCATACCCTGGTGCATAGTATCTCATGCTATATCAAATTAAGTGCTCATTACATGGTAGCATAATGCATAACAATTAACTTTCTTTATTTGGTTACTATCCATTCATCTCCCCATCTCCCATCCTCTCATCTATCAAAATCCCCCCATCCATTCACCCTAAATATTTCTAATCCATTCATCCTTCATCACTCTCCCTCATCTATATATCCTATCTATTTTCATCACTCCACTGTCTTCCCTTCAATATTCTTGAGATAATATAGATTTGTTATTCTAAGCATCTTTTCATCCATCCTCATCATATCATCATCTCTTCACTGTGTTTAGGATCATATAGATTTGTTATTCTAAGCATCTTTCCCTCCACCATTTTCCTTCATTTCATCTCGTATCTCAACCTAATCCTAATCCATTCAATCTAGCACAAAGCATCTAATCGCATCCTTGGTTTTGTTCATAGCCTTGCTACAAGCCTTGATCCAATCATCATCATCATTGGGATGTATCCTTCCCTTATCTTGTGTTGTTTTGGGATATATCCTTCCCTCATCGACAACACTCTCATCCTCATCATCACCGAGATGTATCCTTCCCTCATCAACAACACTCTCATCGTCATCATCAAGATGTATCCTTCCCTATCCTTTTGTGTTGTTTTGGGATGTATCCCTCCCTCATCAACAACACTCTCATCATCATCATTGGGATGTATCCTTCCCTATCCTTTTGCATTGTATTGGGATATATTATTCCCTCATCAACAATGCTCCATCCATCATCAATCCATTTTAGCTTGTAGCTTGACTGGGGCAACATCACCTTTGTCCTTAAACCCATTTGTGCTTGATGTTATCTCTTCATTTTATCATCCTCTCTTCTATATATCATCTCATTTCATCTTTCTCACTTACCCATGCATCATCTCATCCATTTCGAGAGAACACCCATGTTCTCTTGAACCCACACATCCTCTCGAGGGGGAATCCTCAATCCCTAAGCTTCATCTTCACTCCCATCATTTTCTTCCTAGTCACTCATTTGAATGACTGGGGCATATTTCACAATCTAACCATCTTCTTTCAGGTGCTATGTTTTAATCTTCTTTTAAATGATGCTACTTTGTAACACCATCTCAAAGAGGGGGAAAATGTAGACACCTAAATTTGACCAATTATATTTGGTCAAATTTATCCCTTTTCCTCTAAATATCCTCTTACCCACATTAATTAAGTAATATTGCTATTATTTAATTAATACCCCTAAAGTCTTCTAGATCTCTAAGGTATTTAATTAAATAATTAAATACTTTACCCCTTATCCCTTTCCTCTAAAAATTAAATAAATAATCTATTTATTTAATACCCTCATGTCCCATCCTCCATAATATACTTTCTTGTGCTTGATATTAAAAGTGTATGATTTTAGAAACTCCATCCACTTTATATGCCTCAAACTGAGCTTCTCTTGTGTGTTTATGTAGCTTAAGGCCTAGTTATCAGTGTATACCACAAATTCTTTAGGCAACAAATAGTGCCTCCACTTCTTAAGGGCTTGTACTAAAGCATATAGCTCTAAGTCATAGGATGAATATCTATACTTTGCTTCATTTGGTCTCTCACTAAAGAATGCCACTGGCCTACCTTCTTGGCTTAGGACTGCACCCACTACTATGTTGCTTGCATCACATTCCACTATGAATAGTTTGTCAAAACTTGGTAAAACCAGTATTGGCTGGGTAGCAACTTCCTTTTTCAATCTCTCAAACCCTTCATTGGCTTGTTTGGTCCACACAAACATTGTCTTAAGTCCTCCTTTGATGGTGTCAAGGACCGGTGCACAGATTTCACTAAATCTCTTAATAAACTTCCTATAGAATTGAGCTAACCCATGGAAACTTCTAACTTTAGTCCCTGTCTTGGGAGTAGGCCAACTGATAATGGCTTCAACCTTACTCTTATCCATCTTAAAGTTCCCTTGAGATACTACAAATCCTAGGTAGACTAGCTCTTGTTTCATAAACTCACTCTTCTCAAGATTTATGGTGAGCTTCTCCTCTTGAAGTTTCTTCAACACAAGTTCCAGGTGCTTCATATGTTCCTCTTTTGTTTTACTAAAGATGAGGATATCATCTAAGTAGACTACCACAAAGACTCCTATATAGTCCTTCAAGACCTCATTCATCACCCTCATAAAAGTGCTTTGTGCATTTGTAAGCCCAAATGGCATTACCAACCACTCATATAACCCCTCTGTGGTCTTAAAAGTTGACTTCCATTGTAAGCCCTCATTCATCACCCTCATAAAAGTGCTTTGTGCATTTTTAAGCCCAAATGGCATTACCAACCACTCATATAACCCCTCTGTGGTCTTAAAAGCTGACTGGTGCACAGATTTCACTAAATCTCTAAATAAACTTCCTATAGAATTGGGCTAACCCATGGAAACTTCTGACTTTAGTCCCTGTCTTGGGAGTAGGCCAACTGATAATGGCTTCAACCTTACTCTTATCCATCTTCAAGTTCCCTTGAGATACTACAAATCCCAGGTAGACTAGCTCTTGTTTCATAAACTCACTCTTCTCAAGATTTATGGTGAGCTTCTCCTCTTGAAGTTTCTTCAACACAAGTTCCAGGTGCTTCATATGTTCCTCTTTTGTTTTACTAAAGATGAGGATATCATCTAAGTAGACTACCACAAAGATTCCTATATAGTCCTTCAAGACCTCATTCATCACCCTCATAAAAGTGCTTTGTGCATTTGTAAGCCCAAATGGCATTACCAACCACTCATATAACCCCTCTGTGGTCTTAAAAGCTGACTTCCATTGTAAGCCCTCATTCATCACCCTCATAAAAGTGCTTTGTGCATTTGTAAGCCCAAATGGCATTACCAACCACTCATATAACCCCTCTGTGGTCTTAAAAGCTGACTGGTGCACAGATTTCACTAAATCTCTGAATAAACTTCCTATAGAATTGGGCTAACCCATGGAAACTTCTGACTTTAGTCCCTATCTTGGGAGTAGGCCAACTGATAATGGCTTCAACCTTACTCTTATCCATCTTCAAGTTCCCTTGAGATACTACAAATCCTAGGTAGACTAGCTCTTGTTTCATAAACTCACTCTTCTCAAGATTTATGGTGAGCTTCTCCTCTTGAAGTTTCTTCAACACAAGTTCCAGGTGCTTCATATGTTCCTCTTTTGTTTTACTAAAGATGAGGATATCATCTAAGTAGACTACCACAGAGACTCCTATATAGTCCTTCAAGACCTCATTCATCACCCTCATAAAAGTGCTTTGTGCATTTGTAAGCCCAAATGGCATTACCAACCACTCATATAACCCCTCTGTGGTCTTAAAAGCTGACTTCCATTGTAAGCCCTCATTCATCACCCTCATAAAAGTGCTTTGTGCATTTGTAAGCCCAAATGGCATTACCAACCACTCATATAACCCCTCTGTGATCTTAAAAGCTAACTTCCATTCATCTCCCTCTTTCATCCTAATCTGATAGTAGCCACTTTTTAAATCAATCTTGGAGTAATACTTAGCACCCCCTAAACAATCTATTAAATCTTCTATTCTAGGAATAGGAAACCTATATCTAATAGTTATCCTATTTATTTCCCTAGAATCAGTACACATTCTCCACTTATCTCCCTTCTTAGGAGCCAACACCACTGGGACAACACATGGGCTTATGCTTTTTCTGATCAACCCTTGGTCCAAGAGTTCTTGAACTTGCCTTGCTATCTCTTTGTTTTGCTCCAGTGTCATCTTGTATGCAGCCTTGTTAGGAAATGTTGCTCCTGGCACAAAGTCTATTTGATGACTAATTGCCCTCTTAGGTGGTAGTGTGGCTGGTGTACCTTCACAAATAATGTCCTTGAACTAGTCTAACAGTTGCTTCACTTCTGCTAACATAGGTGACTGACTAGGTGACTCCTCCTCCTTTGGCTTCAACATGATAGCATAGCCAACTCCTTCTTCCTCCTTTATGTCTTTTAAGAATTTCTTCCCACTCATCAAAAGTGTATGGGTTTCTGCCTTTTCCTCTACCCCTAGTACTTGAATCTTATTTCTTTTTCAATTTTTCTTTCGATTTAATAGCCATCTGATAACAACTATGGAGAGTAGTAAGTGTAAAGAGACTCAACTCTTCTTGTATGTTCCATCTAAGGCCATTTAGATACCTGGAAACCTTAATTCTTTCACTTTCTTGCACTCTAGACCTCAAGCTTAGTTTTTGGAACTCTTATGTGTAGGCAGCTACATCTAGTTCTCTTTGTCTGAGATTTTTCCTCTTCTTATGGAATTGGATGTCATAATCCTCAAGTAGATAGTTTTCCTTTACTTTAGCCACCATAGTTTTACAATTTCCTATTGGCTTCTTGCCTTCCTTCTCTCTTTCTTCTAGCAAAAACTTCCACCAAGTTAATACCTGTCCTCTTAGCCTTGATTTGGCTATGTTCTCCTTTTGTGCCTTTGTAACCCCATCACATTCAAAGTGATTTTCCATTCCCTCAATCCATTCCATAACTAATTTTGCATCCATTCTTCCTGTGAAAATAGGGATGCCTTCTAGTGCCTTGCCACCTAGTGCCTTTAATGCTTTGAGGAAGGGTTCCTCTACTAATGGAGGGTCAGGTTCTGGTTCTATTTCTTCCTCAACTTGGTTCTTACCCTTGTCTTTAACCCTTGCTAACTGCACTTCCATCTTCCCTGCAGTCTCTACAACCTCTTCTAGTTTGTGCTTCATTTCTTCCACAATTTCTTCAAGACGTCTGTTCTTTTCTTGTTGCTCTGTCAAATCTCTAGCCAATTTTGCATTGGTCACCATGGTGCTGTCTCATATGGATTCACGTCCCTCTGACATATATTTCTCAATTCCCAAGCCTTTTAACTTAGGCTCTGATACCAATTTGATGGGGAGTACTATCTCTCAAGAGAACATTTTCTCTTTCTAAGACCTACTCTTTGGCCTTACTAGGGTATTCTTCTCTACCCTACTCAAAGGTCACTCCTAAGACCCCTATCTCCTTATATAACTCTCCACCAATTTCAAACACTCACCTTTACTCTCACACCCCTACTAAGCACCTTTGGGCTCAACTTTGCCACAACATTCCCCAAGCCATTCTTGGGACTAGGAATAGGTATTCCAACTATTCCTTGGGTGATCTTACTCCACTCTGATCCATCTTGTTGGATTCTTTCTTCATTTGTCCATCGAATTCATGTAAACCTTGTTTTTAGGCCTTGTAGCCTTTTTGGTCAATTAGGCCTCCTAAAACCAATGTTCTTGGAATAACTCCAAGACTTCCTTAACAAGACCTCCTAGGCTCCAAGATTTCCTAGTTTTTAGACCTCCTTGGTGTTCGTACATAGGTATGTCACCAAACCCCTATTTTCAAGGGTTTCTAGGGCATGTGACACAACCTGGTTTCTTGAACTTAATTGAGTGCTTTAATGGCCTCCTTTGCACTTCCCCTTGCATACACATGTCCAAGACACATACCCCTACACCTCTACACCATTGATTGGCATAAACCAATCCATTAAGCAAGCCCTCTTGTTTCTGTTATGTTCAAGCAGCTAGCCAGAATGCCCCTGCACTCGCCTAGAGCTTGATGAAATTATTAGCTCCCCTACAAAAAAGGACTCCACAGACCATATTTACACTATATACAAGGTCCCATACTTGATTCCAAGAGGCTATGGAATTTTAGCCATGAGAATTCAAGTGGGGTGCATCTTTTACAAAATTGGCCCTGAACCAGGCAGTGAAACAGAAGAACACAAGAATTTACAAAATAGCTAACCAGTCATGCCAAACAACTAAACCAATGCCACACAAAGTAGTCACATGTCACAAATTATAGATTCAATGCATTAGTTCAATCCTTTCAATCCATTAATTGACTAGATCAAGGCTCTGTTTCAAAAACACAGTCAAAAACTTGTTCTTTCCAAGTCACAATCCGTACAACAGTACTCCCAACTCTTCCCAACTCTTCCAACTATTAGGTTAGGGTTTTTCTAACCTTATATATCCTATTCCCACATGTTGGGACCCTTAGGTCGAGCTTAGAACAACATAAATGCTTCCTAGTGTTTAGGAAGAGTTGTCATGACAACTTTGCAGGATGTCCTAAGAATACACAACACTCAAGACTCTAAACAAACTTGCCACAACAATCAACCTTGGGACTTTATCAAATATTCCTTATTACCTTGGTGGTTGGCTAGAACCACCTACAAGCCAAAATTTTCTAAGACCTTTCAAAAGACCTCAAGGTGCTCCTGCACCACCTTGCAGTTGGTATCACTGCTCTCCTCTGAAGTGAAAAGATTCTTATAAAACTGAAAAAAATTGCTTTCTTATGTCATCTTGATTTAGCAGGGATATGTCATCAACCTAGATCTTGTCAATATATTCTCTCACCTATTTTTCCCCAATGTATCTAAAGAAAATTTTGGATCCCTTATCACCATTTTCAAGCCAATTCATCTTGGCTCTAACCCTTAGACCTTTTACCTTGATAGCCTAAAATTTCCTTAGGAAATTTTTAGCCATGATTAAATTATTGGTCAAGTTCTCATCTTTTGGATTTACCTATAGGTTGGTTTCAACTTTAAGTAGTTCATCCTAAAGGAGAGCTTCTTCCCTTCTCCTATCCATATCCCTTTTCTTCCCTACTGTCTAGAAGAGGGTCTTCCATCCTTTCACATTCATTTCACATCTTTCAATAGGAGACATTCTTTTGCACAACCATTTATTGATTTCCATTAATGACTCAATGGCATTTTT
>CM021107.1:641046208-641256266 GCA_007115665.2 Sequoiadendron giganteum
TCCTTGGCCTTGTGATGGAATTACTATCTCTCAAGAGCACATTTTCTCTTTCTAAGACCTACTCTTTGGTATTACTAGGGTATTCTTCTCTACCCTACTCAGAGGTCACTCCTAAGACCCCTATCTCCTTATAGAACTCTCCACCAATTTCAAACACTCACCTTTACTCTCACACCCCTACTAAGCACCTTTGGGCTCAACTTTGCCACAACATTCCCCAAGCCATTCTTGGGACTAGGAATAGGTCTTCCAACTATTCCTTGGGTGATCTTACTCCACTCTGATCCATCTTTTTGGATTCCTTCTTCATTTGTCCATCGAATTCATGTAAACCTTGTTTTTTAGGCCTTCTAGCCTTTTTGGTCAATTAGGCCTCCTAAAACCAGTGTTCTTGGAATAACTCCAATACTTCCTTAACAAACCCCCAAACTCTTTAGGGATTCCCTCTATAGACCTCCTAGGCTCCAAGATTTCCTAGGTTTTAGACCTCCCTGGTGTCCGTACATAGGTTTGTCACCAAACCCCTATTTTCAAGGGTTTCTAGGGCATGTGACACAGTATGGTTTCTTGAACTTAATTGAGTGCTTTAGTGGACTCCTCGGAACTTATCCTTGCATACACATGTCCAAGACACATACCCCTACACCTCTACACCATTGATTGGCACAAACCAATCCGTTAAGCAAGCCTTCTTGCTTCTATTATGTTCAAGTAGCTAGCCAGAATGCCCCTGCACTCACCTAGAGCTTGATGAAATTATTAGCTCCTCTGCAAAAAAATACTCCACAAACCATATTTACACTATATACAAGGTCCCCTACTTTATTCCAAGAGGCCATGGAATTTTAGCCACGGGAATTCAAGTGGGATGCATCTTTTACAAAACTGGCCCTGAACCGGGCAGTGAAACAGAAGAACACAAGAATTTACAAAATAGCTAACCAGTCATGCCAAAAAACTAAACCAATGCCACAAAAAGTAGTCACATGTCACAAATTACGGGTTCAATGCATTATTTCAGTCCTTTCAATCCATTAATTGACTAGATCAAGGCTGTATTTCAAAAATAGTCAAAAACTTGTTCTTTCCAAGTCACAATCCGTACAATAGTACTTCCAACTCTTTCCAACTCTTCCAACTGTCAGGTTAGGGTTTTTCTGACCTTATATATCCTATCCCCACATGTTCGGACCCTTAGGTTGAGCTTAGAACAACATAAATGCTTCCTAGTGTTTAGGAGATGTTGTCATGACAACTTAGCAGGATGTCCTAAGAATACACAAAACTCAAGACTCTAAACAAACTTGCCACAACACACACCAAATCAACCTTGGGACTTTATCAAATAGTCCTTATTACCTTGGTAGTTGGATAGAACCACCTACAAGCCAAAATTTGCTAAGATCTTTCAAAAGACCTTAAGGTGCTCCTGCACCATTCTCCCCCTCTGCAACAAAGAAGTTAAGGAACCTATGGTGTTAAGAACTCCTCACTGATACCATGCTTCTTGAAGTCACTCTCTGCTATCCAGGTAGCCTCTGACTCTAGTTGGTGTCTCCATTTCACTAGGTGTTCCATGTATGTCTTGTGCCTAGTCTTCTTCTTCACCCTTGAATCCAGAATCTTGTCAACTTGTGGTATGATCTGATCCATTACCTTGAGTTCTTCCACATCCTTACTCACCTTAGTACTATACTACTCATCATTCATCTTTGGTCCTTTATATTTCACCAAGTCTTTCACATTGAAGATAGGAGAAATGGAGGAGAAATGGACAACTCCTTGGGTAGTTCCACCTTGTAGGCATTTTGACCATATTTAGCCAACACTTTGCATGGCCCTATCCTTTTCATTTGTAGCTTACTTGGTATGCCCTTCTGTATTCTAGCCTTGTTCAAGTATACCATTACCAAATCACCTATCTCAAATTGTAGATCTCTCCTCCCTTCATCTCTTTTAGCTTTCAACTTTTGATTAACCTCCATTAGTGTCTTTTGTACTTGCTCATGAACCTCTCTCATTGATTGAGAAAAATCATCAGCATGACCACTGATTCCTTCATAACCCTTTAGGTCTCTTAGCTCAAGTACACCTCTTGGATGTAACCCATATACAATTTCAAATGGACTCTTACCAGTAGTCCTGTTTGTGCTATCATTATAGGCAAATTCTGCCTGTGGAATAACTTGTTCCCATCCTTGTCCATACTCTTTAGTCAGATACCTCAACAAGTTACCAAGTACCCTATTTATCACCTCTGTTTGTCCATCCGTTTGAGGATGATATGCAAAACTATGAGACAAGTTGGTTCCTAGCCTCCTCCAAAGAGTCTTCCAGAAGTGTCCCATGAACTTCACATCTCTGTCTGCAACTATGTTCATTGGCAACCCATGTATCCTTACTATCTCCTTGAAGAATAGATGGGCAATGTGACTAGCATCATGTGTTGTTTTGCATGGGATGAAATGACTCATCTTACTGAATCTTTCTACTACCACAAACACACTGTCCAAACCAGTTGGTGTCCTAGGTAGCCCTACTATGAAATCCATACTTATGCACTCCTTGGTCTATTTGGGATGGGAAATGGTTGGTAAAGACCTGCATTTTTTGATGTCCCCTTTTCCTTCTGACACACTCCACATTGCTCAACATACCTTCTTACATCTCTCTGCATTTTAGGCCACCAATAGAACCTCTCCACTAAGTCTAGGGTCTTGTTTAACCCAAAGTGTCCACTCAAACTGCCATTGTGCTTTTCTTGGATGAGGTTCTCCCTCATAGAACCTCTTGGAACACATAGTTGTTTCCCTCTAAACAATAGACCATTCTGTAAAGTGTAGTCTACATACTCACTGTGAAAGTGATTTTCAAAATCAGTACACACCTTATAGATCTTTGAGAAATCTGAATCTCCTTCATAAAGATCCTTGAACCCCTCAACCCCTGTACTCTGCAGCTGTATCTCCTAAATGGTAAGTAACCTTCTGCTAAGGGCATCTGCAACTTTGTTATTGACCCCTTTCTTGTGCTTGATAGTAAAAGTGTATGATTGTAGAAACTCCATCCACTTTATATGCCTCAAACTGAGCTTCTCTTGTGTGTTTATGTAGCTTAAGGCCTGGTTATCAGTGTATACCACAAATTCTTTAGGCAACAAATAGTGCCTCCACTTCTTAAGGGCTTGTACTAAAGCATATAGCTCTAAGTCATAGGATGAATATCTAGACTTTGCTTCATTTAGCCTCTCACTAAAGAATGCCACTGGCTTGCCTTCTTGGCTTAGGACTGCACCCATTGCTATGTTGCTTGCATCACATTCCACTATGAATAGTTTGTCAAAACTTGGTAAAACCAGTATTGGTTGGGTAGCTACTTCCTTTTTCAATCTCTCAAACCCCTCATTGGCTTCTTTGGTCCACACAAACTTTGTCTTAAGTCCTCCTTTGATGGTGTCAAGGACTGGTGCACAGATTTCACTAAATCTTCTAATAAACTTCCTATAGAATTGGGCTAACCCATGGAAACTTCTGACTTTAGTCCCTGTCTTGGGAGTAGGCCAACTGAGAATGGCTTCAACCTTACTCTTATCCATCTTCAAGCCCCCTTGAGATACTACAAATCCTAGGTAGACTAGCTCTTGTTTCATAAACTCACTCTTCTCAAGATTTATGGTGAGCTTCTCCTCTTGAAGTTTCTTCAACACAAGTTCCAGGTGCTTCATATGTTCCTCTTTTGTTTTACTAAAGATGAGGATATCATCTAAGTAGACTACCACAAAGATTCCTATATAGTCCTTCAAGACCTCATTCATCACCCTCATAAAAGTGCTTTGTGCATTTGTAAGCCCAAATGGCATTACCAACCACTCATATAACCCCTCTGTGGTCTTAAAAGCTGACTTCCATTGTAAGCCCTCATTCATCACCCTCATAAAAGTGCTTTGTGCATTTGTAAGCCCAAATGGCATTACCAACCACTCATATAACCCCTCTGTGGTCTTAAAAGCTGACTGGTGCACAGATTTCACTAAATCTCTGAATAAACTTCCTATAGAATTGGGCTAACCCATGGAAACTTCTGACTTTAGTCCCTATCTTGGGAGTAGGCCAACTGATAATGGCTTCAACCTTACTCTTATCCATCTTCAAGTTCCCTTGAGATACTACAAATCCTAGGTAGACTAGCTCTTGTTTCATAAACTCACTCTTCTCAAGATTTATGGTGAGCTTCTCCTCTTGAAGTTTCTTCAACACAAGTTCCAGGTGCTTCATATGTTCCTCTTTTGTTTTACTAAAGATGAGGATATCATCTAAGTAGACTACCACAAAGACTCCTATATAGTCCTTCAAGACCTCATTCATCACCCTCATAAAAGTGCTTTGTGCATTTGTAAGCCCAAATGGCATTACCAACCACTCATATAACCCCTCTGTGGTCTTAAAAGCTGACTTCCATTGTAAGCCCTCATTCATCACCCTCATAAAAGTGCTTTGTGCATTTGTAAGCCCAAATGGCATTACCAACCACTCATATAACCCCTCTGTGGTCTTAAAAGCTGACTGGTGCACAGATTTCACTAAATCTCTGAATAAACTTCCTATAGAATTGGGCTAACCCATGGAAACTTCTGACTTTAGTCCCTATCTTGGGAGTAGGCCAACTGATAATGGCTTCAACCTTACTCTTATCCATCTTCAAGTTCCCTTGAGATACTACAAATCCTAGGTAGACTAGCTCTTGTTTCATAAACTCACTCTTCTCAAGATTTATGGTGAGCTTCTCCTCTTGAAGTTTCTTCAACACAAGTTCCAGGTGCTTCATATGTTCCTCTTTTGTTTTACTAAAGATGAGGATATCATCTAAGTAGACTACCACAGAGACTCCTATATAGTCCTTCAAGACCTCATTCATCACCCTCATAAAAGTGCTTTGTGCATTTGTAAGCCCAAATGGCATTACCAACCACTCATATAACCCCTCTGTGGTCTTAAAAGCTGACTTCCATTGTAAGCCCTCATTCATCACCCTCATAAAAGTGCTTTGTGCATTTGTAAGCCCAAATGGCATTACCAACCACTCATATAACCCCTCTGTGATCTTAAAAGCTAACTTCCATTCATCTCCCTCTTTCATCCTAATCTGATAGTAGCCACTTTTTAAATCAATCTTGGAGTAATACTTAGCACCCCCTAAACAATCTATTAAATCTTCTATTCTAGGAATAGGAAACCTATATCTAATAGTTATCCTATTTATTTCCCTAGAATCAGTACACATTCTCCACTTATCTCCCTTCTTAGGAGCCAACACCACTGGGACAACACATGGGCTTATGCTTTTTCTGATCAACCCTTGGTCCAAGAGTTCTTGAACTTGCCTTGCTATCTCTTTGTTTTGCTCCAGTGTCATCTTGTATGCAGCCTTGTTAGGAAATGTTGCTCCTGGCACAAAGTCTATTTGATGACTAATTGCCCTCTTAGGTGGTAGTGTGGCTGGTGTACCTTCACAAATAATGTCCTTGAACTAGTCTAACAGTTGCTTCACTTCTGCTAACATAGGTGACTGACTAGGTGACTCCTCCTCCTTTGGCTTCAACATGATAGCATAGCCAACTCCTTCTTCCTCCTTTATGTCTTTTAAGAATTTCTTCCCACTCATCAAAAGTGTATGGGTTTCTGCCTTTTCCTCTACCCCTAGTACTTGAATCTTATTTCTTTTTCAATTTTTCTTTCGATTTAATAGCCATCTGATAACAACTATGGAGAGTAGTAAGTGTAAAGAGACTCAACTCTTCTTGTATGTTCCATCTAAGGCCATTTAGATACCTGGAAACCTTAATTCTTTCACTTTCTTGCACTCTAGACCTCAAGCTTAGTTTTTGGAACTCTTATGTGTAGGCAGCTACATCTAGTTCTCTTTGTCTGAGATTTTTCCTCTTCTTATGGAATTGGATGTCATAATCCTCAAGTAGATAGTTTTCCTTTACTTTAGCCACCATAGTTTTACAATTTCCTATTGGCTTCTTGCCTTCCTTCTCTCTTTCTTCTAGCAAAAACTTCCACCAAGTTAATACCTGTCCTCTTAGCCTTGATTTGGCTATGTTCTCCTTTTGTGCCTTTGTAACCCCATCACATTCAAAGTGATTTTCCATTCCCTCAATCCATTCCATAACTAATTTTGCATCCATTCTTCCTGTGAAAATAGGGATGCCTTCTAGTGCCTTGCCACCTAGTGCCTTTAATGCTTTGAGGAAGGGTTCCTCTACTAATGGAGGGTCAGGTTCTGGTTCTATTTCTTCCTCAACTTGGTTCTTACCCTTGTCTTTAACCCTTGCTAACTGCACTTCCATCTTCCCTGCAGTCTCTACAACCTCTTCTAGTTTGTGCTTCATTTCTTCCACAATTTCTTCAAGACGTCTGTTCTTTTCTTGTTGCTCTGTCAAATCTCTAGCCAATTTTGCATTGGTCACCATGGTGCTGTCTCATATGGATTCACGTCCCTCTGACATATATTTCTCAATTCCCAAGCCTTTTAACTTAGGCTCTGATACCAATTTGATGGGGAGTACTATCTCTCAAGAGAACATTTTCTCTTTCTAAGACCTACTCTTTGGCCTTACTAGGGTATTCTTCTCTACCCTACTCAAAGGTCACTCCTAAGACCCCTATCTCCTTATATAACTCTCCACCAATTTCAAACACTCACCTTTACTCTCACACCCCTACTAAGCACCTTTGGGCTCAACTTTGCCACAACATTCCCCAAGCCATTCTTGGGACTAGGAATAGGTATTCCAACTATTCCTTGGGTGATCTTACTCCACTCTGATCCATCTTGTTGGATTCTTTCTTCATTTGTCCATCGAATTCATGTAAACCTTGTTTTTAGGCCTTGTAGCCTTTTTGGTCAATTAGGCCTCCTAAAACCAATGTTCTTGGAATAACTCCAAGACTTCCTTAACAAGACCTCCTAGGCTCCAAGATTTCCTAGTTTTTAGACCTCCTTGGTGTTCGTACATAGGTATGTCACCAAACCCCTATTTTCAAGGGTTTCTAGGGCATGTGACACAACCTGGTTTCTTGAACTTAATTGAGTGCTTTAATGGCCTCCTTTGCACTTCCCCTTGCATACACATGTCCAAGACACATACCCCTACACCTCTACACCATTGATTGGCATAAACCAATCCATTAAGCAAGCCCTCTTGTTTCTGTTATGTTCAAGCAGCTAGCCAGAATGCCCCTGCACTCGCCTAGAGCTTGATGAAATTATTAGCTCCCCTACAAAAAAGGACTCCACAGACCATATTTACACTATATACAAGGTCCCATACTTGATTCCAAGAGGCTATGGAATTTTAGCCATGAGAATTCAAGTGGGGTGCATCTTTTACAAAATTGGCCCTGAACCAGGCAGTGAAACAGAAGAACACAAGAATTTACAAAATAGCTAACCAGTCATGCCAAACAACTAAACCAATGCCACACAAAGTAGTCACATGTCACAAATTATAGATTCAATGCATTAGTTCAATCCTTTCAATCCATTAATTGACTAGATCAAGGCTCTGTTTCAAAAACACAGTCAAAAACTTGTTCTTTCCAAGTCACAATCCGTACAACAGTACTCCCAACTCTTCCCAACTCTTCCAACTATTAGGTTAGGGTTTTTCTAACCTTATATATCCTATTCCCACATGTTGGGACCCTTAGGTCGAGCTTAGAACAACATAAATGCTTCCTAGTGTTTAGGAAGAGTTGTCATGACAACTTTGCAGGATGTCCTAAGAATACACAACACTCAAGACTCTAAACAAACTTGCCACAACAATCAACCTTGGGACTTTATCAAATATTCCTTATTACCTTGGTGGTTGGCTAGAACCACCTACAAGCCAAAATTTTCTAAGACCTTTCAAAAGACCTCAAGGTGCTCCTGCACCACCTTGCAGTTGGTATCACTGCTCTCCTCTGAAGTGAAAAGATTCTTATAAAACTGAAAAAAATTGCTTTCTTATGTCATCTTGATTTAGCAGGGATATGTCATCAACCTAGATCTTGTCAATATATTCTCTCACCTATTTTTCCCCAATGTATCTAAAGAAAATTTTGGATCCCTTATCACCATTTTCAAGCCAATTCATCTTGGCTCTAACCCTTAGACCTTTTACCTTGATAGCCTAAAATTTCCTTAGGAAATTTTTAGCCATGATTAAATTATTGGTCAAGTTCTCATCTTTTGGATTTACCTATAGGTTGGTTTCAACTTTAAGTAGTTCATCCTAAAGGAGAGCTTCTTCCCTTCTCCTATCCATATCCCTTTTCTTCCCTACTGTCTAGAAGAGGGTCTTCCATCCTTTCACATTCATTTCACATCTTTCAATAGGAGACATTCTTTTGCACAACCATTTATTGATTTCCATTAATGACTCAATGGCATTTTTGTAATCCTTATCTTTTAGGAGGTTGGTAGTGAGGATGAATCCATCCCCTCTACCTTTCACCTTTTCCAAACCTTCTTTGAGGTAGAAGTTTTCCCTAATGGGGTGATGATCAAAAAGGGTATAGGTAATTACCTCTATATTGCATCCTTCCTTCATCGATTCCACCGAGAAGAAGGCCTTGTTCATGTAAAACCTATCCAATCTACAGTAGATCCTTCTAGCCCCTTTCTGGGAATTGCACCAAGTGAGCCAGATACTAGTATATTCCATTTTTGGTCCTTCATTGGGATCTTCAAATTTCAGTTTGGATTTCATTCTCTTCCAAAAGTATCTTTCATTCGCTTTCCAATCCAAGTTTATCCCTCCCCATTTGTCTTCCCCTCTTTCCAAGAAGTTGAAGTCACCCCCAAAGATCCATGGGATGTCTTGAAAATTACATACCAATTCCACAATTGGACCTTGTCCTTATAATAATTTGGGGCATAAATAGAACAAATACCAAAACAAGCTTCATTTTTTTTATGATGACCCAAACTACACGGTTGCATGGAGAAGCAACAACTTTAGACAAATTGTGCCCATTCTTTGGCCAAGATGATTGCAGCACCACCCTTGCCTTTTTCATGTCTGGTGATAAATTGTGATGCCTCTCCCCAGATGATTTTCGGATTGTTTTCTAGAGTAAATCCTATAGCTTTTACTTCTTGAAGAACTACATCTATTTCCTTCCTTTGGGCTAGGAATCTTCTCACAATATGTTTCCTATACAAGGATTCTAATCCCCTCACATTCCAAGAGATACAGTTGATATTCATTAAGACTATTCTTTGGGGGGTTCCTTATCACGCTTAAAGTTGTCAAAACATTTAGGAAGCTTTCTTTCTATTTCTATTCTCTTGGCAGTGGGTACTAGGATGACCCCACTATTATTTTTCCTCTTTTCTTTTGTCAGGTGGATACTACCTTTGGCCATGGGTCTGTTGGTCTCCAAGACCTTCTTCTTCCTATATTTTCTAGTTTTTTTCATCATTACATCCATGGGGACCTCCTCCCCTTCAGTGATATCCTTAGTAGAGAACTCCCCTACATCATCTATAGATTCCATCCCTGAATGTGAAACCATGCCATCAAAGGTTGCCACTTCATCAAGAATGTTAAGAGACATCATTGTTTGCTGGGGAACCTCAATCTCACCCACCCTTTCTTTACCATTCATCAAATATATAGTGGAAGGGGCACTTGGTTTTTTTTCTCCCTCCCAACTAATATAGTGGGTCATCCTCCATTCACCACACTCTCAAGGGATTGGGAGATGGGACAAGCATTTTTCCCTTCAAATTCACTAACCATCCTTTTTACATGCGAGGGTGCATCTAAACCTTTATGCTTGTATCAATTTTAACTACATCTTGTTTAGAATAAAATTTGTGAAGACCATTTTCTTCTTTAAAATATTTGAAATTAAAGGTGTAGATTTCATTTATCAATTTCTCCTTGGCTTGTTTTAGCCTGCTATTTTGTTTGATTTTTAACAATGCTAATTGGTGTAGATTCATTCTACCATTGTTTGCAGCCTCCACTACCTCTTCAGGGCAGAGCAAATAGATACCACCAAGTTGATTATTAGTGTCATCTTGATACAAGCCTTCATCCTCCAAGACCTCATCAAGCCCAAAGGAATTATTTGTTTCTTGCAATAGGGTTTCTAGTTGATTGGCAATTATTTTTGAACTGCCTTCTGAATTATCTTACATTTTTGCCTCCACCCAAATCTCAATTAGGTTATTACAATTTTCCCCATCCACATTTTTAGGGATTGGGGGGGAATCCTTTACAACTGCATCTAGGGTGGAATTGTAATGAATAGTTTCCTCTGAATTATTTACAATTTTTTTGACCTCCTTCGAATTTGTCGAGGGAGGAGCATTATTCTTTTCCCCTCTAACTGGGGCAGAGCTACTATTTTTTCTTGATTGGAGGGCAGTTTCTTCTGATATTCCCTTCTTTCTAGCAAAGGTAACAAGCATTAAGACCTCTTAGGGTTTCAATATCTCAGGTGAAAGTTCCATTTTTAATTTTAATTTCCAGATTTTAGGGAGATCAACCCCTGAGTATAGTGAAACCAACCCCCTTGCATCCGACTGTGGAAGCAATGCCTTGGTGCCATCCATTCTAATGATGTTTCTATAGGGCTCCAATAGGAGCAAAACAAATTTCCATAATCTAGGCGGGACATGTTTAATTACCAACCATCTTGGACTAGAAAGTGCCAAGAATTCTTCATCTAGGGCTTCTTGAAGCCACACCAGGGCACGAAAAATTATTTTTCCAACATGCCAGAACTGTTTCCTAATTATTTCTTCTTGAGATTTGGAATTTTTAAAGAAGATTGCAAACAATCCCTTTTGCACCATTCTACAATAATAAACTGAAACCCTATTTTTTTCTCCCATACATTATGAAACCATTTATCCATGTATTTTCTTTTCGGAATCCTAGCAGTGTCCACGACAGTGAAAAAAATTGTAGTTTTTGAAAGCCTATTATCTTCATTTGGAATTGCAATATCAAGCACCTCATTTTGAATCAAGATCACTTTTTTAATGGAGATTCGGGGGGTGCTTACATTGTTCTTCCCCTCTCAAGCACTCAACATCCTCAACTCCTTCGACCATGGATTTAGCACCTTACAACAAACAATTTCTTTCACCCGCGACAATGTCCTTGAAATATTTTGTTTGCACATTATTTGTGCTGACCTTTTCATTCCCATTTATCAATTCATTTGGAGGGTCTATATCCCCCTCCATAATTGAGACACCAAATTCATACTACCACACATGTGGCAACAAATTCAATCCAAATGGAAATGAAAACCTGTCACACCCACAACAAGTGAAATAAAAGGCAAGTGAAGGGCCATACCGCCAAAGAATAATGCTCAGACATGGAGGAGGTCCAATCCTCCCCCATGGAAGGGTGGGAAACCCTCACCAAGTCAGAACCAGGATCTTTCATGCATTCGACCTTTACACACTCTCCCTCCTTTCCAATTCACCTATCGATGAAAATAATGAGAATATTGTTGTTGTAGGTTGGATTGTTAAGTAGAAGTTACTATTACTTATTGGTTGGTCTCATTAACACAAGGTGTTAATGGTTGAATGATAATCAATATATTTTTAGAATGTGGTGAAGGATGTGTACATGCATTGTGAATTTTTAGCCCTAGATAGGCACTGGTTTATTTTTAATGGTTTTCCTTCTATCTCAAAAATACTTTTCAAATATAAAACCAAGATTTACTTTCTACAATATTTATTATTAATTATTTGCATACTTCATACCTAGGTTTCAAAGACAAAAAGGATAGTGTCATCCATTTTGTAAACATATAAACCTTTGTTATTAGTATGGAGTTTATCTGTTAGGTGTTGCAATGGAACCTTTATTTCATATCCATTTTCAACACCATATAGGGAGAGCCACCTAAGTTTTTGTAGAGCCTGAAGTGTAGGGGAGAAAAGTATGAGATTAATCTCTCATTTGTTGGCCAAGTCTCTCTTTGAATTTAAGCATAAGATATGACACGTCTTTAGGGTTTAATGAAATGCAGATTTAGGAGCCAACAGATTGGCGACTCTGCTTGGGAAAACTCTAGTATTATCCATTTGGAAATACTTAATAATTTTTTTGATCTAAAAATTTGGTTAAGATATTGAAGGACTTCACACCTAGAGAAAGAAATTGTTGTAGCATACATGAAAGTTTCATGATATATGGTGCTTTGCTGGTGAAAAGAACTCATAAAGAAGTATGATTATTGGAGATCTTTTAGTTGCTTGATGATTGTTTCCTCTTAAAAAAGGTGGCAACTCTATTGATGAACTTGTTGAAATTGTGGAAGAGGTGTTTGCAGAAAGTTGTAGAGACTTGGAAATAATTCTAGTCAGAGATATAAGTTTTGAAGTCTGGAATATTTTTTTGTGTATTTTAGTTTTCCTTTGTTTAGTATTCATGAAGGAAAAAATTTTGTATGAAGGAGTTTTTTGGAAACCCTTTGGGAATTCATGTGATTCCCATGTTATGTGAGTTTATTTTGGAAAGGGGGAATTAAAATAAATCGTGTCTTTGTGCAAATACACCTGTATTTTCAAAAGATAGAGGCATTGTGTATGTATGTTAGTGAAATGTGCCTGGTGTTAAATGGATGGTTATTGTATCATAGTTGCACATTATTGTACAAGTTTGTGTGGTCATTTTAGACCTATATATTTTGTGTAATAAAAAGAGGGCATGGATATTTCATGTGTTTTTTGATAATAAGTATTGGTCAGACATTGGAGAGATAAGGGTTATGTTGAGAGGATTAAGGTCCTATTGAGTTCATACAAATATGAGACAATGGTTAAGAGGGGATTAGGTTTTCATTGAAAGCATATTTTCATATGAATTATCAATTTGGTTTCCTTGTATGCTCAAATGTCATAATGCAAAGTTCATACTAGTTCTAGCAATGTCCTTAGAGAAGGATTTTCTTTGTGGGAAGATATAGACCATTAAATTTTAGTGGTATTCAAGGTTTCCCAAACCCTATTCCTAATGAAGTTAGGGAACACTTGGCAAACTTCTATGGAAAATTTTTTGAATCAACATGTAAACATTTCCAAGAATTCATGGATTTAATGGGAGATTATGAGGTGGATGTCGAGGATGTGGTCATGAAGTTCTTTGTTCAGTCTTGGAAGGGACATGCCAGAGATTTGTTTTCATATTTTCCACTATGTTCTATCTCTTTATGGAATGAGTTTACAATGAAATTCATAAAATAGTTTGGTGATATAATTGATGCAAGTTTAGTGATACAAAAATTAATGGACATTCGAAAAGAAGAAGAAAAGTTGGTTCTTGCATTCAATCTCAGATTTGCAAAAATATTAGGTGGCATCGTTGAATATATGAGACCAAATGATGCAATGTGTCTAGTTAATTAACTTGGTGCATTTGATGAAGAAATGAGTTATTTACTGAGAGACAAGGAGCTTGCAACAGTACATCAAGCATATGTTGCAACTATGGATATTGAAAACAATATAAAGTATTCAATGCCAAAGGGATACATGGCTATGAGTATTGATTATCCTAACATACCTTATGTATGAAATTTATGGATTAGACAATAAAAATGATTGCCAAGGTAATAATATTTTTGTTGTTACAATCAGTTTATCAAATTGCATCATTCAACTAGTGATGAGCTCCAAACAAGTTGTGAGAAGAATTTGAGTAGTGTTAATCACTTGTCTTTTGTTCAAGTATTATTTGACATAAAGAGGTACAAGGGAGAATCACCATATGACTTGTTTGCAAGGTTTTCAAATAAATGGTTAGCAATCCCTAAAAAATTAAGACATGAGGATTCTTTCTATATTGACTTGTTTTGTGAAATTTAAGTCAAGATTGAGTTCTTTGCCTAAAGAGTTGAACCCTATTAATCGTGAGCAAATATTTGATTGGATTGGGATTGTTGAAAGAGTTAGATATGATTATACACAGTGTAATATCTCAAAATGATAATAGTAGTTGTCCTATTGTTAGGTGTGAGCAAAATCATGACATAATGCATAAGGATGAAGATATTATGTTAGAAAATGAAGGTACATTTTGTAGTGATAATGATGAGGTTTGTGATCAAATCATGGATGAAAAGTGTACTGATGAAAGTTACATTTATGATATTCCAAATGCAACACATGATGAAATAAAAGAAATACATGAAATTATGTCTTGCAACAACTTTGTTAGTGAAGAATTAAAAGAATGCATGGATATCAAGTATGATGGATTAGCTTCTGAACTGAATGATTATGTTGATCATGATGGTGCTATTGATATTCATTTGGAACTCAACCATGATGGCAAAGAAAATTTAAGTATTTTCTCTGAAGGTTTTGAGCATGGAAAGGTATCTAGTAATCCAAATGGTGATGAAAGTACATATTTACACTTTGATGAGAAAATTTTATATGATTCAAGTCTTCATCTGAGGAAATTGGAAGATAGATGTTTAAGCATTAAATATATAAATCTTGAGCATAGTGTTAATAGTGGAAAAAGTTTTGATGGTGCTAATTATGATGTAAATGAACATAACTATATCCCTACTACTCATTATTTTTTATATGAAACAAATATGGAAATGTTTGTTTTACATGGAGAGGATGTTGATGTGAATAATAGTGGGAAATGTGCTGATATTGTAAAATTTTCAGATCTATGTGTAGAGTAGCCAAATGATGCAAGTAACAGTGGGTTTCATGTCATTCAATGTGATATTGAATATGGATGTTTCTTTCTTAATGTTTCTTGCCCTCATAATATGGAAACAAACATGTTGGTTTTGAATGAGATGCATTAGTGTAAAAGCCAATAAAGGAACATGTTCACTTATGAGAATGATTTTTGGATTATGATAAATCTTTTGTATTTGGGTCAACATACCTATCAATTGATGATGCACATGAAGTTGTGAACATAAATAGATGTCTTCCTACTAATCATGCTAAATCTGAAAGTGTTAGCATTCAAAATGATTTAGATGTTTGTAATGACATTGTGGAAGGTAGTATTGACTATATTACTCATTGTAGCAGCAAATATGTTATGAAAAGTCAATATGAAAATTTTGGCTTCGGATTAGATTCTGAAAATTTTGAGCCTTTATTTGAAACATAACACATGGAATTGTATGATGGTTTGAAGAATGATTTTGACATCGTGTTTGAGCTTGAGATGGAAAGTGTTACTGATGCTTGGGATGTTGATGTTTTCTCTAAGGGCCATGATTTGAGTATGGACAACAATATTATGGATGTTGATAAATCTTATTTTTAAATCATGGGGATATATAGTAATATGACTAAATTAAGTTTCTTAGATGGAGATAAATGTACCTCTGATGTAATTCAATTGAAAGAAATACATGTGTATGGAAATTCTTTGTTTATTACACAAGAGGATTGTATTCCATAGGTGGGGCATGGTATTTTTATTGGGCCAAATATTTATGATGGTTTTAGATTTGATGTACAAATAAATAATGAGAAGAATTCTCATAATAATTCTTTTCAAGCATACTATGAACTTTTTCACTTTTTGGTTCAATTTGTTAAGAAGGTGATGATGTATGACAATGATCCTAATAATAAGACATATCACACCAATTGTAAGTTTTCTTTGTTTGATGAGTGTGATATATGCTTTCCAAATGATGGCATATTTTAGTTAGTACCTAATGGCAGAGTTTAGATTGACAGGGATAAATATGATAGTGGCACAATACGAAGTATAAAGGTGTGCATTCATGTCAATATCAGTAAATGGGTTGATTGTGATAGTGTTTTCAGAACAGGCCTAAGGATGTCATCGGAGAATAAAGTGTTTGACAGAGGCAAGTATTGGTTCTTCAATTTTGGAGGCCTGGGGCCACCAAATGAAGTTTGAAAAATGGTTTCAGTGCAACACAGATGAATAGTGGCAAAGCCGCCCAATGGAGTAGGCATCTGGCTTATGTCCCAAAAATATAGAATCTTGCCATGCCAACAAGGGGTGTTCATGCTCGAACATGAGCCACTATTGGCACCTTCAAACTTTTTAAAATTTTGAAGTTCCTATGCACTTTTAGTTTGGCGACAAAGGTTGTCTGCTTGTTATCACATCTACCTTGGAGCACATCTTCGGCAATTAAATTTTTACAACTAAGAAGTCTTCATGCAAATCCATTTGGTAAGAAGTTTCTTGGGACATATGATAGTATGCCTGTTCACTTTTGTATTTCCAGGATGAGATTTGACACACCTTTTAATGTGTTTCTAACTGCGATCAAGCTATATTTGGCATCCCAAAAGAGTTGCAAATTTAAAAAATATAAGGGTTACCCATTTCTTATTTTGTCGAAGTGCGAGGTCAAATGATGTATTAATGTAAACTTTTTCCAGTACAACGCACACCTCTGATAGGCCTGATTACAAAGGAAGTACTAAATTTTAGCTTGTTGGGTGAAATATGATTACAAACCCATGTTTTATTTAATTAAATATGCTCACTTACAAAAAATCACCACTCCAAGGTCTCCTATTTTTGTGCAATGCAATTTCATCTTTTTATCGGCAAGATAAATTAAAAATCACATTTTCCTTATATCTTTTAATATGCTAATATTTAAGCATTTCAAATGTCTTAAATATTGCAACATTACTAAATATTTGTTTTATAGCAATTTTAAATCTTAATTCCTATTAGAAAAAGGGGTGAAGGTGAAATTGATAAAGTTTACAATAATATTTCTACTCAAGGCACAACACACTTTTGAAGGGGCATATTATGGTCAAAATTGTGCTAGTATTACATTATGTGATGGCTTTTATTTATGAAAGAAAGCTTTATTAGTCATGAAAAACAAACACTAACGCATACCTTTGAAGGCAATATAGAGGTTGATGTGAAAATGTGTTGGCCTATGATTATGCACTGGGCATTTCATTAGCCCATTTTTTATGCATCTAGTGAAGGCATCTCTTTAAAGGTTTTAAAGAGCATGTACAGTTTGGAGAGTTATAAAGTTATGTGTTCGCATCGCACATCGCATAAAGGCATGTTGTTTTATGTTTCAAAATTGTGATGCATTGTTGGGTAGCAATGGAATTGAAAATTGCAACATGGAGAATCATATTTGGGGATTTTTTCAGTGTTGTAAATCATCAAAATGAAAGGTTTTCATCTTTATGGCAACTCAACAACTATTTTTAATGCCTTAGAAGCATTTTTAACAAATTTTTAGATGTTTTCAAGTGCATGGTAATGATAAAAACGCCCAACATCTCATTCTCATGACCTACAACTTCTTAGGAACCATTCTTGGAGTTGTTTGCTTTCATGTTAACCTACAATATTCTTTTGAATAGCTGAAATAAGGAGAATTCACATGCAAGTGTTTTGACAGCATTTCAGGATCTTCCACAAGCTACAACTAGATATTTTCACCTTTCAAAACTTTTCCTAAGCATTTCTTATGTCTTGGGAGCAAGATAAAAGATGTTTTGATCATTTTTTAGCATCAGGTAGGTTGGAAATGCCCAAAATCCATTGAAAATGACCTTCATTAGTTTACCAAGTGTTAGTGAATGATCTGGTCTTTTTAAATATAATTCAAATATCAACTCTATTTCTCATTGTGCATTGGGACCAAACCACTAACAGCTCTGAAAATGTCATAATTACATTTGTGACTTTCCTTTGAATTTTAGAGGTATAGCTCCCTCATGTGATTCAATTGATTATGGGTATGCTTTTTACTAGAAAGCAAGAAAGGTGAGAAACACTAACTCATAAAAATGAAGTTAATGTGAGTAAATTTAAAGGAGACCACGAACATTTAGCACAAAGACTAAAATTATTAATGATCATTAGGAAAAGAAATGAAAATATATCATAGTTGCAATAAATGAACACAGTGCAGCAGAGGGCGCCTCACACAGAAAACATGCTCAAATTACACACACAATACACAAATTGGTACGATCAACACTATATTCAAGATCCATGGCTCACAGACTGTGAGTTATTGCAAGCATGAATAAATTGAAGGGAAAACAGAAATAAAGCTTGTTCATTTTCCTCTATTACATTATAGTGCACTTGAGAAAATCCGAACCCTTCAAGATTTGCTCTAAAAAAAGATATAGGGAGACAAATTTTCCCCCTCATCTTGGCGTTACTAAACGGTTGCTAAATATAACAATGTTTTCTTTCCGCCCATCTTCCTAACCTAAAAAAAAATAGACAGAGAAGCATTAATGGTCGAGGATAATAATAATAATTATGTTTACAAATGATATGACCTTGAAAAGTCACCAAACATCTCCTATTTCAAATCCTACCTCGTGGTCGACCATTCTCTTACAATTAACATGGTTCATAGGCACTGTATTAAATGACTAATTCATGTTAACCGTAGAATCACACATGAAAATTGTCTAGATGAAAGATCAATTGGGAAAAATAAATAAATCTTGGTCACATCATAAATTAATTTAGGCCACATCACCATCCTATCATTTGCTAAATCTCAATGAAATCCAAATTGGATACACTCCCAAATTTCGATAAATTCAATGAGCATAGTTGCATTTCACCAACCAAAGGCATTCTAAAATGGAGAGTGCATAGAGTGATGGTGTTTCAATGAATGACTTCATCGTGAATGAAGAAGTTGAATGCAGTCCTCTCTTTAGACTACTATCAGACCAGTTGAGGGAGGTCTTCGTTGTCTAGAGCGAAGTGGAGGAAGAAGTATTGCATGACATCCTATGAGAGATATTTCTAATTCATGTTCATGTGCATAACACTGCACTTCTAGAGTGTTTCATTTACACTATAGTTCACACTTCTAGATGATGAGACTGGGGAATGAGGGCATTGGAATGCCTAGTTAGGCCCAAGTACCTACACATGGTGAATGTGTCCATCACAGGACTCAACCATTATTGACAAACCAAACATATTGGAGATGTTATCTGCATCGCAACTGCAACCCATCATGAGGCTACGAAAGAAGCTCTGACTCTCCTTCATGCGGGGTTGGTATGAAATGATATGGGGTTGTTCGCCCAATTTTTGCAATCTCATGAGAACCTGTTGTCACTAGCCTAGATTGAGCGTCTCCAAGATGTGGTGGAGGGAGTCCGCATGCTAATGTTTTCCCTGTGTGCCTGAAAAATGATATTTTGATACCCTCAATTTTGAAACCAAATACCAATTTTGTAACACCGATGATATATAATATAATGTAAATTCTTTTTAATATTTTGGTGTTCTTGTTCCTTCTGAATATTTCCAAGTTTTGATTGCTTTACTATATCTTGCAGTGGTATTCATTTATGTTAATTTCCCTACATATGGCACTTTGCAATTACATGCCTTTAACCATTCGTTGATTCCGCATTGTTGTCATTCATTATGATAGGTGTGAAAGAGTTTACTGTAATACACTATAATGAGATCAACCTACACTTTCATCATCTTTTCTTTCTTTAGAATAACCCCCTTTGAGTCAGTAGAAAAAGGGGTTCATGAAACCCTAGCAGGAACCACCAATGGTTTCCAAACTTACCGAAACTCCCGCCCATACTCAAAACTTCTTTAACTTTTCATTACTAGTGGTCTTTTGGATAGGCTATCCAACATCAAGTATGGACCACCAACATTAAACTTTCAATTATAAAGACTTTATAAAGCACATCGACCACTTGAGAGGTTATAACAATTTAGTAACATGTCGCCCATATAAGGCAATGAACAAGTTTGAAGGGAAGGCAATGTAAGCGGGAGTTAGAATAACTTGGGCAGTGCTCACCAAGGTTAGAAGAACTTAAGGAAACATCGCCAAGTACCTAAAATTAACACAAATTTGAGTAGGGGTGACGATCTTAGGGGTAATGACCAAAATTTGAGTAATAGTGGCTATGTCTGGGGACAAGGACTGAAAGAACGTAGCAAGGAATCCAAAGATGTTTAGAACCAGTGCTATATCCATTGGGCACAAATTCATGAATAGGGGAGGAACCAAACCAAAATAAACCCAAACCCAAACCAAGTACAACAAAAATGACACACCAAAAAGGAGACTATATACAGGGTAGGATGAGACCTACCAAAGGAAAGGTGAAAGACTGCTCACATGAAACCATTGACTAATTGAGAAAAGAATTAGCCAGACCTAAAAAATCATGTCACCTCATGCAACTTCTGAAGAATGGCAAGGATTTTAATCACCCATAAAACATGAGTATAGTTGAAGATAGAATCGTCGATCATTACTTCACCAAATAACCACTGTTCGTCATAGACTTCTTTCTGAGGTAGATGATTATGAAGAACTTCCCATTCATGCAATGGATTTGAATTTTCTTTTATCATTGAAACACCATGAATTTTTACCATATGGATTGCCACTTCATCACCATTGCATTCTTTTGATTCTATTGTATTTTTGTTCTCCACCGATTCAGAGTATTTCACTTCATCAACATCCATATAAAAAACAACCTCTCCTGCCACTGTATCTTGAAAACATAGATCTGAACGCTTAAATAGGGGATTACCCTATACTTCGAATGACTCATAAAAAATAAATAGAGAATTAGAACTTACATACCATTTTGCTTAATCTTCTTCATTTTCAACTGAAAGATCCTTGTCATCCTTTTTCATTGTATCCAAAGTTTCATATTCAGGATTTTGAAAGGTGAAAACTTCATATTCTGGGATGAACAAAGAGTCTGATAATTGATTTTCTTTGGTGGGGTCACAAGGAAGTGTATCAACCTCAGGGGACAAAGGAGAAATAGATTGAAATGCAAAAGTGTATCATACTCAAGGTGAAAATCTTCATCTTCACTTGATGAACTGAGGTCATCCTCCATTCCAACCATAGTATTCAAACTATATGCCTGAGCACTCTAAACTTGATTTACATTCTCCTAATTTTCTTTTCTATCATGTTGAAGGTGTGTAGTGCTCAAGACTGTCAAATTCATGTTTTTAATGGTAGGACCAGGTCAATTTTCAAAGCATAGGGATTCAAGAGTCTTGAAAATAGGTGATGGATGGGCAATAATAGATTTTATAGCACAATTTGGTTTCCATATTCCCACAATGATTAAATCATTTTCAATATTCATTGCTTCAAGCTAAGCTTGTTCAATCCCACAAGCTTTGTCTCTTTTTAGAATAAGCTAGACATTAGGATTTAAAGTAGAAGTAAATATATGGAGCTAAATTGACTTGCTCAATTGCTCAGGCATTGGAATCTATTGAAGTAATCAATTGAAATGATATACAAAAGCTCGCATAGGTTCTTTCTCCTCCTTCACAATCTAGAAGAATTGTTGTAGCAAAGTAGCAATATTGACAACGCTTTTTAACCATCTAAGAAACTTTTTTTCAAGAATGCTCCAACCAATTATACAACCTCTTTCAAGTCCTCTGAACCATTTTTTCATCTTTTTGATTAGTCTATCAACAAAGAACCTTGTGAAGATATCTTCTTCCTGAATTCCTATAATGTCACTTACAACGGTCATAGCTAGAATGTGTTCCTCTGGATCTTCTGAATCCTTGTTGGATAATTTCGGGAAATTTTTCCTTAAACCACTTGGTAGATCATTACATCATGATAGGGCCAATGGTCTGATATAATTACCCCATGGTTTTGAATCCATGAATGTTCATACTTGCCAACTCCAAGAAGGAGTAAGGGGAGATGATGCCCCTAAGTCAATTCCTCGGTGGCGACTGAGCTGGAGGAGGATTTTGTCACCGATTAGGATGTTGATTGGGATGAAGAGGTGGATTATCATAGTACTCAAACACCAACATAGGGGGATGCTCAACCATGGGTCTGGGTGGTTGTTGGGCCCACTCTTCTTCTTCTTCCAAAATAAAGTTAGCCCACATATAATCAATTGAACTCCTTTTGTACCTCTAAGAAAGCAAATTTAATTATGAAATGATGTCTTCTTGCTCTGCCTACATCCAATCTAAACCAGGTTGAATTATAGGAAATACATTTTCATGTGGAAGTACCATTTTGCTACATGACCTAGAAGCAACTCATAAAAAGATATTGTTCGATCCCCAACGAAGTTGCCAAAAATCTGTTAGCGAATGATTTGGTCTTTTTAAATATAATTAAAATATCAACTATATTGCCTATTGTGCAATGGGACCAAGCTATTAATAGCTCCAAAATGTCACAATTGCATTTGTGACTTTCCTCTGAATTGTAGAGGTATAACTCCCTCGTGTGATTCAATTGATTATGGGTATGCTTCTTACCAGAAAGTAGGAAAGGTGACAAATACTAACTCATAAAAATCAAGTTAATGTGAGTAAATTTAAAGGAGACCATAGACCATTTAGCACAAAGACTAAAACTATTAATGATCATTAGGAAAAGAAATGAAAATATATCATAGTTTTAATAAATGAACACAATACAATAGAGGATGCCTCGCACAAAAAACATGCTCAAATTACACACACAACACATTGATTGGTACAATCAACACTATATTCAAGACCCATGGTTCACAGACTGTGAGTTATTGCAAACATGAATGAATTAAAGGGAAAACAGAAATAAAGCTTGTTCCTTTTCCTTTGTTACAACACAGTGCACTTGAGAAATCTAGACCCTTCTAGATTCGCTCTAAATAAAGATATAGGGAGACAAATTTTCCCCCCATCTTGGCGGTTACTAAACGGTTGCTAAATAGAATGATGCTTTCTTTATGCCCAACTACCTAACCTAAAAACCAATAGATGGAGAAGCATTAATGGCTGGGGATAATAATAATTACGTTCACAAATGATACGACCTTGAATAGTCACCGAATGTCTCATGTTTTAAATCTTGCCCTATGGCAGGCCATTCTTTTACAATTAACATGGTCCATATGCACCGTATTAAATGGACAATTCATGTTAACCATAGAATCACACGTGAAAATTGTCCAGACGAGAGATCAATTGGGAAAAATAAATAAATCTTGGTCACGTAAGAAATTAATTTAGGCCACATCACCATCCTATAATTTTCCAAATCTCAATGAAATCTAGCTCGGGTACACTCCCAAATTTCTATAAATTCAATGAGCATAACCATATTTCACCAAACAAAGGCATTCTAAAATGGCGAGTACACAAAGTGATGGCATTTCGATGAATGACTTCATTGTGATTAAAGAAGTCAAATGCAGTCCTCTCTTTCGACTACTATCAAACCAGTTGAGCGAGGTCTTCGTTGTCCAAAGTGAACTGGAGGAAGAAGTATTCTATGACATCCTAGGAGAAATATTTATAATTCAAGTTCATGTGCATAATGCCAAACTTCTAGAGCATTTCATTTACATTGTAGTTCACACTTCTAGATGACGAGACTGGGGAATTGGTGCAGGAGCACCAACACCTTGCGATAAAATCAATTTAGTTTGAAGGTCTTGTGATTGTCAAGCAACGAGGAAGTTGCAAAATATGTTGAAATTTGAAGAATTGTAAATCAAATATCATAATGATAGGAGAGGTCTAGGTGGGTGTCATGTTGTAATGTCATGGTGTCAATAAGCCTAGGTGGTAGAATAGCTTGAGGTTTGATGTTTTATTTGAGAATAAGGTCTCCATTACCATTTTAAATGTATTAGAAAGATTTAATAGATCAGTTAGGATGAGTTTATAAAGACAAGTTGTCATAGGATAGTGATTAAAGGGCAAATTGGCAAAATTGTCATCTTAGAACCTAATTAATGGGTGGTTATGGTAGTTGAACGCCCCAAGAGGTAGTTTGAAGGTGGTAACATGATATATTATTGTAATATCTCGAAGGAGAGGTTGTTGAACAAGTTTGGGAAGGGGTTTCAAAGAAGAAGTTGCTGTTTTTTGAGTTTTTCATATAGAAATTGCTGATCCCGTACATTGTACGGCCTGTACATGTTTTTCCACACTCCAAGCCTATAATGGTTGGATAGATAATTGAATAACCTTTCTTTTGGCGTTTGAATGGTGTGATTTAGTTAAGAATTGAGTGAGATATCCCCATTTTACTATCGGGTGGTCTCAAACACTATGTTTTTCCTGTTTTCCTGAACTTTGCAGGATTGGTACGGATCCGTACGGTATATTTTGGCTCTAAAATCATTGTGAAAGTGTAGATATATGAGTTAACTTTCAAATGCATTTGATTTGAGGGTTTGAACGTTCATATTGAGGGAGAAATCATTGTTTTTCTGAAACTGCTCTATTTTGGTGCAAATTGGTGGTTTGAGAGTATTAAAATGAGTTTTTAGGGCATTCCACCTACTGTAGCCATTGTGACTCGGTGGAATGACCCAATTTGATGTATTATAGGCTTTAAAATTCCATGGAGGACTGAAGGAGTGTGTATGTGGGTTTGGGTGTTGCCCTAGGTTGAGTTTGAGTGATTTTCCTTATGAAAGTGAGTAACTAAAGGGTGGTTTATGAGTTTTGTGGAGAGAATGAACTATGTAATGAGTTTTTAAGCTTGTGTAGGTGAAATTAAGAGTTTCTGAGTTTGTGGAAAGGATTGAGAGGTCTGGCAAACAAGACTTTGAATAAACCCTACTCTTTAGGCTTGTGGAATAAGGGTTTTGTAGAGCAGCAAATGAATGAAGGGATATGCTTTTGAAAGTTGGTGAAATAGGCTATTGGATACCTATCTTTGAGGTTTGAACAGTCATCCTTGTCTAGTTGTAAGATTGAGGGATACTTACTTTGAGAAAGTGACCTATTTAGGCCTAGTGGGACTTGATGGGGGCTTGTGGTTGTTTTGGGAAAATTAAGGTGAAACCCTCTTGAGGGTGAGTTGATGCCCATGAGATTGGAGTGGGGTTCTTGGTTGAGATTTGAAGTCTCTATTTTGTGAGTGATCTCCACCTAGCCTCTGCATCATAGTGGTATCAGAGCGAGGAAGTAGATCTCTTGAAGATTGAAGGGGAAGCATTTGGAGTTGAAAAGACATCATGGCTATCAGAGGTTTGAATGGGAAGGAGATACAGATGAGGAATGCAGTTTTCAAGACCAGGTGCAAGTGCAAAGGTAAGGTATGCAAGGTTATGATTGATTCAAGTGGTTTGGATAACTTGGTAGCTCTTGAAATGGTTGAAAAATTGAACTTAGAAAGATTTCCACATGATTCACCTTATTATATTTCATTGATGGATGGTGAGAATACATTTTTGGTTAAAGAGCAGGCATGGGTTGAATTTCAAATAGGTGAATACAAGGACAAAATATTGGGTGATATTGTACCACTTAACTCTTGTCATCTAATGTTTGGGAAACCATGGTGTTGGGAAAGATTTGCTATGTATTATGGCAGGGATAATAGGTACCAGTTTAAAAAGGATGGGAAGATTTACAATTTGAACTCATGGGTGGAAGAAGGCAAGGAGACAAGGGTGCTGCTGCAGGAAAGACAAAATTTCCTAGGATACAAAGAAGATAGAGACAAGGAAGATGCAGCCATTGCATGTGGAGAGGTCCCTGAGACAGCAAGGGTAGAAGCAGATTCAAAGTTGAAGAATGTAAAGGATGGTGAGAAAGAAAAGGTAGAGAGTGAAGAGGCCTTGAGGATGCAAGGTAAGCTTGAGAGTTTTGTGGAAGGCAAGGAGCAGGTGAAAGTTTGTTCATTAAAAACTAAAAATGATACAAGGCAGACCCCCTTCAAAGATACAGGGATAGGTGAGCTTGAGACTAAGTTTTGTGATAAGAAAGTCATTGGGATAGAGAGCTTAGAGAGGGAAAAAGATGTGAGTGCAAGTGATTTGCAGGGATGGCAAAGCAAGGGCATTGAGGAAAGGATATGTGGTCCATTGAGTGGACTAGAGCACAAGGTGCAGCAGGTGTTTGAGGGTAAGGATGGCAGACCTAATGGTAAAAAGGTCTTCAAGACTGAGGTTCAAGTGAATGATAAGAGAACAAAGGATAACACTGAAGAGAAGGATGATAAGAGGCTTGAAGATCATGTGGAGATTGTGATAGGGACAGTTTGGTGTCCTATGAAGTTGATTGAAGACAAAAACCAATCTAATACTGGAAATACAGTGAGTATGGATGTTGGGAATACAGTGGTAAAGGTGGACAATGAGGTGAAGATAATTGAGAAAGAATCCCAAGGGATGTGGCAAGTGGAGGAGAGTGGATTGGTTGAGGTAAACCAATATGAAAGCATGATGATAGGAGGAGATGAAGAACAATTAGGTTGTGTTTCTGAGGTTGGCAAGACAGGGGTCCTTGAGGAAGAACATAAGAGGCAAGGTGTGGACAGTCAAAAGGATGGGTTGCATAGGCCAGTGATGGGGCAGGAAGGTAATGAATTAGAAAATATGGTGCAGGTTAAGAACACAGTGGTGAAGGGAGGTAAAGGTCTGATACAAGGCCTTACCATGGGTGAGAAATTTATGACAGTCAAAGGTATGACAGTCAGCCATCTAGAGTGGCAAGGAACAATGCAGGGAGATATGAAAAGGTTTGTGACAGTTATGGAAAAAGCAGCGAGCCAAGAAGAATGGCATGGGATAGTACAAGAGGTTGTGGGGTTTGAGCAAAAGAAAGTGCAGGTTGTAGTCACCATGAAGGGTGAAAAAGAGGAGAATATGAGAAAAGAGACTAAGTATGAGCATGTGCAGGGCCAGAGGATGGCTAGAGGTAAAGAATATGTGTGGTTCCCTAAGGAGATAGAGTGGAGAGTCAAGTCTGAGATTGGGGCAAGGGTTCCAGGTATAGTGAACCTGAGAATGGAAGTGAAGAGGAAGGTTAAGAGACAGAGTATGAAGGAAGTCATTTGTTGCTTCCTAATCTTGTTGATTCTATTGATGGAAGCTAAGCCAAGGGTGAAGATAAAAGAGGACAGTCTAGGTGTGAGTTGTTTTGCATTGGAAGAGCAGAGTAAGAGCATATGGATGGAGACCAATCAGATCATACTGGTGCAGGTCCAAATTAGAAGAGCAAGCATACTGATTGGAAAGATGGACAAGTACAAGCCCAAGGTCAAGATGAAGCAGTTGCATGGACAAAGGAGAGTTTTTCACCGTATTTGTTTTGCAGGTTCAAAGGTTCCAAGGGACTAGGAACATTTTCAAGTTGGGGTGTATGGTGCAGGAGCACCAACACCTTGCGATAAAATCAATTTAGTTTGAAGGTCTTGTGATTGTCAAGCAACGAGGAAGTTGCAAAATATGTTGAAATTTGAAGAATTGTAAATCAAATATCATAATGATAGGAGAGGTCTAGGTGGGTGTCATGTTGTAATGTCATGGTGTCAATAAGCCTAGGTGGTAGAATAGCTTGAGGTTTGATGTTTTATTTGAGAATAAGGTCTCCATTACCATTTTAAATGTATTAGAAAGATTTAATAGATCAGTTAGGATGAGTTTATAAAGACAAGTTGCCATAGGATAGTGATTAAAGGGCAAATTGGCAAAATTGTCATCTTAGAACCTAATTAATGGGTGGTTATGGTAGTTGAACGCCCCAAGAGGTAGTTTGAAGGTGGTAACATGATATATTATTGTAATATCTCGAAGGAGAGGTTGTTGAACAAGTTTGGGAAGGGGTTTCAAAGAAGAAGTTGCTGTTTTTTGAGTTTTTCATATAGAAATTGCTGATCCCGTACATTGTACGGCCTGTACATGTTTTTCCACACTCCAAGCCTATAATGGTTGGATAGATAATTGAATAACCTTTCTTTTGGCGTTTGAATGGTGTGATTTAGTTAAGAATTGAGTGAGATATCCCCATTTTACTATCGGGTGGTCTCAAACACTATGTTTTTCCTGTTTTCCTGAACTTTGCAGGATTGGTACGGATCCGTACGGTATATTTTGGCTCTAAAATCATTGTGAAAGTGTAGATATATGAGTTAACTTTCAAATGCATTTGATTTGAGGGTTTGAACGTTCATATTGAGGGAGAAATCATTGTTTTTCTGAAACTGCTCTATTTTGGTGCAAATTGGTGGTTTGAGAGTATTAAAATGAGTTTTTAGGGCATTCCACCTACTGTAGCCATTGTGACTCGGTGGAATGACCCAATTTGATGTATTATAGGCTTTAAAATTCCATGGAGGACTGAAGGAGTGTGTATGTGGGTTTGGGTGTTGCCCTAGGTTGAGTTTGAGTGATTTTCCTTATGAAAGTGAGTAACTAAAGGGTGGTTTATGAGTTTTGTGGAGAGAATGAACTATGTAATGAGTTTTTAAGCTTGTGTAGGTGAAATTAAGAGTTTCTGAGTTTGTGGAAAGGATTGAGAGGTCTGGCAAACAAGACTTTGAATAAACCCTACTCTTTAGGCTTGTGGAATAAGGGTTTTGTAGAGCAGCAAATGAATGAAGGGATATGCTTTTGAAAGTTGGTGAAATAGGCTATTGGATACCTATCTTTGAGGTTTGAACAGTCATCCTTGTCTAGTTGTAAGATTGAGGGATACTTACTTTGAGAAAGTGACCTATTTAGGCCTAGTGGGACTTGATGGGGGCTTGTGGTTGTTTTGGGAAAATTAAGGTGAAACCCTCTTGAGGGTGAGTTGATGCCCATGAGATTGGAGTGGGGTTCTTGGTTGAGATTTGAAGTCTCTATTTTGTGAGTGATCTCCACCTAGCCTCTGCATCAGGAATGAGGGTAGCGGAATGCCTAGTTAGGCCTGAGTACCTGCATAGGTTGAATGTGGCCATCATAGGACTCAACCATTATCCACAAACCAGACTTATTGGAGATTCTATCTACATTGCAACTGCAACCCAACATGAGTCTACAAAAGCAGTTGTGACTCTCCTTCACACAAGGCTGGTGCGAAATGATATGGGGTTGTTCACCCATTTTTTTTAATCTCATGAGAACCTATTGTCACCAACCTAGATTGAGTGTCTCCAAGAGTTGGTGGAGAGATTTCATCTATTGATGTTTGCCCTGTGTGCCTAAAAATGATATTTTAATACCCTCAATTCTATAACTGAATACCAATTTGGTAACACCGATGATATATAATATAATGTAAATTCTTTTTGATATTTTGGTGTTCTTGTTCCTTCTAAATATTTCCAATTTTTTATTCCTTTACTATATATTGCAATGGTATTCATTTATGTTCATTTCCCTACATATGGAACTTTGTAATTACATGCCTTTAACCATTCATTGATTCTGCATTGTTCTCATTCATTATGATAGGTCTAAAAGAGTTTACTGGAATACACTATAATGAGATCAACCTACACTTTCATCATATTTTATTTCTTTAGAATAATACCCTTTGAGTTGGTAGAAAAGGGGTTCATGAAACCCTAGCGGGAACTATCGATGGTTTCCAAACTTATTGAAACTCCTGCCCATACTTGAAACTTCTTTAACTTTTTCATCACCAATGGTCTTTCAAACAAGCTATCCAACATCAAGTATAGTATAAAGACTTCATAAAGCACATCGACCACTTAGTAGGTTATAACAATTTAGTAACATGTCGCCCATATAAGGTAATGAACAAGTTTGAGAGAAAGGTTATGTAAGCAGGAGTTAGAATAACTTGGGTGGTGCCACCAAGGTTACAATAACTTAAGGAAACACCACCAAGTGCCTAAACTTAGCAAAAATTTGAGTAGGGGCGACGATCTTAGAGGTAATGACCAAAAATGACATAACACCAAGAAAACTTCAAGGAAGATTGAAATTTAATGTATAACCATGGTGTGTTTTGCATGCAAGTGGAAGGATCAACTTATTAGGGTAAAATAAGTCATTGTGGGAGTGAGATAATTGTAGGAAACATGTACAGGTAGATGAACTACTTGCCAATTGCTTGACAAAATGTCAAATCGATTACAAAGTAAAATGAAAACTCCAAAAGGTCAAAATGTATGATTAAAATCATGTTTTGAATGCTAGTGAGGTGGATAATTGCATATTGGTAATTCAATTGCAAAGCAAAGGGGTAGTTGGGTAAGTGGGCTTTGACCTAGAAGTGAAAATGGAGCTGGCAAGTGATTTTACATAGGTAAAAATGTTGCATGAGATTGCAAATGAAAAAGGTAATAAACTTCAGTTGCAATGGAAGAGGGAAAATAAAGATTAAAAAAGTATTTTCTAGATGTCAGTTTGTTGTAGATCTGAGGGTTCACATTGTGACAGGTGTCAGACAAAGATTAAATTTGGGCTTCTCCCATATCTTTAAAATGTAATTTTTGTCTCATTTGTTAGGGTTTTGGGATTTTGAAGAAGTTTTAAGGGGTAGGCTATTGGTTTTTTGCATGGAAATAAAGACTCATGTTGTGCAAATGTTCCTATAATTGCATTGTATATTTTGATTGGAGCATATATGAATACATTTTTTTTCATTCTTTAAGTGTATCTTGTCTCTATTTTGTAATAAAATATTTTTTCAGTAATATAATCAGGTATTGTAAAGATTTTCATGCATATTTGTTACATCTAGATTATTTTCATGGTTAGTGTTTTCTCAAGGCGCAATGCAAATTCTTTCAATTAAAATAATAAGAATATTGTTGTTGTAAGTTGGATTGTTAAGTAGAAGTTACATTGTTAGTCATTGGTTGGTCTTATTAACATAAGGTGTTAATATCTGAATCATCATCTAGATATGTTTAGAATGTGGTGAAGGATGTGTACATGCATTGTGTCTCTTTAGCCCTGGATAGGCACTAGTTTACTTTGAACGGTTTTCCTAAATCTCAAAAACACTTTTCAAATATAAAACCAAAATTTACTTTCTGTAATATTTGTTCTTAATTATTTGCATACTTCATACCTATATTTCAAAGACAACAAGGATACTGTCATCCATTTTGTAAGAAAATAAACCTTTGTTATTAGTATGAAGATTATCTGTTAGGTGCTTCAATGAATCCTTTATTTCATATCCATATTCAACACCATATAGGAAGACCCGCCTTGGTTTTTGTAGAGCTTGAATTTTAGGGGAGAAAAGTATGAGATTAATCTCTCATTAGTTGGCCAAATATCTCTTTGAATCTAAGCATAGGATATGTCACATATTTAGGGTTCAATGATATACAAGTTTGGGAACCAACAGATTGGTGACTCTTCTAGGGACAACTCCATTATCATCCAATCAGAAAGAGTCAATAAGTTTGTTGATATGAAAATTTGGTTTAGATATTGAAGGAATTCACACTAGGAGAAATAAATTGTTGCAAAATACTTGAAATTTTCATGATATATGGTGCTCTGTTGGTGAAAAACCTCATAAAGAAATCTAATTATTGAAGATCTTTTTGTTGTTTGATGATTTTGTCCTCTTAAGAGAGGTGGGGACTCTGTTGATGAACCTGTTGAAAATGTAGAAGAGGTGTTTTCAGAATTTTGCATAGACACAAATATTTCCAATCAAAGAAAGAAGTTTTGAAGTCTACAATATTTTCCACATATTTTAGTTTTCCTTTGTTTAGTAAATTCATGGAGGAAAATTTGTTGTATGAAGGAGTTTTGTGGAAACCCTCTATGAATTCATGTGATTCCCATGTTATGTGAGTTTATTTTGGAAAAGGGGAATTAAAATAAATCATGTCTCTATGCAAATACACCTACATTTTTCAAAATATAGAGGTATTTTGTGTGTATGTTAGTGAAATGTGCATCGAGTTAAATGGATGCTTATTGTTTCATAGCTGCACATTGTTGTACAAGTTTGTGTGGTCATATTAGACCTATAAATTTTGTGGAATCGGGAAAGGGAATGTGTATTTCATGTGTTGTCTAATAATAAGCATTAATCAAACATTGGAGAGATAAGGGTTATGTTGAGAGGATTAAGGTTCTATTGAGTTCATACAATTGTGAGAAAATGGTTAAGAGGGGATTAGGTTTTCATTGAAAACATATTTTCAAATGAATTGTCATTTTGGTTTCCTTGTATGCTCAAATGTCATAATGCAGAGTTCATATCAATTCCAACCATGTCCTTAGAGAAGGATTTTCTTTGTGGGAAGATATAGACCATTAAATTTTGGTGGTATTCAAGGTTTTCCAAACCTTGTTCCAATGAAGTTCTATGGAAAGATTTTTGAATCAACATGTAAACATTTCCAAGAATTCATGAATTTTCATGGGAGATTATGAGGTAGATGTCGAAGATGTGGTCATGAAGTTATTTGTTCAGTCTTTGAAGGAATATTCCAGAGATTGGTTTTTAGATTTGTCAGTATGTTTTATCTCTTTGTGGAATGAGTTTATAACAACATTCATAAAATAGTTTGGTGAGAGAATTGATGTAAGTTCACTGATACAAAAATTCATGAACATTCAAATTGAAGAAGAAAAGTTGGTTCCTGCACTTAATATCAAATTTACAAAAACATTAGGTGACATCCTTGAATATATGAGACCAAATGATACAATGTTTTTGGTCACTTAGCTTGGTGCATTTGATGAAGACATAAGCTATTTATTGAGAGACAAGGAGCCTGCAACACTACATCAAGCATATGTTACAACTATGGATATTTAAAATAATCTAAACTATTCAATGCCAAAGGGATACATGGCTACAAGTATTGATTATCTTATCATTGTGAACCCCTAAACCGACAATTACACAAGAACAACAAAAAAATTAGGATGTTAGATCAAATGTAAACAAGAATGAAGGATTCCCCATGAAATCCATTTTCTAATAACTTAAACTAGGAAAATGAAGAACAAATGTAAAAAAACATGCAAATCCTAATTAAGTGAGCAAACTAGTGATCCCGTGGGGGAATTGGTGCCAATTGAATGTTGAAATTGGCCATTTCCCAACTCCTAAATTGTAATGTTGAAGTGTGTAGATTGATCAAATCTCCTCAATGAGATTTGAGCATAACCTAGCTATGAAAATGATAAATATGTGAATGATGGAATGATGTGCATAAAATTGGTTCTCAATCTTAAGAGAGTAACTTTGGATGAAATTGTGGATGAAGAATGAGGAGATAAGCCTCCAATTTATAGATTTGAATTTGGAAGAGAGATCAGGCTTTGAGCAATGTGGGATTAACTTTCACCCAATGGTTGAATGCCACTTGTCACCATGTGAATGGTTGATGGTTGTGCACATCTTGGCCAAAGTGCCAATAAATGCAATTAGGTGGAATTTGAAATTGAGGAAATGACATGTGAGAGAGAAAAAGGAATGAAATAAATGCCACTTGGCTCAATGCACAAGGACATGTAAGAGGAGTGAATGCTTTGTTGGAAGTACCCATCCACTTGAACTTTTTGAATTCAAACTTGAGGGAATATTCCCTTTTGATGCCATGTGAAGGAAAATAGAGATTTAATAAATGAATTAAATCTATTTTCATATGCAAGTTGCATTTTTTAAAATATTTTAGTGATAGGGATTAACTTAATCAATAATTTGATTAATTTAATGAGGGATTAGATGATTTGACAATTTTGACTTAAATTGATGAATTGATTTAAATCAGAATTGAGAGGAAATGATTAATTAAATAAATGATTTTGATTTATTTAACTAAGTGGGAAAATGCTAGATTAAATCAAATGAGGTTTAATTTATTTAATTTAATAAGAGGACTTTAGAGACTTTAATCAAATAAAATGATTTATTTAATCAGACAGAGATATAAGGTTAATTAAATTAAATTGATTAATTTAATCACTGGAGGAGAGAGACTTAATCAAATAAATAATGATTTATTCAAATTAAGAGACAGAATATGATGAAATGTTGAGAGTATGATTTAGGAGGAAACGTCGTTAGTTAATCAGGATCACATGTGCCAGATTGAATTTGTACATTTTCCATGTCTACATTTTTCCCCTCTTTGAAGCAATGTGCCTGTTGCATTGATTCAAAGAATAAACTGTTGTGATCAAAGTTCAAAATTTATCGATTTTTTCAGATGCCCCATTGTTGCCCCAGCGGAAAGATATTGTTGGATACTGCCCCATTGAGAGATTGGACGAAAATTTTGATTTTTTGGATGATCTCGCGGAAAAAGAGGACAAGGTGCCTGACGGGCCAAAAATGCCACAGAATGCCAAAAAATTCGTTAAAATGCCAAAAAAAGATGCAGAATGGCCCTCGGTTGGACAAAAACGGGATCGAGGGACCAAAACCCTAGTTAGATGGCCAAATTAGGTCAAAAAACCCTAATTTTTAGGCTTAAAAAGACCTTGAGGGGTCACTTTCAATGCATTTGCAATCTTAGCCCTTAGAAAATTTCACTCTTAGCTCTTAGTCTTGGTCGAAATGGTGCAACGACAGCTTCCCAGGCACATGTCGGAGAGAGTACGAGTGCACCAGCAGCCAATCGGCGTAGGACTTGTGGTATGTACCTTATCTGACTTTCAATTTTATCGTTTTACATGCATTAAATAGGGTTTAAGTGTCTTTTAAGTTGAGCGGCACTATATAGTGTCGCTGAAAATGGTTTATCAGCACCGCATGGTCCTGTATTGGACCGTATATGCAAACAACGTTGTGCGTCTCAATTTGGAGATTAGGGTTTGTCGGTCAAACTTCATCGCATGTTAACATTCAATCATGCAGCTCACTTAAGGATTTAGGGTTTCGCCACAAAGTGGACCGCATACGTGAATAGCATCGCATGGGTCACTTTGGAACCAAGACATTTGCAAACTTAGTTGCGGCGACGTAGTTTACAACTTTCCAAACAGCACCGCACTCGCAAACAGCGTCACATTTTCTATTTTGGATGCGAAATCCTATTGCAAAATGCATATTTTTCTCTTTTTTCTTGACGCAATGGCTTCCCTTATGTAGGAGGGGCTTGATGTACTTCACTCATGGGAGCATAGATGACCAGTGCTCAACAGATTGTAGGGTATGCATGAGTTGGTTCAGGAGCATCTTGGTGCCCTTGGTCTTTGGTATGTTGCGTACGTCCCTCCTGTTCAGGCGCACTTAGGCATGATGACAGCCTTGGCCGAGCGGTGGCATAGCAAGACTTCTTCCTTCCACCTTCCTACCAACGAGGCCACTATTACCCTCGAGGATGTCTGGCACATCCTCCGATTACCTATCCATGGGGCCAGAGTCATCTATGATCCAGATGCCGACAGAGATGCTTGCTATGGGGTTATGGAGCTTAACGAGATTTAGTTCTTTGATGAACAGATTGACTTGGAGAGATACCGTGGCAGCGTACTCATTTATAGATTGATCATTGTGGCTATCATTTCAGGCCTTGTGGCGCCCGATCAGCGGGGTCGATATTTTAGTCTAGGTTGGGGACTGGCATGGGAGCAGATGGTTCACCGCAAGGAGTGCTTTGCTTGGGGACCAATATTGCCGACATCCTTATACAGGGATCTTCATGAGTTTGCATACCTGGACAGTAGGTCTCTCAGGGCCGGAGTTACCTTACTACACATCTGGGCATAGGAGTAGATCCCAGTGCTTCGCCCAGATGTTACACCAGTTATTCTTGAGATAGATGATCCTATTGTTTGGCGGTACGATGGGGCACGAATCCATTTTACCCACACTGACACAAGTGGTCTTGCACACTAGCGGCGAGTTCTCGATGAGATGAGAGAGTTCGTCTGGAGACCCTGGATGGGCATTGGCCCATGGTATGATGATGTAGATCAGTTGTTTTATACCAGACAAAACAAGTGGATGCAGAGTCGAGAGCATACCATGATAGAGCGGTATCTCCCAGATAGGGTAGCCAAGTAGTTTGGAGAGGTACAGAATAGGCCTGACGACTAGTACATGGCGATCTTCGCTCGTATGACTAAAGAGACCGCATGGGGCTAGCCCATTGCATTAGCTGAGGCAGTATCTTCTTTCAGAAAGTTGGTGGCCCGACTGTGGCCATATGATCAGGGGCCGACAGATGCAGGGGTTACTCCAGCATACAGAGCTTGGTTCAGGCCTCCCCTTAGACTAACAGTTTTTGGTGCAGCGATTCTGTGGCATAGGCCCATAGATAGGATAGTTGGTAGAGGCAGAGGATAGGGTAGAGGAGGAGGCGGACCTCCTCTTCATTAGACACCTCCTACGGATCCAACACAATAGTCACCTGCCTGAGTAGGGGGGCAAGATGGTCAGCCAAGAGTAGTTCCTCAGCAGCAACTAGCAGTGTAGCCAGCCGCACAACCAAATCACAGAGACACACTGATCCAACAGTTGCAGGTTCAGATCCAGGTTTTGACAACAGAGCGGGATGAGGCTAGGCAGTAGGTTGCAACAGTTACAGCTGAGAGGGACCAGGCACGATCCGAGAGGGATCAGGAGATTGGTCGGCAGCAGCAGCCAGAGAGCACAACATCCTCATCTTGGGGCCGGTTAGTTGATCTTCGGGCATACAAAGAGGTTGTAAGGGAGGCCGAGTATTATCGGCAGCACTACAAGCAGGTAGTGCCACCAACAGGCAGAGTGCCAGACTTCTCCTAGCAGATAGAGATGCAGCCGCCAAAGGATCATGGTGACAGGCAGGTGGGAGAGGGTGAGGGGCACAGCCAGCAGGGCTAGCCCTTGATCACAGATAGTTTTCCATTTTTTGATTCACGGGCTGCATTATTGCCCCTATTGTACTATGTATTTCGATGTACACTTGATCCGATTTTGTATCATAACAGTGTATTTTTTGATGATATATATATGAGACAATTCAACTTTATGATATGTATGGATGCATTCTAATGGATGAATTTATTTTTGTATCTTTTTGATGCATTTTAATGATGATCCTATGAATTTAATGTATGGTAACGATGGCGTATTGATGTGCAAATGGTAATGGATGCCAATGATTATGTATGATGTAATGCTTTCTTAAGATGCTTAGAATAATAAATTTATATTATTCCTCATAACTTAAGATAATGATATGACGCAATATGCTTTTTATGCTAATGATCTGGTGGATGTAGAGTGTATGCATTGGTGATGTCCCGATTACTATCATGATACCATGTTAGTATGGAAAAAATATAGAAGAACTTAGAAACAATGAGTTAGTTAGGATGATGATGATTTTGCTTTTCCAGGAGTCAGGATTTTCAAAGGGTCAATTACGTTATGTTTGATAACACACATAGGTACGATGCATCAAGGTATAAAGAACCAGGATGGCGTTGTACCCAGTATGATGGACTTTGACATGACAATCAAATAGGAGTATTCTTGTTCACACTTAGCATGCATACTTCATTCAGGATGTAGTTCAAACATTCTAAACATCTTCGGCCAAAACATAGGAAAGCTTTCCTATGTGGTCAACAAGATATCTAAAACATCCTCTCCACAAACCAAACAAAGCATATGTGACTAAGTTATTTTACAAATGTATCCCACAAGCATAGTAGATAAAAGAGACAATGATCTTTGCCCCATTAATTTCTCTCTAAACCTGTTTTGTTTAGGCATCATCGAGAGGTCCCTGGAATGAGCGAAAAATAAGATAAGCCAATAAAAGACAAAAATAAAGTAAACCGACAAGATAATGTTCTTTATACCTCTAGCCAAGACTAAACTACTGTGAGGTACCTGATGCTTATGTCCATTGAGGGAAGGTCGCATTCCTAGGACATGTTGTGATTAGGGTTTTGATGGGACTGATTGGATGATAAGCTATTGATATTCTGAGTTGACCAACTTGCTTACTTACTAACTTAGACTTTCGAGACCTTGATGATTAGGGTGTTCATGTTTGAACCTGCTAGACTTGCTTTTGACTGACTCACCAAAGGGTGAAGGTGACGATTGATTTTATTAGGAATGATGACAGTCGCGGGTGAAAGCGAGATGAGGTGGATGCACCATTTTGGATTTTTCAGATATTTTGAGGCTGTTTTTTGGTATTTTTGAGGTGTTTTACAAATGTTTTTGGTATTTTCGAGGTTTACGATGAAGAGACTAACTTACAGACCTATCCTAGGGGTCTCGAGAGCTTGTCCATAGATTAGCCTTGCCTACATTATACATGTAAAGACCATGTAGTTCGACTGACGACAAACTTGACTCAATGATGGGCAAACGGATTGCCAATTTATTACAACGGACGCCTAAGGGCTGACCTAAGATGTCTCGGGGGATGACCAAAGATCAACCTTGCCTACGTTCAAGCTCAGAGACGACGTAGTTCGGACAAGGTGAAAGACTGATAAGACTGATTGATGAACCTTTTGAAGATTTTCTAAGATTTTGACATGTTTTTGGATTTTCTTGATGAATTTTTTGGATTTTTTGGATTTTTTGATGTCTTGGGAAGAGCACAAAATATACAAAAATCCGATCCAGCGCTATTTTCAAGGACATGCCCCCAGCGTCGAGCGATAGACTACTTAGATAAAGGCAGGAGAAACTGACCTTAGGAATATGCCAAGTAGTACTATGATGGAATATGATATGGGCATCAGCTCAGGCTATGGTATGGATGCGAGCGAATGGGTGGATGGACGATTAATGAAGTGTGATGGAATGGATGAGTGAGTTGTGTAGATCTTGGTGGATGGGGAGTGCTTTATTTACACTTGGCGCCTATTTATCAGGTTTTCACCAAGGTACTTGTCCAAAGCGCCACTGAGTGGTTTTCACTAGAGGACGATTTTTTTCTTTACTATTTTTCAATCCTCTTTCTAATTTTTTTGGATTTTTGTATTTTTTTTTGTTGTCGCCAAGACACCTGTTTGCCAGGTTTTCATCAAGGTAACCATTTTTTCAGGACTTTTTTGGACTGCTTTTTTATTTTTTCGGTTCTATACCTTGCAAGTCCTTAAGCATTAAACTTTTTGAGATGGGAGCTATTTAGAGGCTCCTACAGAGGCTCGCCTTCTAGTGTTGCTAATTGATATGCTCCTAATTTATAGTTGGCTGTGATGATGAAAGGTCCCAACCAGTTGGGTTCAAATTTTTCTTTGCTCTCTAGATTTGGCACATTCCTTTGGTTCTCTTTTAGCACAAGGTCACCAACTTGGAAGGTGCGTTGCCTGATCTTCTTGTTGTAGCTGCGTTTTAGGTGATTCTAATAGACCTGTAGATGGTTGAGGGCGCCCATGTGTCGTTCATCTAGTAGCTCCAGCTCATTCAGTTTTGTAACCCTGTATTCCTCATTTGTGATGAGGTTTTGCAATGATATCCTTAGTGACAGGAGCTCGATCTTGATAGGGATGATGGCTTCTGATCCATAGACTAGGGAGAATGGGGTGGCGCCTGTTGGCATGCGGATGTTGGTGTGATAGGCCCATAAGATGGGATTTAACTGCAGATGTCAGTCATGCCCAGAGTCATTGACTATTTTCTTAAGGATTTTCAGAATGGTTTTGTTGGTAGCTTCTGCTTGGCCGTTGCCTTGTGGGTAATATGGTGTGGAAAAGCGATGTTGGATTTTGAATTTTTCACACAAGTCATGGACATCCTGATTCTTGAAAGGTGTCCCGTTATCAAAGATAATGGATTGAGGGACGCCATATCGGCAAATGAGATAATTCAGGATGAACTTGGATATCTTCTTTCCGGTGATGTAGGTCATGGGAATTGCTTCGACCCACTTTGTGAAATACTTTGTGGCGGTGATGATGAACTTGTGGCCATTGGATGAGGTGGGTGTGATTTTACCTATGAGATCAAGCCCCCATTGGGAAAAGGGCCAAGGTGTGACAATAGGATGTAATTCTTGAGTTGGTGCATGAATGAGGTCTCCATACTATTAGCACTGTAGACACCTTCTGACAAAGTCATGTGCCTCTCTTTCCATTTTCAGCTAGTAGTACCCAGTTCTTAGTAACTTCTTGGCCAAAGTCATACCACTCGAGTGTGAACCGCAAGTGCCATTATGTACCTCATTCAAAGCAGTCAAGGCTTCCTCAAGTTTTAAGCAACGTAATAGGGCTCCATCAATGCTCCTACGGAATAGGGTTTCCCCTAAGATGACAAAATGTAAGGACCGTTTGACAAAGGTTCGTTTGAGGTTCGGGGTGATATCGGCTGGGAGAACTCTGAGTCTCAGGTAGGTGTAAATGTCATGATACCAAAGATCATTGGGACCAACGAGTTTGCATGCATATTCTAACTCTGGTACCTCAAAAGTGGGTACGAGAAGCTGCTCTACCAGGAATTCATGTTTCGAGACATTACGAGGGATATCTAGCAAGGATCCAATCGTTGCCATGGCATCAGCTACTCTGTTGTTAGCCCTCAGTATCTACTCAAAGGTGATATCAATAAATGATTCCTTGAGGCTTTCTACCACTTTCTTGTATGGTGTGAGCTTATCATCCTTAATTTGGTATTCACCGTTGACTTGGTTAATAACAAGCTGTGAATCTCCGTAGACCTTTAATGCCATGATTCACCATTGTGTTGCAATCTTGAGACCTATGGGTAAAGCCTCATACTTTGCAATGTTGTTGGTTCAGGGGAATGCCAACTTGTATGATCTTGGTATACAATCCCCTTATGGGGTGATGAAGAACACACTGGCTCCTAATCCATGTTGTGTGTGGGAACCATCGAAGTAGAATTTCCAGTGATCAGCTATGCTAAGATTAAAGATGGACTCATCTGGAAATTCTGATATAAGTGGATTCTCTGCATAAATGGGAGCTTCTGCCAGCTGGTCCGCAATGACCTGTCCTTTGATTGCCTTTCACTCCACATACTCAATGTCATACTCTAATAGTATCATGACCCATTTATCCATCCTTCCTATGAGCATAGCTTTTGACAATAGGTACTTTAAGGGATCTATTTTGGCGATGAGTTTGATTTTGTGTGCCAGCATGAAGTGTCAAAATTTTTGTGAAGCAAACACTACTGCTAGGCAGGCTTTCTCAATGAATGTATAGTTTAACTCATGGCCAACCATTTTTCTGCTAATGTAATAGATTGCCCTTTTTGTCCCATTTTCATCGTGTTGGGCTAAAAGAGCACCCAGAGCTGCTGCTATTGCTGAGATGTATAAGATCAATGGCTTTCCTGCAATGGGTGGCATAAATATGGGTGGTGTGAGCAGATATTCTTTGATTTTGCTAAATGCCTGATTGCCATTTTCATCCCATTTGTATTCTACTCCCTTGTGGAGTAGATGTGAATAGGCAATTTGTTTGTCTGCCAATTGTGCTATGAACCTTCGGATGGACTAGAGTCTACCTTGTAATCCTCTGAGTTATTTCAGTGTTCTTGGTGCTTCCATATCGAGGATTGCCTTAACCTTTGCGGGATCCACCTCTATTCCCCTCATCGACACTATGTATCCCAAGAGTTTCCCTGATTGTACCCCAAAGACACATTTATTGGGTTTGAGCCTGACTTTATACATCTTTAGTCTGTCAAATATGTCACTTAGGGTTGCTATGTGGTTCTGCCTCTTCTTTGATTTAGCCAATATATCATCCACATAATCTTCGATAGTCTTGTGTATCATTTCATGGAAGATTATTGTCATGGCCCTCTGATATGTAGCCCCTACATTTTTTAGCCCAAATGGCATCATATTCCAGTAGTAGGTGCCCCATGGACATGTAAAAGCCATCTTATGCTGGTCTTCTTTCACAATTATTATCTAGTTATACCCCAAGAAGCCATCCATTAGTGATAGCATCTCATGTTCGGCTGTCATGTCCACTATCATATCAATGTTAAGTAGTGGAAAATCATTCTTAGGACATGCTTTGTTGAGGTCTTTGAAGTCTGTGTAGATGCAGATTCCCACATTTGGTTTTGAAACTGGTACAAGGTTGGATACCCATTCTGGATATTCAATCGGGTGTATGAATCCAACGTCCAGGAGCTTCTGTAACTCTACCTTGACTAGCAAGCCTATCTAGGGATGCATTTTTCTTAACTTTTGTCTTATCGACTTCGCTCTAGGGTAGACAGCCAAATGATGAACCACAATTTCTGGATCCAAACTTGGCATGTCAGCATAGGTCCATGCAAAACTTACCTTCCTTTCTTTTAGAAATGTTGCTATTAGTTCTTGTTCTTCTGCCAAGAGTGACTCAACATAGAAAGTGATTTGTGGTGCCATCTTTGTTCCCAAGTTAACAGGATTACACTGCTCTATTAGGATTGCTGATTTTTCTTGATGCAGTGTAGTAGGGGGGAGATTGAATCCTTCTTCCTTCAGCGCCTCAGAGAGGTTTTCACCATTGGATGTGTCCTTTATTTTTACTATTTTCTAGTTAGAGAGTGCCACAGTGTGGTTTTCACTCAATAACTTTGAGCTTATTCTCGATATTTTTCTTTTGTGACTGAAGGATTCAATCGTCTCCCCATAATATGCTTGAATGTCTAATGTGATGTCGAAACCTGCCTTGTGATCCCAACTACATCCCTTAGTCCCATGAATTCCAAGAGAGCCTCATCATTTTCGAACGAGTCTAGAATTGGCGGTCATCGTTGGTCATGATCGATGAGTTGAGGGTATACTAAGGTGATTTTGCGGGTTTGTTGGTTTGACTCAGTGGGTGAGGCACTAATCATTAGTAAGGAGTCCTCAAAAAGCATGGGAAGGCCTGTTATGGCATCATCATCGTCACTACTGGTGCAGACGTCGATTATGTCAAAGGTGAAGTTGTCAAGTGGGATACCTGTGCATACAAGTGGTCTTAGGGTGGTTGTTGATACTCGGGGAAGGGATCTGATTGCCCTACTGGGAATACCTCTGCCACGTACAGTTATACTCGGGGGAGTACATCCAAGGCCAAGGTTCCTCATTCTTCTTTATGCAATGATGGGCTCCAGCCATCCATCACTGTTCCTTCCAAGGCTTTGGTTTCTATTGTAGCCCATGTCGAGCATTATTTGTAGCCCTTTGTGGGCTTCATACATAGGTAATGTGGGTGTGGGTTATTCATCACAGTATATTGTGCTTGAAATATCTTCCTCATCAACTTTTTCTCGACTTAGGTCTCCCCAATGGCAGAATCCAGAGGAGTCTTCCCTAAGGGTGTGGATGGGTGTTTCGGTTGATCGAGGTTGCCCATGTGACCTAGGAGATTGTGGTAACTCTCCTACAACAAATGCACTCTTCTTCATTTTGTAGTCTCCACATCCATTGTCTTGGATCATGAGTTTGATGTCAGATATATCAGGGATGGCGAGTGTCTCTGTCACAGAAGTGGAGGCAAGGTTAGCTGAGTCGATGTATGCAGTAGATGGGCCTTCATCATTTTTTGGCACTTGGGGGATTTTATAAAACTTGGCTTCCAAGTTTATGCAGTAGGCGAATGGTTCAGGATCCCCGTGTATAGTGACCTCATTTTGGTGCAATAACTTGATGCATTGGTGATATGTTGAGGCCACTGCTTTCATTCCGTGGATGCATGGGTGTCCTAGGAGGATGTTATATGGTAAGTCAAGGTCGAGGAGCTAACAGGTAGTCTCCATGGTTGCTGGTCCCACTTGGATTGGGATTTTAATAGTGCCTTGAGACACTCTTTCTTGATCATCATATTCCCTTATTGTGATGCTCTTGTTCTTGTTAATGGAATCCTCGGTGAATCCCAAGTTCTTTATAAGTTTAAGAGAGAAAATATTAAGGCCTGCACCTCCATCCACTAGGACCCTTTTAACTATCTTTTTGTGGACCAACACTTGTAGGTGAAGTGCGTGATTATGAGATGGCTAGGGGGGGAAGTCTTGGTCAGAGAATGTAAGGAGATTCGAGGTGATGATATTACCAACCATAGCCTGAAACTATTATGTGTCAAGGGTGGTAGAGACGGTGGATGCCGCTAAAAATTCATCAAGAATTTTCCTATGGGTAGCGAAAATTTTTAACAGTTCCATGATGGAGATCTGTGTGGGAGTTCTTTTTACCTAGTCGATGACATTATAGTCATAGGGGATAGATTTTTTGTTTGAAGTGGGGGTCTTAGATGGTGCCCCTGCAATGGTGACCTTTTCGCCACGTGTGGTGACTCCACAATCGGTGTTAGCGCCCTTGACATTAATGACCGTGACCATTTCATCGACACATGTGACTATCTCTTCATATACTAGATTAGCACTAGCATATTTTAGCTTGCCTTTGTTGTTCCCCTGATTATTTCCTTGATTGTGGTTCGACATCGGATTTGTGTATATTTTAAGATCTTGATTACCGGTTGGTTGCTTGACATTAATGATCTTGTCTTCGATGAGGTCTTGGATGATACTCTTTAGTCTCATGCAATTTGCAGTGGTATGTCCCTTGATCTTGTGAAAGTCACAAAGGAGATTTTCATTATACCATGGCGGTTTGGTCATGGGTTTCGTGTATTGCTCGGAGTTGGAGACTTTGATTAGGTTTTCCTTGATCAACTTCTTCATTATGGACTCGATGGATTCCCCAAGAGCCGTGAACTTTCACTTGGGAGGGTATTTGCCTCGTGGAGGTGGTCCTCCTTGATTTTCCAAGTTATTGATTTGGTTGGTGGGAAGTGGTTGTTGTTGTGCTACTATTGCATTAGTTTGCACATTATTGCGATTATGATTTTGTGGTTGGTGATGAGTTTGGATGTTTGATTTGGGAGCATTTATGACCACTTTAGCATCGACCATGTCGTCGTTTGTGATGTTTTTGTTCCTCGACCATGTGTGAGGTTTATCATTATAATTGTTGGATGGGCAGTTATCCTGTGGTAGAGTAAATGTTGATGTGCCTCCTTGTGCAGTAAGGGCTCTTTCGATGTTGAGCGCCTTTGGGATCAGTTGATCGTATGATGTGATGCATTGCATTTTTAAGTAGAATGCCAAGTTTTCATCTAGATTAGATATGATCGTGCAAACTTGTTGTTCTTCTGGCATGGTCCACTTGCTTTGATTGGCCATGGATCACCATATTTGTAAGAAGGATGCAAATAACTCTCCTTTTCCTTGTTTGAGCATTGATAGTTCTTCCAAACTAACATCTGCACCCATGTTGAAGGCATAATTTTTAAGGAACGCTTCCACAATTTTCTCAAATGTTTTAATGCCTGTGGGTAGATGAGAAAACCATTCCATGGTTGGACTAGTCAGACTTTGGGGGAAGAGTCACATTAGATATGTGTCATCGTATGCAACCTCCATGCAATGCACCTGAAATTCCCTGACGTGGTTTTCAGGGTTACCTGTTCCATTATACTTGTCGAATTTGGGGATCTCAAATCCCTTTGGGAATGGTACCATTGTGAGAATTATGTCAAATGGATAAGGGCATAATTTTCCTGGTGTTCTGGTTGTTTTTCCTGCTTGGAGGTCCAACACTTGCTGAGAGAGCAGTTTGATTTGCGTTGTGACATCGTTGTGCGGATCGAGAGGTGGGATGAATGTGTTTCGAGGTGTTTGGGGTGTTTGATTGGTGGGAGGAGTACTAGTGGGAGTTTGCTGCAAGCTTTTCTATGCATTCAAGGCCTGCTGATATGCCTACATTTGCGTCAACAACGCCTGTTATTGATCTTGCTGATGTTGTTCCGAAAAAGCTTGTTGTTGGTCCATTTGTTGTTGTTCCCATAAAGCATGTTGTTGGTCTAGCTGATGTTGGGCAAGAAAGCTTCTTGTTGGTCTAGCTGTTGTTGCGCCAACAAAGCTTGTTGTTGGTCGAGTTGTTGTTCCGCCAACAAATCTTGTTGTTTAGCTTGCTGTTGTGCTTGAAAATCTTGTAGGGATTGTTGGTATGCTTGTTGATGGATTGCTTGCAATTGCACTTGGTATTGTGCTTGTACCTGTTGAGCCTGGTGTTGGGCTTGAGCTTGAGCTTGTGCTTGCTGGGCTGCTTGAGCTGCTTGCATAGCTTGTGCGGCTTGTTGGGCTTGTGCAGCTTGTTGGGCGGCTAGTTGTGCTTGTGCTTGTTGAGCAGCCTGTTGTGCAGCTTGTTGATTTTGTTTCAGTATCCTTTGATGATTAGGTTTTTGGATGGTTTGGATCAGGGTGGTGAATGAATTCATCACGTTAGCTTTTGGTGGGATTGGTGGTGGATTGAGAATGATGCCAACCGTTGTGACGAGTGAAAGGGTTGTGTTGGTGGTCAATATTTGAGTTGTTGGAGGTGTGGTTGAGATGCTCGGTCCTTGAGAAGGTATGTTTTGAGAGATTTGAGAACCAACTGATGTATTGATTGTGGTGGTTTGAGTGGTTGTCGCTTGTTGTTGTGATGTTGCAGGCAAAAGGAGAGGATTCGATGTGATGCTCAGATTGCCTGGGTTCGAGAAACTAGATGTGTGTAAAGGGGGAAGACCCAATCCAATAGTTGATGTGGATGTGAGCGGTAATGGAGGAAAGGGTGGTAAGTTCCCCTGGAAGGAGAACGGGTCAATGAATCCTACTGCTCCAAACAAACCACCTTCTCCTTGCGGTAGAGAAGTTTGTATGTTTAACGGATAGGCTGGTGTTGCACGTAATGAGGATGAATCTGTGTGATTATGGAAGGTGAGTGGGACGTATAGGTGTGATGGATTCACTGGGACAGAGTTTTATGGTGTGGTGCTGACACTTACCTCTTTGTTGTTTACAAGGCGATGTTGTAACTCATGAAACATTGCATTTCCTTTGTTTACAATTGGTGAGGTTGGTGTGATTGTCGATATGGTTTGAGGAATTTCTTGAGTGATATTCAGAGTTGACATTGGGGATGTGTTTGTAAGAGGCCTGTCCATACTTGTGCTTATGTCAAGGCCAGAAGGGATCTGGATCCCTCCTTCCGTTAACGTGCATAAGTATTTAAACATGGCATTGACAATTTTATGATTCTCTGGATTTTGAACCCTTTCTAGCATTTCTGATTGTGTCATCCCCACATCCTCGTTTGTGATGTCCTCTTCATAGATTTCCTCTTAAGGATTTTGTGATGGTAGAGAAGAGTTGCTTGGGGGATTGCTTGATACCACAAGGTTCATTTTGGTGGTTACTTGACTTAGGTCACTGGAAGTTGATATTTCGTTGATGTTTTCCATGTTCTTCTTGTATTGTGATCTTGTTTGGACCATAAAAATAGGGATCGTTTGATCTTAATCTTTAGGCCCAAAAGAGAAGAATTAGGGAAAGCAAAGGATCAAAGAGGGTGGTGATGATGATGAGATAAATGGATGACGTGAATGAGTGAAAATTTTGAAGAGATTTTTAGGTTTATGCTAAACTTTAGGGCTTGGATTGATTGTGATGGTTTGACTAGGTGTATTAAGTCAAACAAGATGGTAGTGAACTTGTAAACCCTAGGAAGTTGTGTTATCCTAGGGAGAACTTGCACAAGAGAATGGATTGGCTAAGTGTGTCAAGCCAACAAAGATGATCATGAACTAGTAAACCTCAGGAAGTTGCGTTATCCTAGAGGTAAATTTGTTCAAGGGAATTGACTATTTGGCTAGGTGTATTAAGCCAAGATAGAGTGATTCTGATTTAGCCTTTAAGTTTAGCATGAATGATTTTTCTAAAGTTCTCAAAAGTTTGTTGGTGGGATGTGATTCGATTGATGGAGAGATGGATGAGAATGAAGACTTTGATCCCAGACTTTGACCTAGACACGACTCGTTTTACAAAACCTCATTGTTGAAGAACATGCTACACTTCCTATGTGAGGAAAGCAAACCTTTCAAAAAGTTCAAGATTTTGTTGATAATAGAATGCATACAAAGTTGGGTTGTTTCTTGAAGCCTTCTTATAGAAATTGTACAGTAGTCTTTCTTTCACTTCAAGCAGCATTTCAAGATGTTGCTCACGGGCTTTTAGACTAATCCTTTTGAATCTTGGTTTTGGGATTTTGACTTTCCAGGAAATCATTTGAGACAACACATGTGAGGTCCAATTTATCTTTTATCTTTCCTTAGTGATTTTATTTTTACCAAAAGCACATTCTTGATTATGTTTCAAACTGCATGTCTAATGTCCCACTTTCTTTTCATCCCACAAGGTCAGTTATGTGGAATTCAAGAAAATTAGGGCAAAATTTTCTTAGGTTTAACTTTAGTGAAAATAAATGATGATAAATTCCAAGCACTTAGAAACTTCTAAGGATATGATCCCTAGGGAAAACAAGAGTACTTAAATTCGTCAAGGATATTTGTTTCCTCCAAGGGGTTTGAAATTTGGAGCTCTTTGTGAATGTTTGTTTTTCAATTGTTTTGAGGACCAAGCAATGTATTTTTCATTTCCAAGCACATGTACAACCTTAGGATGAAGAGACAATATTTTGTTGGGTTCCCACTTGGATGAATCCAACTGCGCATATTCTTTGCGGATGACTAGATGCTTGACCATACAGGCTCCCCCTTACAATGCACACACTTCTCGGGTCAGCCAAGCATCAGTACCCATGAATCTCCCATGACATTCTTTTCATCTCTACAACAAAGCCACATGTATAACGTGGGGTGGCTTCAAAGGACATGTCCTTTTGCACCAACAAAATAGATAAGGATTTGGCCTTCTAAACAAGGGTTTTAATTCGGTCTTTCCATTCATGGAGATTGACCCATGCGGCGAGAGACCATTGCTGCCCTTCTCTTCGGAGCCAACCGCGTGATACTGGCTTTTGTTCCAGTACCCACTTTTATATCCTGGCTGGAAATACACTTGTCCTTAGTGTGTTACCGGTTGGGTCGTTCCCTTGGGTGAGTACTTTTTCCCACAAGGCAGGCCCACTAAGATAAACAAAAACGAGTAAACATATTCGTAGTTTGATCAACCTTCATTTAGAAACAAAGGGATAACACACACAATAAGCCTACTCACACTCGCAAGATGTTTTGTTCAATTTTAAACCCAAAAAAATGAAGTGTGGAGGTAATTCTTTTGACAACTTAATATCACAAAAAAACTTTTGATTCTCAAGATCACCGTGAGGTGCAAGAGAATCGCATATGCCTTTTAGATGATATTACTTTATGAAAAGGATTACAAAACATCAAACATGTTCATTTTAATCCTCAAAGCAGAAAATGAGTTCTTTTTAAAACACCAACTTTGAAGTGTGAGAGTTTGCCTTGTTCAATTTTTAAACCTTTAAACAAAATCTAGTAGATTGTTACTAGGTTCTTTTTAGCTTTTTGCAAACTTTTGAAAAAAAATAAAATTTGTTTGTTTGTTTTAAAACTCAAAAGAAATTTTTAGTGTTTCTAAGGCATGAAAGTAAACAAATTCCTTTTTTAAACATAATTTAAAGATCCTTAAAAGTGTTGAACAACACTATAGTGTTTAAAAACACTTTGAGTATGATGAACATGATGCCATGATGAACCTCCTATTTTGCTTTCTCCCTTGTTCCAACCTGCAAAATGACAGAAACTAGAGAGCACAAAAACAACACACAGGTCAAAAGTTAGAAAATCCAAAAATTAAAAAGCACATGTTAAAATTTGAAATCTGACTGTTGTCCGCGGTGGAGTTAGCGAGTACGACAAAGTTTGGAAATGATGCGGCGCTATATAGCGTCGCGCGTTTGACTGGGTGCGGCGCTCTGTAGAAACAAAGACCGCGGGTGCGGCACAGTTTTGCAAGTGACGTAGTTTATGACAGAAAATTCGCAGCCGAGTTTGAAAATTTTGAGGCGGGAATGCGGGTGTGGCACAGTTTGGAAAATGATGCGGTGAGATATGGCGTTGTGCCTGCAAATGCGACGCAATATAGAGTCGTAGGACTAGGTGCAGTGGAGTTTGTGACTGTGGATCCACGACAGAGTTTGCAGAGTCAAAAAAATCAGGCACGGGAACAGGTGCGGAGAAGTTTGGAAAAGATGAGGCACAATATAGGACCACGGACCTATAACCTGCAAAATAGAACAAGAAAAATGTGGATTTTTAAAAAAAAAAATGATAAAAAAGGTAGAAGCCCTCCTTCTAGCGCCAAAATGTGAACCCCTAAACTTGCAATTGCACAAGAACAACAAACAAATTAGGATGTTAGATCAAATGCAAACAAGAATGAAGGATTCCCCATGAAATCCATTTGCTAATAACTTAAACTAGGAAAATGAAGAACAAATGTAAAAAAACATGCAAATCCTAATTAAGTGAGCAAACTAGTGATCCCGTGGGGGAATTGGTGCCAATTGAATGTTGAAATTGGCCCTTTCCCAACTCCTAAATTGCAATGTTGAAGTGTGTAGATTGATCAAATCTCCTCAATGAGATTTGAGCATAACCTAGCTATGAAAATGATAAATATGTGAATGATGGAATGATGTGCAAAAAAATTGGTTCTCAATCTTAAGAGAGTAACTTTGCATGAAATTGTGGATGAAGAATGAGGAGATAAGCCTTCAATTTATAGATTTGAATTTGAAAAACAGATCAAGCTTTGAGCAATGTGGGACTAACTTTCACCCAATGGTTGAATGCCACTTGTCACCATGTGAATGGTTGATGGTTGTGCACATCTTGGCCAAAGTGCCAATAAATGCAATTAGGTGAAATTTGAAATTGAGGAAATGACATGTGAGAGAGAAAAAGGAATGAAATAAATGCCACTTGGCTCAATGCACAAGGACATGTAAGAGGAGTGAATGCTTTGTTGGAAGTACCCATCCACTTGAACTTTTTGAATTCAAACTTGAGGGAATATTCCCTTTTGATGCCATGTGAAGGAAAATAGAGATTTAATAAATGAATTAAATCTATTTTCATGTGCAAGTTGCATTTTTAAAAATATTTTAGTGATAGGGATTAACTTAATCAATAATTTGATTAATTTAATGAGGGATTAGATGATTTGACAATTTTGACTTAAATTGATGAATTGATTTAAATCAGAATTGAGAGGAAATGATTAATTAAATAAATGATTTTGATTTATTTAACTAAGTGGGAAAATGCTAGATTAAATCAAATAAGGTTTAATTTATTTAATTTAATAAGAGGACTTTAGAGACTTTAATCAAATAAAATGATTTATTTAATCAGACAGAGATATAAGGTTAATTAAATTAAATTGATTAATTTAATCATTGGAGGAGGGAGACTTAATCAAATAAATAATGATTTATTTAAATTAAAAGACAAAATATGATGAAATGCCGAGAGTATGATTTAGGAGGAAACGTTGTTAGTTAATCAGGATCAAATATGCCAGATCGAATTTGTACATTTTCCATGTATACAATCATACCTCATGTAAATAAAATTTATGGATTAGACAATAAAAATGATTGTCAAGGAAATAATAATTCTGTTGTTATAGTTAGTTTATCATTGCATTGCATGCAACTAGTGATGAGCTCCAAACAAGTTGTGAGAAGAATTTGAGTAGTGTTAATCCATTATCTTTTGTTCAAGAATTGTTTGACATAAAGAGGTATAAGGGAGAATCCCCTTATGATTTGTTTGCAAGGTTTTCAAACAGTTGGTTAATAATACCTAAAAATTTGAGACCTGAGGATTATTTTTTTATTGACTTGTTTTATGAAATTTATGAGTTAGGTTTGAGTTCTTTGCCTAAAGATTTGAAACCTATTAATCTTGAGCAAATATTTGATTGGATTGGGATTTTTGAAGGAGTCAGATGTGATTATGCACAAAGTATAATATCTCAAAATGCTAATAGTAATTTTCATGTTGTTAGGTGTGAGCAAAATCATGACATAATGCATAAGGATTAAGAGATTATGGTAGAAAATGAAGGTACATTTTGTAGTGATAATGATGAGGTCTGTGTTCAAATCATGGATGAAAAGTGTATTGATGAAAGTTACATTTATGATAGTCCAAATGCAACACATGATGAAACAAAAGAAATACATGAAATTATATCTTGTAACAACTTTGCTACTAAAGAATTAAAAGAATACATGGATATCAGGTATGATGGATCAGCTTGTGAACTAAATGATTATGTTGATAATAATGGTGGTACTAATATTCATTTGCAACTTGGCCATGATGCCAATGAAAATTGAAGTATTTTCTTTGAAGCTTCTCAACATGGAAAGGTATCTAGTAATGCAAATGATGATGAAAGTACATATTCAAACATTGATGAGCAAATTTTATATGATTCAAGTTTTCATCTGAGGAAATTGGAAGATAAATGTTTAAGCATTAAATATATGAAGCCTGAGCACAGTGTTAGTAGTGAAAAATATTTTGATGGTGTTGATTATGATGTAAATGAACATGACTATATCCCTATTGCTCATGATTGTTTATATGAAACAAAGATGGAAATGCTTGTTTCACACGAAGAGGATGTTGATGTGCATAACAATTGGAAATGTGTTAATATTGTAAAATTTTCAGATCTATGTGTACATAAGCCAGATGATGGAAGTAATAGTGTGTTTCATGTTAGTTAATGTGATATTGAATATGGATGTTTATTTGCTAATGTTGCCTATCCTCATAATATGGAAGTGGACATGTTGATTTTGAATAAGAGATGCATTAGTGTAAAAGCCAATGAAAGCACATGTTCAGTTATGAGAATAATTTGCAGATTATGATAAGTCTTTGGCATTTTGGTCAACATACCTATCAATTGATGATGCACATGAATTGTGAACACATATAGATGTCTTCCTATTGATCATGTTAAATCTAAAAGTGTTAACATTCAAAATGATTCATATGTTTGTATTGACATTGTGGAAGGTAGTATTGACTATATTACTCATTGTAGCAGCCAATATGTTATAAATAGTCAATATGAAAATTTTAGCTCATAATTAGATTCTGAAATTTTTGAGCCTTTATTTGAAACGTATCACATGGAATTGTATGATGGTCTAAAGAATGAGTTTGACATCGTTCTTGAGCTTGAGATGGAAAGTTTTATATTGATACATGGGATGCCGGTGTTTTCTCTAAGGGCCATGATTTGAGTATGGACAACGATATTATGGATGTTGATAGATCTTGTTTTCAAATCATGCGAACATATAGTAATATGATTGAATTAAGTTTCTTAGATGGAGATAAATGCACCTCTAATGTAATTCAGTTGAAAGAAACACTTGTATATGGACATGAACTTTGTTTATTACATAAGAGGATTGTATGCCATATGTGGGGCATGGCATATTTATTGAGCCAAATACTTATGAGGGTTTTAGATTTGATGTATAGATAAATGATGAGAAGAATTCTCATAATAATTCTTTTCAAGCATATTATGAACTTTTTCACTTTTTGGTTCAATTTGTTAAGAAGGTGATGATGTATGACAATGATCCTTCTAATAAGAGATATCACACCAATTGTAAGCTTTCTCTATTTGATGAGTGTGATATATGCTTTCCACATGATGGTATATTTCAGGTAGTAACTAATGGAAAAATTCAAATTGGCATGGATGAATATGATAGTGGCACGATACAAAGTATAAAGGTGTGCATTCATGTCAATATTAGTAAATGGGCTTATTATGATAGTGTTTTCAGAATAGGCCTAAGGATGTCATTAGAGAATAAAGTGTTTGATAGAGGCAAGTATTGGTTCTTCATTTTTAGGGCTTGGGGCCACCAAATGAAGTTTAAAAAATGGTTTCAATGCAACACAAATGAACAGTGGTAGAGCCGCCCAATGGAGTAAGCATTTGTTCTACATCTTGGAGATCTAGAATCTCACCATGCCCACAAGGCACATGCATCACCAAAAATAAGCTACTATTTCTACCTTCAAATTTTGCAAAAAATTGAAGTGCCTATGCACTTTGGGTTTGGCGACAAAGGCTAAGTCTTCTTCCTATTGCATCTACTCCGGAGCCCATATTTTCCAATTAATCTATTGAAACTTAGAACTCGACATGAAAATCCATGTGGTAAAATTTTTCTTGGGACATATGGTAGTATGCATGTTTAGTTTCATACTTCTAGGATGACTTTTGATACACCTTTTAATGCATTTTTGGTTGCGACTAGGCTAGATTTGACGTCCCAAAAAAATTGAAAATATTAAAAATCTAAGGGCAACCCATTTCTTATTTTAGTTTCAAATGTCTCTAGTTTCGATTTCATTGAAGTGTGATGTCAAATGAAGTATTAATGTAAACTTTTTCTAGTGCGACGCACACCTTTGGTAGGCCCGATTACAAATGAAGTACTAAATTTTGGCTTGTTAGGTGAAATTTGATTGCAAACCCATGTTTTATTTAATTAATTATTCTTTCTTGCAAAAAATACAACTCTAGGGTCTCTTGTTTGTGTGCAATGAAATTTCACCTTTTTATCTCTCAGAGAAATTAAAAATTACCTTTTCCTTATATCTTTTAATATGCTAATATTGAAGCATTTCAAATGTCTTAAATATTGCAACATTATTAAATGTAATTTTTTAATTTTTAATTCCTATTGGAAAAAGGGGTGAAGGTGAAATTGATAAAGTTTGCAATAATATTTTTGCACAGCACACAACACGCTTTTTGAAGGGGCTAACTATGGTCAAAATTGAGCTAGAATTACCTTATGCGCTGGATTTTATTTATGAAAGCAGGCTTTATTAGATGAAAAATAAACACCAAAACATACCTTTGAAGGCAACATAATTTGGCAATGTGGAGCTTGATGTGAAAATGTGTTGGCCTATGATTATGCATTGGGCATTCCATTGGCCCATTTTAGATGCATCTGGTGAAGGCAAATCTTTAAAGGTTTTAAATAGCACTGTACTTTGGAGAGTTGTGAAGTATGTGTTCCCATTGCACAATGCATAAAGGTAGGTTGTTTTATGTTCCAAAATTGCGGTGCATTGTTGGACAGTGATGGAATTAAAATTTGCCACGTGGAGAATCATATTTGGGGAGTTTTTAGTGTTGTAAATCGTCAAAATAAAAGTTTTTCATCTTTATGGCGACCCAACAAATGTATTTAATTCCTTGGAAGCATTTTAACAAATTTTTAGATGTTTTCAAGTGCTAGTAATGACAAAAACGCCATCATCTCATTCTCACGACCCACAAATTCTTGGGCACCATTCTTGGAGTTGTTTGCTTTCATTTTTACTTGCAATATGCTTTTGAATAGTTGAAATGAGGAGAATTCATGTGTAAGTGTTTTTCCAACCTTTTAGGACCTTCTATAGGCTACAACTAGAGGTTTTCACCTTCTAAAACTTGCCTTGAGCATTTCTTATGCCTTGGGAGCGAGATAAAAGATGTTTTGATCATTTTTGAGCATCAAGCAAGCTAGAAACTCCCAAAAGTCATTGAAAGCGGCCTACATTGGTTTACCAAGAAAATTTCAAGGAAGAATGAAATTAAATGTATAACCATGGTGTGTTTTACATGCAAGTGGAATGATCAACTTATTAGAGTAAAATAAGTCATTGTGGGGGTGAGATAATTGCAAGCAACATGTATAGGTAGAGGAACTACTTGCCAGTTTTTTAACAAAATGTCAACCGATTGCAAAGTAAAATGAAAGCTCTAGGGGGTTAAAATGTTTGATTAAAATCATGTTTTGAATGCCAATGAGGAGGATAATTACATATTGGTAAAAAAAAAATTCACTTGCAGAGCAAAGGGGCAACTGGGTAAGTGAGCAAAGGGGCAACTGGGTAAGTGGGTTTTGACCCAAAAGTGAATTTTTTTCACTTATAGGTGAGAATGGAGTTGGCAAGTGACTTTTACACATAGGTAAAAATGGTGCATGAGATTGAAAATGAAAAAGTTAATAAACTTCAATTGTAATGGAAGAGGGAAAATAATGAGTAATTTTTTTTTCCAAATGTCAGTTTGTTGTAGATTTGAAGGTTCACATTGTGACATGTGTCAAACAAAGATTAAATTTGGGCTTGTCTCATATCTTTAAAATGTAATTTTTGTCTCATTTGTTAGGGTTTTGGGATTTTGAAGAAGCTGTAAGAGGTAGGCTATTGGTTTTGTGCAAGAAAATAGAGACTCGTACTATGCAAATGTTCCTGTAATTGCATTGTATATTTTGATTGGAGCATATATGAATACATGCTTTTGCATGCTCTGAGCGTATCTTGTCTCCATTTTGTAATGAAATGTTTCTTTTAGTAATATAATCAAGTATTGTAAAGCTTTCCATGCATATTTTTTGCATTTGGATTATATCCATGGCTAGTGTTTACTCAAGGAGAAACGTAAATTATTTCAATGAAAATAATGAGAACATTGTTGTTGCAGGTTGGATTGTTAAGTAGAAGTTACACTGTTAGTCATTGGTTGGTCTCATTAACATAAGGTGTTAATGGTTGAATGATCATCAAGATATGTTTAGAATATGGTCAAGGATGTGTACATGCATTGTGACTTTGTAGCCTTGGATAGGCACCAGTTTATTTTGAATGGATTTCTTTCAATCTCATAAACACTTTTCAAATATAAAACCAAGATTTACTTTTTACAATATTTATTCTTAATTATTTGCATACTTCATACCTAGGTTTCAAAGACAAAAAGGATAGTGTCATCCATTTTGCAAATATATAAACCTTTGTTATTAGTATGAAGTTTATCTACTAGTTATTGCAATGAAACCTTTATTTCATATCCATATTCAACACCATATATAGGGAGACCCACCTAGGTTTTTGTAGAGCCTAACGTGTAGGGGAGAAAAGTGCGAGATTACTCTCACACTTGGAAAATGAAGGATGAAGAGATTATGGTAGAAAATGAAGGTAAATTTTGCAATGATAATGATGAGGTTTGTGATCAAATTATGGATTAAAGTGTACTGATGAAAGTTGCATTTATGATAGTCCAAATGCAACACATGATAAAATAAAAGAAATACATGAAATTATATCTTGTAACAACTTTGCTATTGAAGAATTAAAAGAATGCATGGATATTAGGTATGATGGATCAGCTTGTGAACTAAATGATTATGCTGATAATGATGGTTCTACTAATATTCATTTGCAACCTAGCCATGATGCCAATGACAAATGAAATATTTTCTTTGAAGCTTCTTAGCATGGAAAGGTATCTAGTAATGCAAATGATGATGAAAGTACATATTCAAACTTTGATGAGAATTTTTTATATGATTCAAGTCTTCATTCGAGGAAATTGGAAGATATTTATGTTTAAGCATTAAATATATGAAGACTAAGCACAATGTTAGTAGTGACAAAAGTTTTGATGGTGTTGATTGTGATGTAAATGAACATGACTATATCCCTGTTGCTCATGATTGTTTATATAAAACACAGATGGAAATGTTTGTTTTACATGGAGAGGATGTTGATGTGCATAACAGTGGGAAATGTGTTGATATTGTAAATTTTTTAGATCTATGTGTAGAGTAGTTAGATGATGGAAGTAACATTGGGTTTCATGTCAGTTAATGTGATATTGAAATTGGATGTTTCTTTGCTAATGTTGCTTGTCCTCATAATATGGAAATGGACATGTTGGTTTTGAATGAGAGATGCATTAGTGTAAAAGCCAATGAAAGCACATGTTCACTTATGAGAGAATAATTTTTAGATTATGATAAATCTTTGGCATTAGGGTCACATACCTATCAATTGATGATGCACATGAAGTTGTGAGCACAAATAGATGTCTTCCTATTGATCGTGTTAAAATATGAAAGTGTTAGCATTCAAAATGATTTAAATATTTGTATTGACATTGTGGAAGGTAGCATTGACTATATTACTCATTGCAATTCATCGAATATGTTATGAAAAGTCAATATGAATATTTTGGCTTGGTATTAGATTGTAATTTTTTTGAGCTTTTATTTGAAACATATCACATGGAACTGTATGATGGTCTAAAGAATAAGTTTGACATCATGCTTGAGTTTGAGATGCAAAGTTTTATATTGATACTTGGGATGCTGATGTTTTCTCTAAGGGCCATGATTTGAGTATGGACAATGATATTATGGATGTTCATAGATCTTGTTTTCAAATCATGGGAACATATAGTAATATGTCTGAATTAAGTTTCTTAGATGGAGATAAATGTACCTCTAATGTAATTCAATTGAAAGAAATACTTGTGTATGAAAATTCTTTGTTTATTACATAAGAGGATTGTATGCCATATGTGGGGTATGGCATATTTATTGAGCCAAATACTTATGAGGGTTTCGGATTGGATGTATAGATAAATGATGAGAAGAATTCTCATAATAATTCTTTTCAAGCATACTATGAACTTTTTCACTTTTTGGTTCAATTTGTTAAGAAGGTGATGATGTATGACAATGATCCTTCTAATAAGAGATATCACACCAATTGTAAGCTTTCTCTATTTGATGAGTGTGATAAATGCTTTCCACATGATGGTATATTTTAGTTAGTACCTAATGGCAGAGTTTAAATTGACATGGATAAATATGACAGTGGCACAATCAAAAGTATAAAGGTGTGCATTCATGTCAATATCAGTAAATGGGTTGATTGTGATAGTGTTTTCAAAACAAGCCTAAGGATGTCATCAGAGAATAGTGTTTGACAGAAGCAAGTATTGGTTCTTCATTTTTGGAGGCCTGGGGCCACCAAATGAAGTTTGAAAAGTGGTTTCAATACATCACAAATGAATAGTGGTAGAGCCGCCCAATGGAGTAGGCATCTAGTCTACATCATGAAGATCTAGAATCTCACCATGCCTATAAGTGGCATGCATCCCCGAACATGAGCCACTATTGACACCTTCAAATTTTGCAACAAAGGCTATCTACTTCTTGTCACATCTACCCTGAAGCCCATCTTCGGCAATTAAATTTTTACAACTCAAAAGTCATTATGCAAATCGGTGTGGTAAAACATTTATTAGGACATATGGTAGTGTGTCTATTCAGTTTCATACTTCGAAGATGAGTTATGACACACCTTTTAATGTGTTTCTCATTATGACCAGGCTAGATTTGGCGTCCCAAAAAAGTTGCAAATTTCAAAATCTAATGGTGACCCATTTATTATTTTGGTATCAAATGTATCCAATTTTGATTTCATCAAAGTGAGGTCAAATGACATATTATTGTAAACTTTTTCCAGTGTGGCGCACACCTTTGAAAGGCTTGATTACAAAGGAAGTACTAAATTTTGGCTTGTTGGCTGAAATTTGATTGTAAACCTATGTTTTATTTAATTATTTATACTCGCTTGCAAAAAATCATAGCTCCAGAGTCTCTCGTTTGTGTGCAATGCAATTTCACCTTTTTACCAATAGGAGAAATTAAAAATTACCTTTTCCTTATATCTTTTAATATGCTAATATCTAAGCATTTCAAATGTCTTAAATATTGCAGCATTATTAAATGTTTGTTTTATAGCAATTTTAATTATTTATTCCTATTGGAAAAAGGGGTGAAGGTGAAATTGATAAAGTTTGTAATAATATTTCTGCCCACTTTTGAAGGGGCTAATTATGGTCAAAACTGCGTTAGTATTACCTTATGCATTGTCTTTTATTTATGAAAGTAAGCTTTATTAGATGCAAAAAAAACATCCACACATACCTTTGAAGGCATCGTAGTTTGGCAATGTGGAGGTTGATGTGAAAATGCGTTGGCCTATGATATGTGCTGGGCATTCCATTGGCCCATTTCAGATGCATTTGGTGAAGGCAACTCTTAAAAGGTTTTGAATAACACGTGCAGTTTAGAGAGTTATGAAGTTATATGTTCCCATTGCACATCACATAAAGGCAGGTTGTTTTATGTTTCAAAATTGTGATGCGTTGTTAGGCAGTGATGGAATTGAAATTTTCCACGTGGAGAATCATATTTGGGGATTTTTAGTGTTGTAAATCATCAAAATAAAAGGTTTTCATATTTATGGCAACCCCACAACTTTTTTTAATGTCTTGGAAGCATTTTTAACAAAGTTTTAGATGTTTTCAAGTGCTCGGTAATGATAAAAATTCCCAACATCTCATTCTCACGACTTATAGCTTCTTGGGCACCATTCTCGGAGCTATTTGCTTTCATTTTAACTTGCAATATGCTTTTGAACAACTGAAATGAGGAGCATTCATGTGCAAGTGTTTTGATAGAATTTCAGGACCTACAGATTGCAACTGGAGCTTTTCACCTTCCAAAACTTTCCTTGGGCATTTCTTCTGCCTTGGGAGCGAGATAAAGATGTTTTGATCATTTTTGAGCATCAGGCAAGCTGGAAACACCCAAAAATCATTGAAAACAACCTGCATCAAGGTTTACCAAGAAAACTTCAAGGAAGAATGAAATTAAATGTATAACCATGGTGTGTTTTACATGCAAGTGGAATGATTAGCTTATCAGGGTAAAATAAGTCATTGTGGGAGTGAGATAATTGCAAGCAACGTGTACAGGTAGCGGAATACTTGCCAATTATTTGACAAAATGTCAAACCGATTGCAAAGTAAAATGAAAGCTCCAGAAGGTTAAAATGTATGATCTTAAAATCATGTTTTGAATGCCAGTGAGGAGGATAATTGCATATTGGTAAAAAATAGACTCATTTGCAGAGCAAAGGGGTTGTTGGGTAAGTGGGTTTTGACCCAGAAGTGATTTTTTTTTCGCTTATAGGTGAAAATGGAGCTGACAAGTGAGTTTTATACAGTTCAAAATGTTGCGCAAGATTGCAAATGAAAAGGTAATAAACATTAGTTGCATTGGAAGATGGAAGACAATGAGTGAAAAAACATTTTCCAGATGTCAGTTTGTTGCAATTTTGAGGGTTCAAAATTGTGATAGGTATTAGACAGAGATTAAATTTGGGCTTCTCCCATATCTTTAAAATGTAATTTTTCTCATTTTTTAGGGTTCTGGGATTTTGAAGAAGCTGTAAGGGGTAGGCTATTGGTTTTTGTAAGGAAATAAAGACTCATGTTGTGCAAATGTTCCTGTAATTGCATTGTATATTTTGATTGGAGCATTTATAAATACATGCTTTTGCATGCTCTGAGTGTATCTTGTCTCTAATTTGTAATGAAATGTTTCTTTCAGTAGTACAATTAAGTATTGTAAAGCTTTCCATGCATATTTGTTGCATCTAGATTAATTTCATGGTTAGTGTTTGCTCAAGGAGCAATGCAAATTCTTTCAATGAAAATAATGAGAATATTGTTGTCACAAGTTGGATTGTTAAGTAGAAGTTACACTGTTAGTCATTGGTTGGTCTCATTAACATAAGGTGTTGATGGCTGAATGATCATCAATATATGTTTAGAATGTGGTGAAGGATGTATACAGGCTTTGTTACTCTGTAGCCATGGATATGCACCAACTTATTTTGAATGGTTTTTCTTCAATCTCATAAACACTTTTCAAATATAAAACCAACATTTACTTTATGCAATATGTTTTTTAATTATTTGTATACTTCATACTTAGGTTTCAAAGACAACAAGGATAGTGCCGTCCATTTTGCAAACATATAAACCCTTGTTATTAGTATGAAGTTTATTTGCTAGGTGTTGTAATGAAACCTTTATTTTATATCCATATTCAACACCATATAGGGAGACCCACCTAGGTTTTTGCAGAGAGCCTGAAGTGTAGGGGAGAAAAGTGTGAGATTACTCTCCCATTCGTTGGCCAAGTCTCTCTTTGAATTTGAGCATAAGATATTGCACATCTTTAGGGTTCAATGATATGTAGATTTCATAACCAATAGTGACCACATCAATCTTCCATCCTATTTTGAAATTCCCGACATATGAGGCCACGTGACGGTAGTCGATAGCAACACAAGACTAAACGTCCATCCATCTTACTGCTTCCATCTTCTCTTGTCATCATTACATCATGTGGAAGGATGAGACATAATGTTATCATGTCTAAGACATGCATTTTTGTAGGGAGAATAACTCGTGCCTATATCAAGTATCATTAATAATTTAAGTTTGTAATTAATTGAATACATGAGAATATATGCATCCATTCGATGGATAAGTAAACGTGCATTGCGGCGGGAATTCATATATCTAATTGAAAATTAATCTTCATATTGCAATGCTATGAACTCCATAATCACCTTAACTAGGTAAACAGTCTCTAGTTTTTGCATAGTTTGGACGCACCATTTCCTAAACAAGTATTTAAACGCCTAGATATAATTTCACTAGACAGGAAGAACAGGATTGTTTGCATGGCAACCTTCAAACACAGGACCATCTCGGAAATTGGGTTATGCCTGAGTTTATATTTACCTCTAAGAATCCACAAGAACAGGCACATTCATTGCTCGTATAGGAGATTTTCAAGCCTTTCGGCCAAAACACTCCTCCCTCCACCAAAAGCCCAAACCGGCCTAGCTCTGGGCCAGAATCAGGAAAAGTCAATTAAACTTCAAGTTCCCTTGTTTGAAAGAAAACCCATCTTCTCTACATACTCACATGACCTCAAAGAGTGGAGAAAATGGGCTCAAGAATTGGCAAAGTCAGTTGGGTCAAGATTTCTAGAAACAGATGGGGGCCCTGAGTCGAAAGACTTATTGCGGGAGATTGAATGGCTTTTGGAAGATGTAGTAGATGGGTACTCTACAAATTTAGCAAGGGAGATTGAATTACCTTCTGATTTGGCTCTGAGAACAAGCATTGAAGACTTGTATGTATTGTGGAGGGAAAGAGTTGAGAAGAGAAGGCCATTTCAGTACATTGTGGGATGTGCACATTGGAGAGACTTGTTGCTGGCTGTGCAAGAGGGTGTGTTGATTCCAAGGCCCGAGACAGAGCAACTGATAGATATTGCTCAGAATGTGATTTTGAGAGATGGGACATTGGCTAAGGGGGTGTGGGCTGATTTGGGGACTGGGAGTGGGGCACTTGCCATTGGGCTCGGTCAGTTAGTGGAGGCACATGGGAGAGTTGTAGCAGTTGATCTGAGCCATGTTGCTGTATCAGTTGCTAGGTACAATGTGGAGAGATATGGCTTGCAGGTATGTTTTGGGTTCTCATTCAACTTTCCATTTTCTTTTCTAAATTGCTTTTATAAAATAGAATTCATAAGAAGGATAGTTTTGAGACTTCGACTTGCAAATCCATAATTGGCTCGAACTCTCTAGGCTTATTTCGGGTTCTGACTCGGCATGTCTATTTGGGTTCGCGATAGAAAAAACTTACGAGAATTAAAAAACTTTAAATTTTGGCTTATTTCACAAAGATTAATAATAAAATTTGAGTATATCCAGACGTTTTGACTGACAGTCTTGATTGTAAATCGAGGAACATTTTAACGAACATTTCGCATTTAAACTCATTGAGACATTTCGATGAACAGGTTGCATGTAAACTCAGACTGACATTTTGTGAAATCGTTTTTGCTTAAAGTCAAAACCAACGTTTAGATATTTTCAGTCAATTTTTAAGAAGGATTCCACAAGAAAAAAATAACAACTTTGTCTTTATGTGTAAGCACATCTGTTTATGAGATTTCCAATTCTACAGGCAAACCAGATGCAAATATCTTTTCAAGGAAGAACAAATATTAAATTTATGAAAGGCAAAAAGTGAGAGGCAAAAAATGAGATCTTAGAAAGAAGAATTGAAGGGAGAAACCCTACCTTCAAAATCTCTGGATCAAATTCTCTCAAAATGCTATATTTAAACAAGCCATTTGGCACATTGTCATGGTATCACATACAAACACTCTGTAATATCCCTAAATAGGGATAGCAGAAAAACAACAATATCTCCAAAAATATGCACTAAAAATTTCTGAAATTTTATTTGCAACTAGAAAACCCATCAACAAACTCAAGTCTATGCTCAAAATATTTTTCTGATTTTTTAATGATTTTATAGGAATTTCTGAATAGGAAAAAGTTGCAGAAAATCCACTAAAACTGCTCAGAAATTTCAGAAATGCATTACAATGATTTTTCTTCTATTTTTTTGAGATAAAAGTGAAATGGGTATGCAGATATTAAACATAAAATACCTCAAAACTTGATCAAACCCTAGTCGTCTTCCAAAGATGGTGTCAACTTCCAAAGTAAATTAATGCTAGGTCTGATTTTTTGTTGCCGTTCTCAAGAATGTTCAGAAATATGAAAAACCATATTGAAGTTATTCCAAATCTGAACCTTACTCTGAATATTATCTCCAATTTGGCCTCCAAACCTGATAGACAATTGCAGCTCTGAAAATTGATGTGCTAGAGTTTCACAAACCAAAGCTCTTCCACTGAAACACACCCCTTTGACTAGGGGGAGCCCGTATGTCTCTCTGAAACCAGGGATACTCAAGGGTTTCAGACCTTAAGCCAAGTTGCAATAGCAATAAACAGAAAACTCACAACATAATGAGCTCTAAAAGATCCCTAGAGAGTTATATAATAACTCCCAAAGCGATGAATTAATTTGAGCCCTTGAATCACCACCTCTTAATCCGAAGCTCCATATTAAAAACCTAAAAATTGATCCAATAAGCTCCTTGAAAACCCATGCCCCCATTGCCTTTTTATCACATGCTTTTTAAAATCACTTAAAATACATAAAAATGGGACAACTTAAGTCTTTTGGCTAGGAGTTACTTTAGTTGCCTAAAAAGACGTTCCCACAACTTAAAATAACTTAAGTTCACTTAAGTTGCATAAGAAGACATGCACACAACTTTAGAATAGAATTGAAAACAAGCCAAAGACTCCAATACTTAACCCAATGATGCTCTAAGTTCTCTTCCTCTTGGGTAATCCAAGGAAAGGACAACCAATATGCTGTTAATCCTCATCATTTGAATTGGGGATATTACAATCCTCCCCACCCAAAAAATGTTTGTCCTCAAGCATTTGTAGACTAGGATGCTTAAGAATCTCCTCTCCTTCTCATGTTGCATCCTCCAAAGGCAAGTTTTTCCATTTGATGCGATATTCAAAAATTACTTTATTCCTCGACTTTTTCTCTCTCACTTGCAAAATTGTTTCTGGAATGAGTATCAATTTACCTTCTTCATCCATGAGAGGTAGTTCTGTAGGAGTCACATGCTGTCCAAGAGCCTTTTTGAGGCATGACACATGGAAAACATTGTGAATTTTGCTTGTAGATGGCAGCCCCAATTCATATGCTACTTCACCAATTCGTTTAGTCACCTTGAAAGGCCAATAAAACCTTGGTTTAAGTTTTTTTGCTCCACTTACTTTCAATGAAGATTGTCTATAAGGTTGAAGACGCACAAATATCTTGTCTCCCACCTCAAAAACCCTCTCAACCCGATGGCGATCAACATATTTTTTCTGCTGTTCCTGTGCAATCTAAATATTATCCTTAAGTGCCTTAAGGATCTATTGATTATTTTTTGCCCACTCAAGAGCTTTTGGAGCTCTAGAATAAAAAAAACCAAATCCACAAATGTAGAAGCTTCAGAAACATACAAAGCTTTGAAAGGAGTCATAGCTATGCTCATATGATATGTAGTGTTGTAACAAAATTCTGCCAAATGTAATGAAATGTGCTAGCCAATTTTTTCACATTTTTAACACATTAACTTTCACCCATTAACGTTAGTGAAATCACAAACCAACTGAAGGGAACCCTTTCTTTTGATCAACCTAGATCCCAGTACGGGCAAGGTGAGAGCATACTCGAAAGGGGATCGTTAGCACAAGCTGAAACTGCTGGAAAATACAATGAAAGGAGATAACAATCAACTCAACCACTTATTCAGTGGGACTGAAGATAGAAAGTACAAGGCTGAAAGTAAATATGCAACATGACCACTTATTCAACGGGAGTATGTTGACGGCTCAGCCGATCATCAATATGATGTTATAATGCATTACAAAAAGTAACTAGGCGGCATGCCAGCCTCTTCCACTTTTCAGCGGGTAGTACAAAAAACAAATACTGAAATGAAAGATTGAGGCAAGGCCAATCTCCTCCACAATTGTGGGAAATACAAGGTGCTTAGCAAGAGATAAGAATGCTGACAGTACTACTGTTCAACTTACAATGAGAAAGAATGCCTGCCAAGATCACAAGATTAGGAGTCTATCAATGCTGCAATAATATATAATAACTCTCCAATACTCAATGTGACTTCCCAAACTCAAACCCCACTCAAAGGACCAACTTTAATAATCTGATTTTTGACAGACCTGCAACTGAAAACGCATAACCAGCAATACAGTGACTCACTAAAATGCTCATAAAATGCTCTAGACTTAACCAAATGACCAACAACAAAATGCATTAGCTCCTAATGATGAAGGCGACCAAGAAGCAATGCTGAAACCACCCCCAAAGACTCATATTAATTTGGCACGCAAACCAATGCAGTTCCAGGAAAGTACGACCCTCTAAGAAGGGCGATTTTGCATTATAAAATTCAACTCTTGTTATTAAAATCTGGAAATTGGCATGAAGGGATGCCCAGACTTGCAAATCACATTCAACAACTACCTAGAACAGAATAAAATTCAACCAATGACCTATGAGCAAAAACGACTTTCAGCCTATGCTAAAACAACAACTCCAAAACTGACAGAAATGCAAGAAAACTCAACTACAATACGCTCAATCTGATCTCAAAGATTAAGAACAGCCATATCTTAACTAGTTGCTATCTTTCAAGCAAGAAGCTAAGCCAAGCTAGGGGGTATGCATTCCCCAAAGCATTCAATCACCATTCCGGCAGCATAACTTTGCAGTAGACAAAAGATGATAAACTAAGAGCCCAATGCTCTTATTTATAACATTTCCTGCTCCAAATTCAAATTCAATCTCCCTCCAAATGGACGCCAAAACCAAACTCAAATTCACAATGCCCATTTGTGTCATTTGCATTTCATTTCTCCAAGTCGTCCTTATCCAAGAAGCTTTATACTTTATTAAAATGTCAATACAGTATATTATGGCGTCCAAAATAATAATAAAGTGAAACACTTTATTAAACTGATTTAATTCCTCCAGGCTAGGCGTCAAAACAATAAAGTGAAATATAAATATAATTGACCACTTATTTCTCCAAGGCGTCCAAACATGCCTTTTAAATATTTTACTTAAAATAATATTTTCATCAAATATCAAACTTGCCAAAATAATCACCTCAAAAGCTAGAGACCAACTGACTATACTGCCCTGCCCGAAATAGCCATAACACCAAGTTGCTAAAACATTGCCAAAATTAGCACCAAAGGTGTTGGAGACCAAATTGCTCAAATTGGCCCGTTAGATATAGCCACTGCATTGAACTGCAAAAACCCTGCTAAAAATAGAACTTACTAAAAATAGCATATTGCTAAAAATAGTAAGTTGTTCTAAACTCATTTTTACCATAATCCGAGCAGTCGTCGTACTTACTAAAAATTGTAAGTCCGAAAAAGTTCTTTGATTCAGTTGCATGTCACACCGTCGCGAAACTCTCTAAAAATCTAGAAGGAATCTAGAATCCGAACTATAAAACTCCAACATGCCAACCCCTGAATCCTCAAAAGAAACCTCCAAGCAGCTGGAAACCCTAATTCTTCCTTTGACTGGCCTACGGGTATCCGGGAATAGGCTAATAGTCATTGGAAAGTATAGTGCTAAAAATGGGGACATTACAGCCCGCCCTTCTCAAAATTGCTTGTCCTCAAGCAATACCACCACAACCCTAGAAAATTTGAAGCTTATCCATACCAAACCGAGTACGCTCCCTGGGTCCCATGTTTGAAACAAGAAGGAACCACCATGTTGATGCTACACCACTCGGATCACATCAGTGAAAACATCGTGCCAAAACTGCACTAACCTTTCTTGTGACTCCCAAATGTTACCATCCTAGAACAGCTTGGAAGGATTAAAGTCAACACCTTGCAGCATCTCATGCCCAAAAGACCCTGAGTCATCAATATCAACCATACCACTATCTATCACAATCGAAGGCAACGGGAAAGATAGTCTACTCAACTCAATACTGTAATCCTCAACATATCTTCTCAAGGTGACAAGCAGAGCCACAAGAGCAAATGTGACTTCTCCAATCCTTCTTGCAAAAAGGAAAGCAATATTTTGTAAGAGCTCAACGAATTCATTTCCATCACTCCACAAGGAGCCCCTATGCCTCAACTGATTTGTCTTGATACAACCATGAATATTGTAGAAATTTCTCACAATTCTAACTCCAAGAACCTCAGAATGCTGAACCAAGGCAATCGAAGGTTCGCTGCCCCAAGCATAAGTACAAGGGAAAGCATAGGAATAGTCATTGGGAACAATTTGAACACCTCTCGAAGACAGACTCAGATTGCTTTGAATCATCACCTCTTGCATTTGAGGCCAAAAATTAGTCCTGATAGGAGACTGTGAAGTCTGAAAATAAGTATACCAACTGCCCACCATGACTGAAATGATTGAATTATGATCTGATTTAGGGATGATCAACATTCCAGAGGATGAGCTACTCCAGCTATACTGAAAATCATCGTCCAAATTAATGCATCTACTCCAAATTTCTCTCCAATCCATTTGTCGATGAACAAATGGAACCATCAAGTGGCTGGTAATAAAAGTAACAACACCAAGAAATTTGATAATTTGATTCATATTTCTCCAAGAATTCATCTTTCCACAGGTATTTAGCTCCATCAACCCCTGTTGAGGATCCCAAGCATGGATACCCAACTGAAAATGATTTTCAATACACTGAAAAGAAAACTCGATACAACCCCAAGTGCTAGTCAAAACCAAGTGCATACTCATGAAATCAGTATCTCCTCTAGTGAACCTCTGAAGCCTATCCATGAAAGCTTCAACAACAATGGAGCATGGAACAATAAACGTATTCAAATCCAACTCCCAAGATAGACTAGAATGAGTTGAAGCATCTCTCAAACCAAGGGATGGATTGTTAAGTATGCAATCAACATGTTTTGGTCCTTCTTTCTCCCATTCTTCATGAGTAACTAGTTTGAAATCTTCACTCCTTGCTGCTGTAATGGAACCTTGAGCAGCTACCAAACTATGTTCGGACAACACCTTGATGCCAGGGTTGTAAAAATCATTTTGATTCAACACTTCCCATGGGAAGACTTCATCCTCCAACCCACTTATGCATTTACTATCAAGCAGCCTTAGAAGATTACTAATCACAAAGTGTGGCACAGCCTTATGGTGTGATATCAAAACATCCATAGATTGGAAATTGTACTCATTCTCATGCTTGGTCACTTCACATGTTTTCTCTTCAATCACAAAGAGAGGGTTATCATAAGTTTCCTCTGCACCCACTTCAAAGAGAGGATTGTCAAAAACTTGTAAGTCATTCCTTTCATCTTGCTGCTCCAAATCTGCACATACAACTTCTGATTTTCTTGAGATGCTTCCAAGATCAAACTCCTCTTGAAGACTATCAAGCTCTCCAATCACTTGCTTGATCTCTTCAGCTCGTTGTGCACCCTCTTGCTCCTTGAAAAGTTTGAAGTCAGCAAACTGGTCTTCAACCTTTGTTAGAGCCAATTGAGTTTCTTTCAACATGTCCCTTGTTGATTTGAGTTCCATAGTGAGCTCTTCAACCTTTCTCTCACTTCCTTGGAAAGCACCAATGGTCTTCTTTGCAACTTCAATGGCACGATCGCGATCTTCAATCAAGTGCATGTACTTGGATTTCAAGGTCTCCAAAGAGTCTTTGATAAGTTGCAAGTTGGGAAGAGCAACTTCATCTTTTACTCCTCTTCGTCTCTCTTCAAGTTGAGCCTTCCAATAAAGTTATTCAATCCCACTGTGTGTGCGATCAAATTGCGATAGAACTCGCACTTCTCTTTCAAAGGACCCTTTGACTTGATCTACCTTCTCAAGAATATGCAAGGATGATGGATTGCTGGTTGGCTGATCTTCAAAATCAGTAATTTGTTTTGCGTCTTCATGATCAAAGGTTATGGCAGCCTCTTCATAGCTTGCAAAACAATCGGAATTTTGAGCTTCATTCGGATCAAAGGGAAAATCATCCCACATAGTTTCTTTGTCATCACTAAATTCCTTCACTCCTGGATCCCAAGTGCTAGGGGATTGATTGTTTTGATCAGCAGAGAAGTGTTCTTCGTGCCCTTCTTGGAGTGTTGACTCTTTGAACAAGTCACCTCCCCACTTACTTAAACTGATATCTTCAAAAGCAACTCTCTCCAAGGGCGTAGTTTGATACTCAAACCCAATGCCAACCATGTCACTATCAATGTATAGAGAATCATCAAAGCTAGTTGCTTTGAATTTTTTATCATTCTTTTCTTCAACGGACCTATCATGAGTAGGTGTGTTATTGATTTCATCATTAGTAAAACCCCATGCACACCAAAGAAGTCTTCTTGATTACTTGTCATGAACTCTTCATGTGAAAACTGCTGAGGATTTTGGACAACAACCTAAGGAGAATCTTTCATCACCAAATCTTCAACATGATCTTGCATGAAATCATTAGAATCATCACCAACATCATCACTATGGTAATGATCATAAGTTAGTTCAATGACACCACAAGTGTTTCCTTCAACTTGCTCTTCTTTTGCGAACTCATCCCACACCACAGTTCTACCAACACCTTCAAAACCCTCCGTCACCCGCTCTATCTTCTTCAAAAGTGGCTTCAATTTCTCCTCACATTGATCAAACAATTCCTTGATCAGCATAGGAGAATCCTTTTCTTCACGTTCATATGCATCCAAGAGGAGAGATTGGACATTTGGTGGAACTTCATCAACCTCTTTAATAGTGAGAACAAGAATTTTCTTCATAGCTGCAACGACATTCTCTTCTTGTTCGCTCCAAGTGGACATAAAGAGGTAATGGAACAAGTGATAAATCTGATCATGCATCTCCAAGTCTAACAGCAAGTTACTTGTTTTGAGATCTGAAAATGTCTTTAAGATAGTAACTTTTCTAGGAAATTGAGTGCTACCAGTTTCATCAAGGTCTTGGAAACTTTCCACAATCCTATGTAGAATCTTCTTTATAGTTTCATCATCATAAGGAATCAAAGGTGCAACAATCCTCATAAGTTCACTAAGGCATGAAGTAACCAACAAGCTGATTTCTTCATCAAGATGCCCAATCCAATAAGGATGCATCAAATATGTCACTGCAGGAGATAATGCCTTATTCAACAATTCAGCAGATGATTGTTGGGCTTGGCTCAAACAACTTTCCAACTCTGATAATAAACTCACTTCTTCATCCCTTGATTGACATTCTTCTTTGAGTCTCGTTCCTGCAACAGAAAGGGACCTTGCCAAACTTCTTTCTTCTTGAGAAGCCATAACCAAATCTAAATTCTCACGGTGCCTAGTCCTTAGAGAACACAACATCTTCGGAGCTTTTGAGAGCTAAATTGAACTCAGGTGAAGAATTTGACTTCTCTGTCACTCATCTGTCCACTGTACTCTATCTTTTCCACAGGATGGCAGTATCTTGGCTTTGATACCATTGAAATGTGCTAGCCAACTTTTTCACATTTTTAACACATTAATTTTCACCCATTAACGTTAGTGAAATCACAAACCAACTGAAGGGAAACCTTTCTTCTGATCAACCCAGATCCCAATACGGGCAAGGTGAGAGCATACTCGAAAGGGGATTGTTAGCACAAGCTGAAACTGCTGGAAAGTACAATCAAAGGAGATAACAATCAACTCAACCACTTATTCAGTGGGAGGACTGAAGATAGAAAGTACAAAGTTGAAAGTAAATATGCAACTCGACCACTTATTCAGCGGGAGTATGTTGACGGCTCAGCCGATCAACAATATGATGTTATAATGCATTACAAAAAGTAACTAGGTGGCATGCCGGCCTCTTCCACTTTTCAGCGGGTAGTACAAAAAGCAAATACTGAAATGAAAGACTAAGGCAAGGCCAGTCTCCTCCACAATCGTGGGAAATACAAGGTGCTTAGCAAGAGATAGGAATGCTGACAGTACTACTGTTCAACTTACAATGAGAAAGAATGCCTGCCAAGATCACAAGATTAGGAGTCCATCAATGCTGCAATAATATATAATAACTCTCCAGTACTCAATGTGACTTCCCAAACTCAAATCCCACTCAAAAGACCAACTTTAATAATATGATTTTTGACAGACCTACAACTGAAAACGCATAACCAACAATACAGTGACTCACTAAAATGCTTATAAAATGCTCTAGACTTAACCAAATGACCAACAACAAAATGCATTAGCTCCTAATGATGAAGGCGACCAAGAAGCAATGCTGAAACCACCCCCAAAGACTCATTAATTTGGCATGCAAACCAATGCAGCTCCAGGAAAGTACGACCCTCTAAGAAGGGCGATTTTGCATTATAAAATTCAACTCTTGTTATTAAAATCTGGAAATTGGCATGAAGGGGCACCCAGACCTGCAAATCACATTCAACAACTACCCAGAACAAAATAAAATTCAACCAATGACTTATGAGCAAAAACAACTTTCAGCCTATGCTAAAACAACAACTCCAAAACTGACAAAAATGCAAGAGAACTCAACTACAATACGCTCAATCTGATCTCAAAGATTAAGAACAGCCATATCTTAACTAGTTGCTATCTTTCAAGCAAGAAGCTAAGCCAAGCTAGGGGGTATGCATTCCCCGAAGCAATCAATCACCATTCCGACAGCATAACTTTGCAGTAGACAAAAGATGATCAATTAAGAGCCCAATGCTCTTATTTATAACATTTCCTGCTCCAAATTCAAATTCAATCTCCCTCCAAATGGACGCCAAAACCAAACTCAAATTCACAATCCCATTTGTGTCATTTGCATTTCATTTCTCCAAGTCGTCCTTTTCCAAGAAGCTTTATACTTTATTAAAATGCCAATAAAGTATATTATGGCGTCCAAAATAATAATAAAGTGAAACACTTTATTAAACTGATTTAATTCCTCCAGGCTAGGTGCCAAAACAATAAAGTGAAATATAAATATAATTGACCACTTATTTCTCCAAGGCGTCCAAACATGCCTTTTAAATATTTTACTTAAAATAATATTTTCATCAAATATCAAACTTGCCAAAATAATCACCTCAAAAGCTAGAGACCAACTGAATATACTGCCCTGCCCGAAATAGCCATAACACCAAGTTGTTGAAACATTGCCAAAATTAGCACCAAAGGTGTTGGAGACCAAACTGCTCAGATATGGCCATTGCATTGAATTGCAGAAACCCTGCTAAAAATAGAACTTACTAAAAATAGCATATTGCTAAAAATAGTAAGTTGTTCTAAACTCATTTTTACCATAATCCGAGCAGTCGTCGTACTTACTAAAAATAGTAAGTCCGAAAAAGTTATTTGATTCAGTTGCATGTCACACTATCGCGAAGCTCTTTGAAAATCCAGAAGGAATCCATTATCTGAACTGTAAAACTCCAACATGCCAATCTCCGAATCCTCAAAAAAACCTCCTAGCAGCTGGAAACCCTAATTCTGCCTTTGACTAGCCTACGGGGATCCGGGAATAGGCTAACAGTCACTGTAAAGTGTAGTGCTAAAAATGGGGACATTACATGTAACCACTTTGCCCATGCTTTTTGCTGCCCCGAGACAAAGTTCCTCAAGTAACTTTCAAGCCATTTATTTACAATTTCAGTTTGGTTATCTATTTGTGGATGATGACTAGTGCTATGATTGAGTTCTATTCTAGCCAACTTCATCAACTCTTGCCAAAAAGTGTTGATGAATATGCGATCTCTATCACTTACAATTCTTTTTGGCACACTATGAAGTCTGAAATCCTGTTCAAAAAACAGACCAGCAACTTGTGGTGCTTTAAACTCAAAAGGTATTGGCATGAAATTAGCATATTTAGTGAGTCTATCCACCACAACAAAAACACAGTTCTAACTATTGACCTTAGGCAGCCTAGTAATGAAATCTATTGATATTTGTTCCCACTTTTGATTGGGAATGGGAAGTGGTTGTAACAGCCCTGCTGGAAAAGAAACTTCAGCCTTGTTTCTTTGGCGCTCCATGCATTCTCTCACATGTTTGAGAACATCATCTTTCATACCTTTCCATGAGAATCTTTAACATATGTACCTGTATGTTTTCAAATAACTTGGATGACCAGCAAGCTGATTGTTATGGACAACAATAATAATCTTATGTTTGAGCTTACTTTTTGGTACTAAATAGATCTATCTTTATAATAGATGACGTCATTCAACGCTTTATACCTTTCATCATCAATTTTATCATCTAGAATATCACAAGCATTCTGATTTTTTGAATATTTTGTTAATATGTGATCCTTCCAAGAAGCTGAAATTTCTAAAAGTGATCAAAATGAAGGGTTTCTAGATAATGTATAAGCAACAACATTATTTTTTCCGTTGACAAATTCAATGTCAAAATCATACCCTTGAAGCTTACTTACCCAACGTTGTTTTCTCTCATTCTAAGTTACTGGTTTGGGTTTGGGTTCGAGGGTTCAGTTCGTGGGTTGGGGCAAATTTTTTTAATACAAAAACATATAAAAATTAGAAATATATACATATTTGCAGCAGTAATTAAGTTCAAAATACACCACCATATTAATAATCAAATAACATAGCAAAAATACACCACCACTTTCATAGTCAAATAATGAAATATTAGTGATACTCAAATGTCATGATATAAATTAAAGTTCAAACATAATAATGTCAAGTGTTTACAATCAGCCATCGTTGATCATTGATCAATCATATGGGTCATAAAAAATATCATCATCAGCATCCATATTAGATGCTACATGTGATAAATTAGAAGAACCACAAATAGTGTCAGTGGCACTACCACTAGCACTGATACTAGAACTCTCATGCTCATTAGCTGCCTTAGGCTCATAGTCATCATCAATATCAAGTGCAACTAAGTGGCTTGTGGAAGCATCCAAGTCAAGACGCTCTGTAAGAGACCTGCCATCTCTAACCCTAACAAACTGATATTAAATGATTTTGCACTCAGTTGACTGAAATGAGAAGCAAGACCTTAAAATGACTGAGAGCGAAGTGCATTTGTATAAATGTATAGCTACAGCCAATAGGTATCTTTAACAAACACTTAGCTTGCAAACAACAAATAGACATTTTTAACAAACATATTGTATGCAACCCAAAACTCCTTTATTTGTTGTCATGAACTGATTACAATCTGATTTAACAAGCTTGCATAAACAATGCATTTAAATATTCAAATCAGACTATGATATCCTTTACAATAACCATCAACTTTCAACATAAATTAATATTTGCATTTCAATCACATCCCATTCATACCTAGGCATTCAAATTTGCAAAGAACAGGTCTGAAACTTTGAATCAGCAAATACTGGAAATTGATGACATCTACAGATCTTTCGCCTGGCAGCAATGAATGAAATCCTCCACTCTCAAATGCCTCAAACTATCAGCAGCTACTAAACCGCCCTCAATGCTGATGAATAGAAGCTGATTCACAAAGCGTTTCAGCCTCTAGATTCATATGCCACAACCAAGACAGCAGTACGGCTTGGTTCTAGTAGCTGGCACAACCTCTAAAGGCCCACGTTACTGATTGATGAAGCTCTAACAGCAAACACTTGTCTCCAATGGATGATCACACACTAATCTGATATTTGCTCAAACCCTTGAAAAACACAACTCAGAAAGATAAATCACTGTAGCGGCATTGTAGCGCGGGTATTATTCACGTCACTGTAGCTCAATAACTTCTGATTTTTCTTCTCCAATGATGGTTATTTCAAGAAACTAAAATCTGCTCTTCAAACCCTTGATGATTTTTCTCCAATATGCACAGATTGAACCCCTGAATGAAGTCCACAATTAGGCAATAATTCAGCTGATCTCTCACAGCCTCAAAATTGTTTAAACACTGAAGAGTTTTCGTTCTCCAATGCTGAAAATGGCAGAAACCCTAGCTGGCTTCCTCTCCAAGCACGAACTCCAAAGACACAATTTAATAATCTTCAAAAACATCATGAAATCGAATGCCTTTGATGCCCTTTTATAATTCCTCAAGAAGGTCAACCTCTTAGCTGTATTTAATTTGGCTTTGAAATCCATTTTAGTATTTTAATAAAAACCTTATAATATCTCCAACTTGGGCGCCTAAACCAATAATATAAAATTAATGTACTTTAAGTGATTTTAAATTGAGGGTCATGGTCTCATCGGAAATAAAGTACACTTTTAACTTTATAATATTTAATTATCATTAAAGTACCTTTAATGATAATTAATCATTAATCATTTAATATTTCGCCCATCCAACTGAATAAGAGGTCAATACTACATTTGAGACCTGTTCAGGTGCCTTACTAAATTTAGTAACCCTAACTCCTCTGAAATGGTGACTTACTATAAATAGTAAGTATGAAGAATTGAGTCTAACGAAAGCCAAGCCTGAACCCACACTTAGCTCTGAAGGAGAAAACACATTGATTACTGCCAAAAGGGACCCTCTAACCATCCATGCTAGCCTATGAGGGCCAGGAACAGGCTAAACCTCAACAAATTGATGCTCGCGAAAATGGGGACATTACACTCTCTGGCTCAATATCCCACTTCTTTGTGTCTCATTTGTAGGAACTTTGTGTGTAATGAGGTGCAAGTTTGAATGCACATCCACCAAGTCCTCTGCCTTTTTTGAATGTAGTCTATTGTGCTTATTGAGTGGATGAAGGAGTATGTGCTCCAATTCCTCTTAGAAGAAGATGAACTAGCAACCTATTAAGAACAAATTAAATAATTAAGAGTTACAAAATTTAACTAATTAAAATATAAATATAAATTAAAATTACAAAATATAAAACTTAAATTTAAAAGATAAAAGATTTTGACTATAAACTTTAATTGCAAGAGGTTGGAGATGCATGTATTCTTGGCCATGGAAGCACCACCAACTATGAGCATCGACCTTGTACTTGTCTCGAAGAGCATCAAGACCACAATCACTGGAGCATGCAAAACCCATGAACTCAACCCTCACTAGATTATGTTGGTCACGATTAGTGAAGAGTCTACGAAGCGCTGCCTTGTACCCTTAAGCCTCTGCAGTATCTCTATATGGGGCAACTCTTGATGTCACATAAAGTAGCTTGGCACTATAGTATTTGGGACTCAATGCAAAAGCACGAAGATGCAACAAAGTGGCCATTTTGTTCCATCTCTCTACAATGATTTGATGTAGCTCTTTGAAGAACTTTTCTTCAGTATTTTCCTCTTTTGCATTGATGATGGTTTTCATCTTCTCAATCATTGAGTCGATGCCATCATATACTTCGCCCAAACAAGGTCTATCCATGTCAGTATATGTATTGTTCCCCTTTTGGCAATAACCTTGTCAGTGGCTCATTAGCCTATTCCAGAATCCTGTAGGCTCGTTGAGGTGAATCAAAGGATTCCAAGTTTGGAGGTTTTGTGATTTTTCCTCATTATTTACTATTTATAATAAATACTATTTTTGGCAGTTTGCAGTTGTCAGCTTTCAGTTCATCACGTCATTGGAAGCAGTATTCTAAACTAAGCCTTGGCCTTTTGGAAATATTATTTTAATGGTTTTCTTCATTAATTGAGCAAATGGTTCTAATTCGCAGTTACCCCTTGGCCTAAGGAATTAACTTCAAGTTGTTTCAAAAGGGGGGCTTTAAGGGTGGCGCCACATGAAGAATTTAAAAGGTTTTTTATTTAATTCTTCATTGTCTCAAGTGGGGCGTACTTTTGTGAAGGATTATTTATCTTTTTGGAAAATGAAAAAGTGATGGCTTTTGGCGTACCTTCTTGGAGGATTTGAACAGTCTCCTCTCTTCCTTTAAAATTAAGGCTTGGCTCCAGCATTTGTTATCTATTATTTTGCTAAACTTATGCTGTCGAAATGATTTATCATTTTATGCTTCGAGGAATGCTAACCTCCTAGTTCCTACTTCAATTTCGTGTTTGCAAGATAACACCTAATTGAATTATTGCTGCTTCTCATCCAGACTAGCAGATAGAGTTATCAAGGTGAATTTTGAAGTGTTTTTCCAATTTTACAGTTGTTGTTTGCACACAGCTGAAACTCGATTTTGTTCATGGCTGATTGTAAGATTTTAATTTGATTATGGGTATTTGCTAATAACTTTCCTAAGGTCTAGGCGACCATCTCCATTCATTTTCAGATTTTATTTTGGAGTGTGGATTTTTATAATGAAAAATCGCCCCTCTCAAGGGCCATACCTTTCAGCTTGTATTGGGAATTGTGCCATTAAATGTAGCAGGTGTTTTGGAGTTGTTTCTGTGTCTCAACAGGGGCGCCTATCTCCCAATTGACCGTTGCCTTTGATTTCACGCCATTCGGAGGTATTTTGATTGAGTTGTGAGCATTTTACAAATTTTTGTAGTTGCTGATTGCAATTTCCAGAACTGCAGTTTTCTGAGATTAAAGCAATTCCTTTGTTGCTTCCATATTCTATCTTCTTTCTTATTATTCTCTAACTCGGAAAAATTGTATTAAGTGGTGCTTAGAAAAATGGTGACGAACAATGTAATTTGCAGCTTTTCACTTTGTACAAACTGTTAACAGTAGTACTGTTTCAGTTTTAGCTTTGCTGCATTGATTAATTAATTTCACATTAAGCACCCCTGGATGGTATATCGTCAGTGTGGATAATTCTGTTTTGTAATATTTTTCATGCTCACTTTTCAAGTGGTGAATCCCCATTCTTCAGTGGATGCCTGCCGCAGCAGAAGAAGTAATCAATTGTAATCTTTTCCCCCCACTGTTTGGTGGTAGTGTGGAAAGCTCTTTGGTTGGTTATCCGCCTTGTTTCATTTGTATTCAGCAGTAGTACTCCACCATATGTTAGCACCTCGCCTGTCAAAGGATCTTGAGTGCACATTCTTGGTGTCGAGTTTAATATTTCTCTTCAGTATAATCTCGTACTCATTGATTCAGTAGATCCTAGGGATCCTCTGACCATATGCCCGCCCCTCTTCCTTAAGTGGTTTTAGGTTGCATTTCTTGGTTAGAGTTCTTTCATGTACGTTTTGGTTATGCTAACTTTAACGGGTGATTGATTCTATTGTAAATGCTTGGTTTAAAAATCAAAAAAATTGAGAGAATATTTCAGTGGTATCAGAGCAAAAGTTCCTGCCATCCTGTGTTTACTAGCCTATGTAATGTCCCCAATTTAGCTCTATGCTCTTCTTGAGGTTTTAGCCTATTTCCGGAAACTCGTAGGCTAAGCAGATTGGAAAATTAGAGTTTACTATTATATAGGAGGTTTCAGATGCATTTTTGAAAACTTGCATGCAGGAGTTTGGAAGTGTGTTTCTGGGAGTTTTCTGGGTTTTCAGAGAGCTTCATAATGGTGTAACATGCATCTCCATCTGATAACCTTTCCAGGCACTTACTATTTATAATAAGTCATGTTGGCTTCCCGGTTTGTGCTCAGAAAGCGCTTGGAAACACTTACTATTTATAGTAAGTCTTGTTTACTGCTCAGTTGGTGTTCAATTGATGTTTTGCAAACTTACTATTTATGGCAGTATTATTCTAGCAACAATTCAGCCTTTTGCAATTCAGTGTGGCTGTTCAGTTTGGCCTTTTGTCGAGTTTGCAGTGAACTTACTATTTTTGGTATTGGCTATTTTTAGTAAGTCTATTTTGGCAGTGTCTTCATCAGCAGTATGGTGCAGTTCATTATCCGGATTTTGGTAATGTCTCAGTTTCCAGTTTGGTGATAATTGTCTCCTTAGACTAAGTTTTAGACTTAGTTAAAATTGTGTTTTGAAGTTGTACCCCACGCCTAGCTTAATGACTTTAAGTTGTTTTTAAGTTGGGGCCATAAAGTGATACATTTAATATTTTATTAAATGTTTATTCCTCTAAATGGGACGACTTGGGAGAAATATGAAGAGTTTTAAATATTTCAAAAAGAAATGCTTTTTGAAATGGACACCTCTTGGAGAAGTTGAAGAGTTTCTTGTTTGGAGGTTACAGTTGATTCATCTCCTCTTTGGAAGCTTATTTATTGATGCTTTGCTCATTCATTCGGATCTTGGAAAATTGGAAAGTAGTGTTATGCTGCTGGTTTGAAACCAGAACCTGGCTAAGGGGAAGCTTAGCGAATTCACTCCATCCTTCGGGCCTGCAACTATGGCTTCCTAGGTGGATTATCATGGCTGTATTTCACTTTGAAATACAGATGGAGTTTAATTTGATGAAATCTAACAGGTTGCTGATGTAAAGCCTGTTTCTGAAGTTGCTGTTTTGTTCATGGCTGAAGCGAATTTCTGTTCGTAGCTTCACCATCGAATTTTCTATCATTCTGGGTACTGGCCCATGCTGTTCCACTGTGGAGGGCGCCCCTTTCTGCAAGTTTGCAGATTTTATCTTGGAGTTTTTGATTTTTGGGAGAAGGTCGACCCTTCTTGAAAGGCCGTACCTTTCTTCTTGGCTGCATTGGGAAACGTGCCTCCTGTTGCTATTGTTTCTGGCTCGTTTACTCATTGAGGTTTGGGCGCACATCTCCTACTTGTTATTTGGTTGTGGTTTGGGAGCTTTCCGAGTGGTTTCGGGAAAGATACGTCCAAATTGGTGATTCTATAACCTGCTGGTCTGATTTTCTGTACTCACTGTTTCTGATCAGATTAGTTGTGTTTAATTATCTTGCTGTTTTGAGCTACATTGATGCATCTATTAATATTGTAAATGTTAGAGGAAGTGATACTCTAACCATTGATTGTTTGGAAATTCTTGCTGATACATTGCAGCTGTTATTTAATGATTTGTAAGCTGTTTAGTAGTACTAACAACAGTTTGTTTACTTGCAACAATTTATTTGTTTGTAATTCCCCCTACGAAATAAGTGGTTGTGTGGACTGTATATCCCCCACAGTTTAAGTGGAAGTGAGGTCATTTGGCTGGCTTGCCGCCTATAATTGTTTGTAATAATCTCACCCACGTAATAAGTGGAGTATTCCCACCGCTTGTGGATGCCTGCATTTGCAGAAGAAGTTTACTTTCAGTTAATCTAACACTCCACCATATGTTAGCACCTCGCCTTGCAAAAGGATCTTGCGTGCACATTCTTGGTGTCGAGTTTAGCTCTTCATTTCCTATTGTAATTCAAGTTATTAGATCCTAGGGATCCTCTGACCATATGCCCGCCCCTCCTCCTTAAATGGTTTTAGGGCGCATTCTTGGTTAGAGTTATTTCAGTTGTGTTTTGGTTTAAGAGCTAATTCTTAACAGGTGCATGATTTGCATTGTTGGAACTGAAAATTAAAGACAAAAAATTAAGGGGTATATTTCAGCCTATCAGTTGTCAGATGAGTGACAGAGCAACCAGATACCTCATTAGAAATCAGGCCAGATCTCAGTTATAGTTTCCGCTAGTGCCAGAAGGAGATACTTTCGATGGAAGAAAAAGATGCACGAGCAGAAAAGAAGTTTGATAACATGTTAGAGATGATGGCACGTTTGCTGGATAAATTGGATCAGCAAACTACTCAGAATAATATTCAGCCCCAACCAAATCAAGTTGGTGAAAACAGTAGTAATAGTGGTGGAAATGGAACTTATGTTCCCGGAGGTCATAATGCTTCAGCAGTTAATGGAAGGGATAGAACTGTTGGACAGCATGTTACAAACACAAGAGGATCTTCATCTAGACCTCTCCTCCCTACATTCACTCCGAGAGATGAACAACTTGAAATTGGAGTACCTTTTGCGGATGATGCTAAAAGCATATATGGAGTACATCTCTTTACCCCCTGATATGAGAGATGCATGGACCTTTGATCAATTCATGAATCAAAGAAGTAGAAGGCATGGTGGAAGGAATGAACAACGTCCTCCCATGAACCATAGGAATGATTTTCAACAAGCATTGGGTAAGATTACTTTGGACCACTTTGATGGAAGTAATAAGTGTGCAGCTAGAGCATGGGTGCAAAAATTGGACAACTATCTCTCACTTAGACCAATGCCGGAGGAAGATGCAATTAAGTTTGCCATGTTACACTTGGATGGAGTGGCTCACGAATGGTGGACTCACTGTTTGGTTACTCTTGGCCATAACCTCATTCATACCTATGAAGAGTTTACCAATAAATTAATTGAAAGATTTGATACCAAAGATCCTGAGTTGAGTTTCCTAGAATTGGCACAATTGAAACAACACGGATCTTTAGATACTTATGTTGCTGATTTTCAAAGGCTATCAGTAATGGTGCCTAACATTACTGAAAGAAGACTTGTGGTTTTATTTGCAGAAGGTTTGATGGAGCCTTTGAAAGGATGGGTCAAAGCCTTTGATCCACCATCATTGGATGAAGCAATCAAGAAAGCAAGGAGCATGGAGTTGGCTGCTCCAAGGCCAAAATTTCAGTCTAAACCATTAAAAAAGGATAAGAAGAAGTTCACTTCTAATCAGCCCAACAAGTATCCACAAAGAATATCTGATGAACTCCGTGATCAGCTCAGAAAGGAAGGAGTTTGTTATACTTGTCGTGAACCTTGGACAAGAGGTCACTGTTGTTATGGGAAAAGTAAAGTTCAACAAATGGAGGGCTATTCTGATTATGGATCAGAATCTGATCCGCTTGAGCAGCAGTATGAAACAACAAGTGATGAAGGAGAAGAAGCCCCAGAAGAAGAACCGAAAGTTAGAGATGGTAGTGCTTTTGCCCAACTATCTAGTTTCCAAAAGAATGAATCCTTTCGAGTTCGTGGAGTGGTTAGTTCTCAAAGGATCGTTGCTCTAATTGATACAGGAGCAACTCATAATTTTATTGATGAAGGCCTAGTTTCCAAAAGAGGATTGAAGACTGAAGATTTTGAAGGATTCAAGGTAATGGTAGCTGATGGCTTTACCATATCTTGCACTAAGAAAATTCCTAATCTTTCTATGCAATTGGGAAACTATGAGGTAAAGGATGACTTCTATGTTGTAGGCATTGGTGATACCGATGCTGTTTTGGGAATACAATGGTTGCGATCTCTTGGAGAGATCACTTTGAATCTGCAAACCATGGAATTGAAATTCCAAGCTGATGGGAAGAAGGTGGTTTTGAGAGGCATGTCCAATGGAGGTCCTCAGATTGTGTCCTTGAAACGAATGGAGAGGCTGATCCGTCATGATCAAGTTGAATGGGCAGCAGAGTGTATGATCTTACCAGCCGATCCGGTTGTAGAGAAAAGACAATATCCGCCTAATATACAAGCTCTTCTTTCTAAAAAGAGCAAGGTTTTTGGTGACTTACCTTCAGGGAAACCACCTGAAAGAGGGTGTGAGCATGTGATTGAACTAGAAGAGGGTGCCAAACCAGTCATCACTACTCCTTACCGCTATCCAAAGAAGCAGAAGGATGAAATAGAAAAAACTATCAAAGAACTTCTTGAGGTAGGGTTCATTAGACCAAGCAAAAACCCATTTGCTTCAGCAGTGGTATTAGTCAAAAAGAAAGATGGTACAATGCGGATGTGTGTTGATTATCGTGCATTGAATCAAAAAACCATCAAGAATAGATATCCTATTCCTAGGATAGATGAGCTTATTGATGAGCTCCATGGGGCTATATTCTTTTCGAAGATTGATCTTCGATCCGGTTACCATCAAATCAGAATGAGAGAAGAGGATATTTTGAAAACAACTTTTAGATGTCACTATGGGCACTTTGAGTTCCTTGTCATGCCATTCGGTTTGACTAATGCTCCAACAACATTTCAATCATGTATGAACAAGACTTTTAGGCAGCAGTTGAGGAAGTTTGTGCTTATCTTCTTTGATGACATTCTTATTTTCAGTAAGTCTTGGGAGGAGCACCTTCAACACTTGGAGGAAGTGCTTAGCATTCTGGAGGCTGAATGCATGTTTGCTAAAGAATCTAAATGTGAGTTTGGGATGACTGAGCTTCTCTATCTTGGCCACATTATCAGTTCTAAGGGGGTCAAAGTTGATCCTAAAAAGATTAGAGCCATTGTTGATTGGCCACCTTCGAAAAATGTGACTCACTTGAAAGGATTTTTGGGTTTGTGTGGGTTTTATAGAAGATTTGTCAAGGGGTATTCTCATATGGCAGCCCCTCTCACAAATCTCACCAAAAAGGGAGCCTTCCTATGGACAGACAAAGCACAAGGAGTGTTTGATAAGTTCAAACAAATTATGAGTTCATGTCCAATGTTGGCTTTGCCTGATTTTAAAAAACCTTTTGAATTACAATGTGACGCTTCGGGTGAAGGAGTTGGAGCTGTTCTCATGCAAGACAAACATCCTATTTTCTTTGAGAGCAGAAAATTGAGAGGAGCAAAAAAATTATACTCGATTTATGACAAAGAGATGCTTGCCATCATGCATGCTTTGTCCAAATTCCGCCAATACTTGGTGGGAAGTAAATTTGTGGTTAAGACTGATCATAATAGTCTTAAACATTTCATGCGGCAAAAGGATTTGAATGAAAGACAACAGAAATGGGTAAGCAAGCTTCAGGCTTATGACTTCGATATCGAGTATGTTAAGGGGAAGAACAATGTAGTTGCGGATGCTTTGTCCAGAAAACCTCATTTGCAGTCACTTTGTGAACTTTCCGCAGATTGGAAAGAGTTGATTGCTGCTGATTATGCAAAAAATCAGTTTACTACTAGCATTATAAAAGGCCATTTGGTTGATGAAAGGTATAACTTGGTTGATGGTTTGATTATGTATAAGGGTAGAATCTTTTTGGTACCCGAATCCAAGCTTAAGAGGAAGATTTTTCAGTCATTTCATGATGTTCCTCTTGCTGGTCATCAAGGTATGTTCAAGACTTACAAGCAGATAAGAGAAAGGTTTGCTTGGAAGGGAATGAAGGAAGAAGTCATGAACTACATAAGGGAATGTCCTACATGTCAAAAGAATAAAAATGAACATTATTTTCCAGCTAGTTTAGTGCAGCTCTTGCCAATTCCAAATCAGAAATGGGAAAGTATTGCTATGGACTTCATCATCGGGTTACCCAAGGTGCAAGGCCGTGATTGTATTTATGTTGTGGTGGATAGATTAACTAAATATGCTCATTTTTATGCTATCACTACTACATTTACAACAACCCAAGTAGCTGAGTTGTTCTTTAGAGAAGTTTTCCATTTGCATGGTTTGCCTAAAACCATTGTCAGTGATAGGGACAGCAAGTTCCTAAGTGTGTTTTGGCAAGAGATTTTCAGATTGAGTGGTACAGTGCTCACTCCAAGCACTAGTTATCACCCGCAAACGGATGGGCAATCCGAGATTGCCAATAAGTGGTTAGAAGGCTACCTTAAAAATTATGTTTCAGGGCAGCAAAGGGCTTGGGTTAAGTGGCTCCATTTGGGAGAGTTTTGCTACAACTCTTCTTATCACATGTCAACTAAGATGTCTCCTTTTATGGCTCTCTATGGGTATGATGCTCCTAACTTTGTAGATTTGGTGTTTGGTGATAGTAGAGCTCCCCAGGCAAGAGATATGCTTCAGGACAATCAAGATATCTTAAAGTCACTAAAAGAAAATCTGCAGCAAGCTCAAAATCAACAGAAGTTGTACGCTGATCAGCAGCGTGTTGAACGTTCATTTGAGGTAGGAGACATGGTTTATCTGAGACTTCAGCCCTACAGACAGTCTTCCCTCAAAAAGAGTGGTACAGAAAAATTGAAGCCACGTGTCTATGGTCCGTTTAGAGTCACCAAAAGGATTGGTGAAGTGACATATGAGTTGGAACTTCCAGTAGACAGCAAAGTTCACAATGTCTTTCAACTTTCCCGCCTCAAGAAGGCACTTGGGCATAATGTGGTAGCTACTTCAGAATTACCTCCTTTAGACGAAGAAGGGCAGTTGGTGTTGCTTCCGGAAGAGATCCTTGACAGTAGGGAGCGGTCCTTGAGGAGGTGAACAATCAAGGAGTATTTGGTAAGATGGAAAAATTTGCCTATTGAAGATGCTACTTGGGAGGGTGAACAAATTTTGCAGCATCCAGCTTTGCAGTTGCTTGAGGACAAGCAATTTCGAGGGGGGCAGACTGTAATGTTCCCCTTTTGGCAGTAACCTTGTCAGTGGCTCATCAGCCTATTCCGGAATCCTATAGGCTCGTTGAGGTGAATCAAAGGATTCCAAGTTTGGAGGTTTTGTGATCTTTCCTCATTATTTACTATTTATAGTAAATACTATTTTTGGCAGTTTGCAGTTGTCGGCCTTCAGTTCATCATGTCATTGGAAGCAGTATTCTAAACTAAGCCTTGGCCTTTTGGAAATATTATTTTAATGGTTTTCTTCATTAATTGAGCAAATGGTTCTAATTCACAGTTACCCCTTGGCCTAAGGAATTAACTTCAAGTTGTTTTAAAAGGGGGGCTTTAAGGGTGGCGCCACATGAAGAATTTAAAAGGTTTTTTATTTAATTCTTCATTGTCTCAAGTGGGGCGTACTTTTGTGAAGGATTATTTATCTTTTTGGAAAATGAAAAGGTGATGGTTTTTGGCGTACCTTCTTGGAGGATTTGAACAGTCTCCTCTCTTCCTTTAAAATTAAGGCTTGGCTCCAACATTTGTTATCCATTATTTTGCTAAACTTATGCTATCGAAATGATTTATCATTTTATGCTTCGAGGAATGCTGACCTCCTAGTTCCTACTTCAATTTCGTGTTTGCAAAATAACACCTAAGTGAATTATTGCTGCTTCTCATCCAGACTAGCAGATAGAGTTATCAAGGTGAATTTTGAAGTGTTTTTCTAGTTTTACAGTTGCTGTTTGCACATAGCTGAAACTCGATTTTGTTCATGGCTGATTGTAAGATTTTAATTTGATTATGGGTATTTGCTAATAACTTTCCTAAGGTCTAGGCAACCATCTCCATTCATTTTCAGATTTTATTTTGGAGTTTGGATTTTTATAATGAAAAATTGCTCCTCTCAAGGGTCGTACCTTTCAGCTTGTATTGGGAATTGTGCCATTAAATGTAGCAGGTGTTTTGGAGCTGTTTCTGTGTCTCAACAGGGGCGCCTATCTCCCAATTGACCGTTGCCTTTGATTTCACGCCATTCAGAGGTATTTTGATTGAGTTGTGAGCATTTTACAAATTTTTGTAGTTGCTGATTGCAATTTCCAGAACTGCAGTTTTCTGAGATTAAAGCAATTCCTTTGCTGCTTCCATATTCTATCCTCTTTCTTATTATTCTCTAACTCGGAAAAATTGTATTAAGTGGTGCTTAGAAAAATGGTGACGAACAATGTAATTTGTAGCTTTTCACTTTGTACAAACTGTTAACAGTAGTACTGTTTCAGTTTTAGCTTTGCTGCATTAATTAATTAATTTCACATTAAGCACCCCTGGATGGTATACTGCCAGTGTGGATAATTCTGTTTTGTAATATCTTTCATGCCCACTTTTCAAGTGGTGAATCCCCATTCTTCAGTGGATGCCTGCCGCAGCAGAAGAAGTAATCAATTGTAATCTTTTCCCCCCACTGTTTGGTGGTAGTGTGGAAAGCTCTTTGGCTGGTTATCCGCCTTGTTTCATTTGTATTCAGCAGTAGTACTCCACCATATGTTAGCACCTCGCCTATCAAAGGATCTTGAGTGCACATTCTTGGTGGCGAATTTAATATTTCTCTTCAATATAATCTCGTACTCATTGATTCAATAGATCCTAGGGATCCTCTGACCATATGCCCGCCCCTCCTCCTTAAGTGGTTTTAGGGTGCATTCTTGGTTAGAGTTCTTTTATGTACGTTTTGGTTATGCTAACTTTAACGGGTGATTGATTCTATTGTAAATGCTTGGTTTAAAAATCAAAAAAATTGAGAGAGAATATTTCAGTATAATGGATCATGCTCAATATGGGTTCAGTGACACTGAGGAGATACTCAACACGATCCCACCAACTGTCATCTAGGATCATTTGCTTAACCTTAGTTGCCCTTTCAGTGCTGGATTGCTTCCAAACGGACCAATCAGGGCTAATGACCATATTAGAGAGTGCCTCATGAACCTTCACAAGTTGTCTCAACACAATTGTGTTGGAGGCAAAATGGGTCTTAACAACCTGTTTGAAAATCAAAATTAAATAAAATTTTAGTTTACAAAAATTAAAATTAAAAATTAAAAATATTACTAAAGTGAAACATGTTTATTATGTAACTTACCTTCAATAGCTCCAATTTTGAGAAGGATCTAAATATGCCTTGTGACATATGGTGGTTGGTGCCAAACATTTGGATGTCTTCGGCCTCAGCATACACCTGTTTGATCCACTCAATTTCGGTTCCAATTTTGGGTAGCATTAAGTTGAGAGAGTGGACAACACAAGGTGTCCAAAAAATGTGTGAATACCTCTCCTCAACCAATAACGCAGCAGCCCTACAATTTTTTGCATTGTTAGTTACAACTTGCACAACATTTCAATGACCCATTTCTTCAATAGCTTGACAAAGGATGTTAGCAATAAATGCACCATCTTTCACCTCTCCTTCACAATCCACTGCTCTCAAAAACATTGCCCCTTTAGGGGACATTGCAATAGCATTGATCAATAGATGATTTTTTGCATCTTTCCATCCATCAAAAGCGATGGTCACCCTTGTTTCAATCCACGAATCACTTATGGGCTTCAAAGAGTCCTCTACATATTTCACCTCTTTATCTAATAAGGCGCATGTTACCTCAAAACTTGGGCCCTTATACCCCTTTGGAGCCCCGTTAATAGATTTCACCATTTTTTGCTAATATGGTGAGTGAACAATGTTGAATGCCAATCCATTGGCATAGACACATCTCGCTATGTCTTGATTAGCAATCTCTCTAGCCTCATTTTGAAATGAAGTTTCCAACGGTCCCTTTGATCTTTTGTTTGTAGAGGGCACGGTTTGCTTTTGAGGTACAAACATAAATGGATGGCTCTTTGTAGGTGGAAAATAAGAAGGCGGTGTATGGGGCTTCATCCCTCGAGATCCTTTCTTTATCAAAGGATGACTTGATTTATTACAGCCTTGTGCTTGGTTTGCTCTTTCTTGCTCATCAATATATGCCAATATTTGGGTTTCTGGAATGCCTTTTTTATCTGCACCTGGACAAGCTTTGATGACTAGTCCAGGGATCTTGCACAAGTTCCCTTTCACTCGATTGTATGAGCTCAAATATCTAACTTTGCAATGACTACAAATCCAAACATATCCTCCACCACCTGGAAGTTGTTGAACCATTTCAACATATTTCCAAAAGGGATAGTTTGGGTCTGTTTTGAAACGAGATTGGTTTGAGTAGCTAGAACCGGTGCCCATTGTAATACCTAAGGCACAACACATTCCATTTATTCAAAATTTCAAAGCATTGAAACTAAATAACTTAATTCATTTCAAAAAATTGAACATGTGTTATAGACACCTAGAAGAATGAAAACAAAACAAAAACTTAAAAACAAAACAAAAACTTAAAAGCAAAACAAAAGAGTTCATTTGTAAAATAAAAAACCAAAAACTTCAAAAAACCTACCTCTTTTGAAGAAATCTTCCTCTACAATCTTCTTGGCAACGAATGAATAGTTGTAAGTGCTTAGGATTAGCACAACAACCAACTTTGAATGATCAACTATCAATCTTCAACTCTATTCATGCTTGTGCAAGCAAGAAAAAAAGTTCAGAAATAGAGGCAAAAAATCTTATTTTTGATTCACAAACTGATAAATGAGTATGTTTTTGCCTATCTGATGTGTTAGGAGGCATAAATTAGGGTTGGATGAATATTTTAATGTTTAAAAGTCAAAAAGCAAGTAAAAAAAATTGCAAAAAAAGAGTGAGAAGTCACGATTGGGCGTGTTTATTCTCGGGTTCAAACTAGATTTGTCACGGGTCCGGCAGGACTGGACCCACAAACTGTGGGCCGGACCCTGTTTGGACCCACAGTCCTCAGACTCGGGCTGAACTAGACTGGTACCTGCCCTTTGACCTAAGTGAACCGGTAACTTAGCTTTCATTTAATCCTTTTTGCTCCATGAAATACTTGAGGCTATTATGATCAGTCCTCACTATAAACTTTGTGCCCACAAGATGTTGACAAAACTTTTCAAGTGCATGCATGATTGCCAACATTACCTTGTCTTATATGGAGAACCTCATTTCAACCTCATTCAATTTTTGGCTCTCATAAGCAATTGGATGCTTGTCTTGCATCAAAAATTCAAAATAGCCCCAATACCAATACTGGATGTATCAAATTCAAGCACAAAAGGTTTAGAGAAATCTAGTAAAGCCAAAACAGGACAAGTACTCGTTACCTTCTTAAGATGATCCATGATTCTTTGAGTCTCAACTGTCCAAGTAAAGGCATCCTTCTTGGTCAAATTTGTCAAAGGAGCAGTTAATGATGAAAACCCCTTCACAAATCATCTATAGTATGTGCATAGACCAACGAAGCCCCTCAATCGGGATAACTTCTTTGGTGGTGGCCAATCAAGTATAGCTTGAATCTTCTCCTTATGTGCCTTCACTCCACCATTTCTGATGACATATCCCAAATACAATAGCTCGGTCATACTAAACTCACACCTAGAGGCTTTCACAAAAAAGGAGTTAGCTGCTAAGATGCTTAACACCTCATCAAGATGCCAAATATGCTCCTCACATGTCCTGTTGTATACTAAGATGTCATCAAAGAAAACCAACACAACTTTTTGCAATTGCTTGTTGAATACATGGTTCATGCAAGACTAAAAAAGTCGCTGGAGCATTCGATAACCCAAAGGGCATCACCAAATACTCGAAATGTCCATAGTGGCATTTGAAAGCTGTTTTGTGCACATGTTGCTCTCGGACCCAAATCTGATGGTATCTTGAACGAAGATCTATCTTGGAGAAATAGATTGCTCCATGTAGCTCATCCATCAACTCATCAATTCACGGAATAGGATACTTGTTCTTGATAGGCTTCTTATTTAGTGCATGATAATCAATGCACATCCTCATAGTACCATCCTTCTTCACCAAGACAACAAAAAAGCGAAGGGACTAAAACTAGGCCGTATATGTCCTACATCCAATAACTCCCGAATAGTCTTCTCAATCTCATCCTTGAATCATTTAGGATGATGGTAGGGGTCAGTAACAATTGGCTTGCTATCCACAAGCTCAATAACATGCTCAAATCCATGATTTGGAGGTAGTCCATGCGATAGATCTGAAAATACCACACTATGCTTGTCCAACAAGCCCTGTATGTCAACATGATATCCACGTTGTCCTGTATCGATAGACTTATATGAAATGAAACACTGTACTGCCCACTCAGCCTTTGAATGCCGAAAAATTCTCTCCATCCTCCTAGCTGAAATAACTCTAGGAGCATCTAAAGATAAGCCCCACCTATTGTGAAACTCAACTGTATAGTCTTAAAGTCCATGACATAAGGACTTATAGAATGCAACCACTGAATGCCCAACACAACATTAGTATCTTCAATGTCAACCACATAAAATTCATCAGTAATGGTGTAATTGCTCTAGGTCATACTCAACTGTGGGACACGATTAACACAACACAACATTGTGCCACTCGTTGTCTGCACTCGGAAACCATTATGCTCTTCAACTTGCAAGCCTCGCTTCTTCGTATAGGATGAATCAATGAAGTTGTGGGTAGCCCCACTATCAATCAACACAACTTGTTGTCCTTACATGACGCCCTTTACTCTAAAGGCGTTAAAATGAGGAGTGGTAGTGAGGGTTGCAATCACACCATCCATCTGGGCCAAATCATCCTAGTGCTCATTTGTGTCTATCTCCCCATCCATTGGCTCATACTGCTCATCAAGAACTTGTGTCTCCTCCAACTCATCATCAGTAGGTTCTTCAAAGACCTCAATCCAATGGGCCTTGCCTCCACTTCTACACTTATGTCCACGTGTCCAAGGCTTGCGACAGTCAAAACGAAGCCTCTTTTGTCTCAACTCATCTCTTGAATCATGAGGTGCGCCACCAATTGGCCTAGACATCTCACCCGCTAGTCTAGTATATTCTAGCTTCTTGTCCTTTTGCGACAAACCCTGCAAAAAGAGTCTCTGCAGGAACTTACTAGGAAACCTAGTTTGTGTTGTAGATAGCTCCATATTCCTTGCACGCTTAATAGCATCCTGCAAGGATGGTGGATCAAAAGCTTTGACTCAACCCCTGAGAGGTTTTGACAAACCCTCTATGAACCATGAAATCAACCTCTTCTCGAACACATCTGAAACCATGACCGACAATCACTGAAATTCTGAAATGTATGCATCAAGTGTCCCAGCTTGTCTCAATTGAGCCAATTCTCTAGAGTGTGCCTTTGAATCCTTGTGGTCAAACTGCTCTATCAATGTAGTGCAAAATTGATCATAAGAGACTATCGCACCATGACCTTGTGTCACTAAACCATGATACCACCATTCATTTGCAGCTCCTTCAAGGTGAAGGGTGGCAAATTTGATGGCCTCAATCTCTTTCATTTGATTCAAGGCAAGGTAAGTATCCAATTTCTGAATCCAAGCCCTAGCTGTACTCTTGGATGACCCATCAAAACTTGGCAAGGATAGACGTCCCAACCTTTTTTGCATCCCATAATTTTGCTTTCCTTGATTCCATTGTTTTTGCTTTGGTTTTGTGCCTTCGGTGACCTCCAAGTAATCTCTAAAAGAGATAGCTGACTGAAAATCTTCCGCCAAAGATTGATACTTAGCCAAAATCTTAGCATTCTCATTCTCCTCTGTGGGTTCCTCTTGTGTAGGTTCATCCTCTTGTATAAAGGTAGGCATGGAGGGTCTAGATTGTTATGAACCTGAAGGTTTGCTAATAGAGTGTTAATTTTTTTTCTGCAGCTTTGCTACTGTCCTCTCTTTCCATATGCACCATGTTTCTTACATTTGCTGTATTGTGAGCCATCCGACTTAAATACAGATTGGTGTTTTGTAACTGTCTTAGCATTTCTACAAACGTATTTTTTACCTCCTCTTCACTTGATGATGGTTGTTGATCACTGCCTGCCATTATTTCCTTCTGTTTTTCTAGGTTATGACCAACTTTTCCATGCATACAACCAACCGAAACAGGCTGCCAAGTCTTGCAGCTCTGATACCACTGTAATATCCCTAAATAGGGATAATAGAAAAACAACAATATCTCCAAAAATATGCAATAAAAAATTCTGAAATTTTATTTGCAAGTAGTAAAACCGATCAATAAACTCAGATCAATGCTCAAAACATTTTTTTGATTTTTCTATGATTTTATAGGAATTTTTGAATAGGAAAAAGTTGCAGAAAATCCACTAAAACTGCCTAGAAATTTTAGAAATGCATTACAATGATTTTTCTTCTATTTTTCTGAGATAAAACTGAAATGGGTATGCAGATTTAAACATAAAATACCTCAGACCTTGATCAAAACCTAGCTATCTTTCAAATATGGCGTCAACTCCCAAAATAAATCAACGTCAAGTTTGTTTTTTTTTTGCCGTTCTCAAGAATGTTCAAAAATATGAAAACCATTTTGAAGTTACTCCAAATCTGAACCTTAGACTCTGAATTTTATCTCCAATTTGGCCTCCAAACTTGATAGACAATTGCAGCCCTGAAAATTGATGTGCTAGGGTTTCACAAACAAAAGCTCTTCCATTGGAACACACCCTTTTGGCTAGGGGGAACTCATATGTTTTTCTGAAACCAGGGATACTTGAGGGTTTTAGACCTTAAGCCAAGTTGCTGCAGCAATAAACAAAAAACTCACAACATAATGAGCTCTAAAAAACCCCCAAAGAGTTAATTAATAACTCCCAAAGAGATGAATTAATCTCAGCCTTTGAATCACCACCTCTTAATCCAAAGCTCCATATTAAAAACCTAAAAATTGAACCAATAAGCTCCTTGAAAACCCATGCCCCCTTTGCCTTTTTATCACATGTTTTTTAAAATCACTTAAAATACATAAAAACGGTCAACTTAAGTCTTTTGGCTAGGAGTTACTTAAGTTGCCTAAAAAAATGTGCCCACAACTTAAAATAAATCAAGTTCACTTAAGTTGCATAAAAAGACGTGCAAACAACTTAAGAATAGAATTGAGAACAATCCAAAGACTCCAATACTTACCCAATGATGCTCTAAGTCCTTTTCCACTTGGGTAATCCAAGGAAAGGACAACCGATATGCTGTTAGTCTTCATCTTTTGAGTTGGGCATATTACACACTCTCTACTTAATCAAAGCAGTGACTGATTAGAGAAGCTGAAGCTTGAGCAAATGATTTGAATGAGGGAAGAATATTTTTAGGGTTTTTAGTATGTAAAAAAGTGCTTCTCTGGCATGACACTTGAGACTCTCTGCAGGCGGGGACTCACAATTCCTTCAAAACTTGTCAGACTTGGTTATTCAGCTGAGTCAAGGCTGAAACTATCATCACCTCTTACTCTGCATGTCTAGCAGAGATTCACAGTCTTGCCACTATTCATTGATGCGACTTCCTTGCCAAAGAGGGAGGTTTGGCCTCTTGGATAAAAGTCCATATTTGATGATGACTATGTGTTCTAACATTTTTTAGATCAAATTGGTCTGTAGGATCTGTTGAGGTGTATCATTCAAATATACATTATACTTTGTCATTAACTCCACTGTACATATCATTGGAATTGCTATATTTGTAGTTATTGTTTCCTTCTTGTCTTCTATTCTGTTTAGATCATTAAGAGTGCCCATTTAAGAATCATCATCCTTGACATTATCGCTGATGCAGCAGTCATTCTCATTCTCCATTGATCATGTGACCTTTCTCCAGAGCTTGAAATATATGAAATTAAAAAAGATAAAGAGAGATATAAGTTTGTATCACATATGTTAAACATAAGAGCAAGACTATATATTCTTTATAGCATCTATATTCTATATCTCAAATTGGTGGAAATGAAGGTGCCCAAATTGTTTTGGTTTTTGGAAGTTCGGTCATGAAGACATTTAGTTAGTTTGACGAAGTTACTTCTCACATTTTGAGCCTCTTAGCTTCAAGAATTGATGCCAAAACAAATATCTAAAGTGGTGCGTGCATTGTATAGGCATGCAAGACAATTTTTCTGTGGACATTGTGAGCATTAGTTCTTATTTTAGCAATATTTATTTTATTATTTAAGCTGACAATATTGAAAATATATCTTTGATCGGTCAGACTAGTGTTTATACAATCATTGTATTATTTCATCTCCAATTTTTTAGTGAGTTCATTTTTGATCCAGCTTTATTCTTTAAACTTCATAGGGTTATAAGATTTACTATTATTCATGTTATTGGTTAGGTTGTCATCCAGTATCTACACCAAGATTCGGTATCTCTATTCCAACTTTTCGTCAATTGATGGTGGTTGTTACTCATATTAAAAGCAATAAAAGGGGGTCTTTTGTAACTGAAATTAAAGGCTATTTCATAGGTTTGGCCTATCTAGCATGCCAAGTTGGCACATGAGATTCCCTTGTAGGAATAAAGGGATTTCATTACTCTATCTTTTATATACTGTTCAAATTTTATACCCCTTGGATTTTGACCTCATGTTGGAACAGAGGAGTACCAAGTCGTGACATTCATTCTCAGTAATTGTATGTATTGGTCCATATCAAGTCTATGGGTTATGTTGTGACCTTTTTCACACATCACCCCATCCAAGATGGGGACCCCCTAAATTTTGCTCCATTCTGGTCTTTTGGCTTTGGTTCGCTCTCTCTCTGGTCTTTTGTCCTTCCGGGGATGTCCCACCGTTTGACCCAGGTAGAAATATTGTTCAAGTCTGTGAAATTAGGGTTTTCTATCCCTCAGGCTTTTTAAGGTCAAACCAGGTTATCAAATTGAAATCTGAGCTTAGTACAGCAATCACATGGCATCCGACAAAGTCCCACTGAATTTTTATCGAATTCTGACAACTTACTATTTATAGTAAGTACTCAATCGGGGACCGTTTCCGCAGGATTTTGGAATTCTGTCAGCTTCGACACATTCAGAGCACATCAAGCTGCTTGCGCGTAAATTTTGAGCCAAATCATACAACTTGCTATTTTTAGCAGTTCAGGCTTCAAGAGCCATTTTCAGGGTTTGCACATGTGCTTTTCAAATGCATGTCCGGATATTCCTTCTGGGTTATTCAAGACCCTCGCAATGATATAACATGCAAACCAAGACGATCACTTTCAGAGTTCAGCCTTTGGAGGCTATTTTTAGGGTTTGCATGCGGAGTTTTTCAACGCATGTCCGGAGATTCCTTCTGGGTTTTTCAAAAGCTTCACAACAGTGTGACATGCAAGCGGGGAAGATCAAGTTTCAAGGACTTACTATTTTTAGCCAGTGCATGCATGCAGACCAGTTTTCTGGGTTTCTTGAGATCCCACAGGCGATATGACATGCAAAATCATCCGGCAATGGATGAGTCACTTTTCAGGAAGTTTCTATAAATAGCAGTTTCACCCCGGCCACCCAACACTTCAGTTCAACATACAAAGCGACATGCAGAAGAAACAAAGTCCAATGGAGACCGTTCAAGACACATGCAAGTCAAATTAGGGTTTCCACGTTTATAGGGGGTTAAATCCAGAAACTGCCAAAACGAAGTACCCCACCAATGACAGCATACTTCAAGGCACCTGCTGGCAAAATTTGAGCGGAATCGAAGAACTTACTATTTTTAGTAAGTCAGGGCACGGCTATAAATAGCAGGTCTGCACCCAAGGTTGGCATCAACACGACACCCAAGTTATCAGGATTAGGCGTGGCAAGTTTCAAGTCAAATGGAGCTACTGAAGTCAGAAAGTCAGGAACTTACTATAAATAGCAGGTGGCTATAAATAGCAGGTCAGGGCAGAGAACTGGCAAAACAGGTTCACAAGGCGAAGAAGATCAGATGATGAAATTTTCAGGCAAAACGGAGCCATGGAAGTCAGAGAAGCAAGGACTTACTAAAAATAGAATGTGAAGGCAGACTGAAAAGGTCAAAATATTCTAAGTGTAAAATCAAAACTTCACCTTCAAATAGCTCCCTCATGAGGAATGTTGAAGCTGGACATGAAAAAGCACCCAAGGCTGAGGTGGTAGCATAAAAATCTTCTAAGGCATGAAAATCAAAGCAACCCCTAGCAAATGCGCCCATGATAAAGATCAAAGCTTCACTAAGGAAATGCGCCCAGGGTTATTGGAGGCCTAAAAATGCCTAAGGCATAAAGTGGAAGCTTCCTAGACAAAATGCGCCCACCTCAAGATTGATAGCCTAAAATATTCTAAGTATAAAAATGAAAGTGGACATGGCAATTTGCGCCCTCAACTTGAAAGCTCATGTATGAAAATGCGCCCACCTCCAAGAAAAGGAAAGGAAGTCTAAAAACGCCTAAGGCATGAAGTGGAAGTAGGGACATTGAAATGCGCCCTCAAACAAAAGCTTGCCACCCTAAATGCGCCCAGCCAAGAGGAATTTATCAAAAACGCCTAAGGCAAAAAGTGAAAGCTTGAGGTAGTATTTGCGCCCAAGAAGAGTTAGGAGTTTGCTGAAAGAGTCTAAGGCATAAAAATTTATAAGTGTGGAAAAACAAAAGCTCCTCCATCTAAATGCGCCCATCTCAATTGAAAAAGCTAAATGCACCCAAGCTGAAGTGGAGATAAAAGTACGTTGAGGAAGTAAATGGAAGAGCCCATATGAAAATGCGCCCAGTTTGTAAGACTAAAGCTTGCCTTGCTGAATGTGCTCACCAAGGAGGAGTTGACTGGAGAATTTTCCAAGGCAAGACAAAGTATTCTTGAGGCGTGGGAAAATGAAAGCTAGAGGTGTGAAGTGCGCCCATGAGTAATAGAGGGTCATAAACTAAGGCATTTAAAAGGCAAAAAATAGCTTGGCATATCAAACACGCCCACCTCAAGTGTGAAGTTGTCTAAGGCGTGGAAACTTGAAAGTACAACTATGAGAATGTGCCCACCTTGCTATTGGAAATACTCTAAGGCGTGAGAATCATCTAAGGCAAAAATGAGAGTAACACAAACAAAGTGCGCACATCAAGTGTTAGAGCCTTGAGAAAATTTCTAAGTCATGAGAATAAAAAAATACCAAGGGTCAAATACGCTAGAAGTAGAAAGTGTTAAATATTTTCTAAGTGAAATAACATTTCACTAGGGAGAAACACGCCCTTGGCATGGAAAGATGACTTGATGAATTTTAAAAAAAAAATTTCTAGAGACATTTAAATGAAGTGGACACAGTGACGAAGTTTTATTTCCAAGGCGGAAGCAACTGAATATTTTTCATGGGTTAAATGAAAAATCAAATGAACCCGTTCAAAAGGCACCCATGGGTTGACAAAATAAAAAAATTGATTTCCTAAGGGAAATTTTAATATTTCCAGAGGAAATTCGTTTTGACTAGATCGTTTTCCTAACGGAAATTAAATCTTAGAGGATGAATTGATCGGAGCGAACGAGTGATTTTTGTCAGCAAGTCGAATTATTTTAAAGGGGGGATTTAAATTTTCTAAGGCAAACTTGATAATTCAAATGATGGATATTTTAAGTGAGGGAAATTTTTTTAAAAAAATCTCCCATGAAATCTTCAAGTTGAATTTAATCAAACATGACAAGAATTTTAAATGGAGTTCTCAAACAAATCAGAGTGATTTTCTCGCGAGTTGTTTAATTACCAGCAGTTAACTGGTAGACTAGGAAAGGAAATTCGAAATTTGAAGAAGAAAGAATCTTCATTAATGGCAACTGCCATAATGACTGGCTGACGACTAGCCCACTACTGCGCCTGAAATGGAAGATGCCAAACGGAGAGAGTGGAGAATTGATGAAGGTACTAAAAATAGCCCCAGCACTACTCAGCAGGATTCCTCGCGAAGAGTTATTTAAACAACTTCATTTCTTTCATTTCTTCACACGTTTCGAAGAGCTTGGAATTGCTGAAGTGAAGAATTTTGTGAGAGATCAAAATCTTTTTCGAAGTTGCTGAGAGGGAGGTTGGATTTTATTCTTCTAAGAGCGAAGTTGCTAAAGATTTTAATTCTCGAAGAGCTGAGAGGGTGTTGCTACAAATTTCGAAATCATATACTGCAGTTGCTGCAGAGATATTTCCGGATTGCTGAAAGTTGAAGTTGCTACGGATTTTTGAAGTTGCAGAGGTTCTCGAAGTTGTTGGAGATTTTATTTTCAAACTGCTGAGAGTTAAGGTTGTTGAAATCATTTTCGAAGTTGCAGAGACTCTCGAGGTTGCTGCAGATTTTATTTATTCGAGCTGCTGAAAGCTAGTTGTTGTTGGAGTTGAGAAGAAATTCGAATTTCCACACTAGCAGTGATCTCTTCATTCTTCAAGTTGCTGAAGTTGAAAGTTGAAGGTTGACAGAAGTTGAAGCAAAAGATTTGATTTATTCTGTGCGGAGAAAATAGCCACATTGTTGAAAGTTGTTAGTTTGCTGTAATTTTCTTCGCCAGTCAGAGTGCAGTTGCTGAAAGCTTCTTTTTAAGCTCGGAGTTTTTATACAGTTTGAGGTTTGGAGTTAGAAAATTATGCTGAAGAATTTTATTTTCAAAAGCTAACTCCACATCCGCAGTCGTCTCGGAGGCTATGTTATTTTATTAAAAATCTGCAAACTAACTTATTATTATTCTATCTTATTCTTGCAGATGGCTGGAGCAAAGGATGTTGCAGGAACAAGCAGAGCCGCAGGCAGAGCTGCAAACACTGAAACAGGCAAGGCTAGCTCATCTCGGTAGGCAATGATCAAAAGGCTTGCCAAGTCATTTCTTCCAAAATCAGCGATTGCTTCAAAGTTGGCAGGATTAAGTGACACCAACCTCGGGTCGTTTAATCTAAATGCACTCAAGTCTAGGATGTACGGACTGGGAGGCCATCAATCGTCAGTCACGACACATAACATCATGAAGAGTGGTATCTACGCAGCCGTTGGTTTTCCACCAGCAATTCAGTGCTCGGAGCTAATCATGGAGTGTGCGAACTACTACAAGCCGGAGCGTAGAACCATTGTCTCGCCGGATGGCAAATTGCTTGCCAACTTCACGCCAGATGCCATCGGAGAGGCATTTGGGATTCCTACTGCCGAAAAGATGCTGTACAGATCAAAGGAGAGGGCGGATAAAATGTACTCCACCTCCTTCGAGAGGGTTGCTGCGGTCATCAACAGAGTCTAGATGCAAAAGCCAAAGCCACCTCGCACTAGACTCCCAAAGCAAATAATTGCCGAAGATGTGAAACAGGAATACTGCGACTTGATGATGATGCTGAGCCGAATAAATGGGAGTGCACAAGCCTACTTCTTAGAGCCTTGGATGTTCTACTTCATCGAGATCATCTTGGAGGGAAGGGAGTGTGTTGACTGGGCAAGAATGATCAGTGATAACATAGATGAACAGTTCAGGAGCCTGAGGGGGATGAAAACCTTTGACATGAGCTCGTATGTGATATATATGTTGGGAAGAATGACCAAGTACCGAGGGATTACATACAAGGAGCCAATAGGCTGTGCACCTGATTAGTTCAAAATCCATGAGGCCTGCACGCAATTACATCTAACCAACCCTGCCAGTTACAAACAGGCTAATGATGCATTCACAATGCACATCACGAGGACCCTTCAGCGGAGAACGCAGCAAAGAATATCCAAAGAGGCACAAGCATTGATTGAGGAATACGGATATTGGCTCATCCAATTTCCGAAATTCACTTACATTAGGCTGCAGGGGTTCACTTCGTATCCATACCGGCTACCGAGGTACCCCACCGATCACATTATAATACTGGAGATATCTAGGCAATTGATCGCCTATGATAAGATTCAGAAGAAGAAAAAGAAGGGTGGACTTGACTTTCCTATTGCCATGGGAAATTCCACTGAGGTGTGCCCCTCCTTGCAGGCAGCTCGAGAGGCAGAGGATGAGCTGCAATTCTATCATCTATCGTATCACACAGGCAGACAGGATTTCGATCCTTACAGAAACATCCGAATGATACAGCATGTTGAGTACCGGCACAAGGCCCACATCGAGGACTTTTGGGCAAATGCTGTTGATGAGGTTGAAATAAGGAAAAGGATGTTTTCTAGGCTTCACCTCAAACTAATCAAGGAATGTGAGATCATCCCAATTCCCGACCAGGTGGAAGAGGATGTCAACGTTATACAGCCCGACTATGGTTCAGTCAGGGATACTCCGGTCCCACCACCTGATTGGTCCGAGCCAGAAATCATGGACTTGGACACGCTCTCTATTCCGGTGTTGACTTTCACAAGAGCTTGGGTCGATAGACATGTATGTAGACTTAAGAGCAGATCGATCGCCCTTACTTATAACTTGATGGGTGCCCCAAGGCCGCTATTAGTGAGAAGGGGAAAACAGGTTGCTCAAACACCAGAAGCACAAGTAGAAGTATCAACCCAGTCGATACCATTGAGGATGGAACAAGCATCATCTATGCACTCACAAACTCAGTCTTCGAGTTTGAGAGTGATTTCATTATTTGCTGATCAGAGGGCAGGATTGGGTGAAGAGCGGGAGCTTGAGGAGGTGGATCAACCCAACATCCGAGAATCAGATAGTATAAGCGTCAGTGCATCCAGGGCTGGCCGACAAGAGGAAGAAGAGGAAACAATGGCTGACACTCGTTTCCAACAGATGTTGGACATGACATTGGAGGAAGAGGAAAACACAGAACAGGGGACCCAAGGGTCAGAAGATACGCAGCTCATGGAAGATGATGAGCCCGAGTAGAACAGTGCAAGAAAAGAAGAAGTACACGAGGTGGAGGCAACAGAGGAGCAGCCCCTCGTCATTTGCAATCCACAGCAGACAGTGCCGGATTGGCTCACGGAGAGAATGAGAAGAGAGCCTGAGGATGATACGGATCCAGCTGTCGAGATGGAGGAGTTCCTCAGAAGAATTAGTGCGCCTCCAGAAAAGAAGAGAGCCAGAAAATTCTCGAAGATTTCGACTGACGAGTCAGGCTCCCGCACACTCCAAGTTGCTGTCCCAAGGGAGGAATATGATCGAGCCGAGGAGAGGCCCGAAAACTATGTGATCACCACCGTAGAGTTGGGTCGCCCTACGGGAGCCCAAATTGTCGAGGAGTTTGATAACTCCTATCAGGCGTTGAAAGACCAGTTGCTCAGAACAGAAGGGAAGTATAAGAAATTGAAGAAGGAGCACAAAACATTGATTGGATATGTGCAAAGTCTAGCGCGTCCAGGTGAACAGGCAGACGCAGCAGTAGAACTCCCACCTGAGCTTCCGAGGGTGTCTGTTATTGGCTTGGAAGACCTAAAGAAGATGGAGACAGAGGCAGACAAATGGGTCAGCCATGTTCGAGCTGATATAGAGAAATTTATGGAGGGCCTCGCCGATGCTTATCAGCAGGCCTCTAATTTTTTGACGCGCATGGATATGGTAGATCAAGCCTGGGGCGATACCCGTATCTATCGGACGAAGGCTGTTCTTCGTTTAGGGGCTTTGATGCATATACCTCTACAGACTTTGGTGGATGGAGGTGTGATTCAGGATGGTGACAGGTATGATTTCACCAATTGGTACTCCTCAGTGGTCACAGGCCGTGGGTTTCATGATGCAGCAAGGGCAGATTCGGCCAGAACCAGGAAGGCAATGGGTAACATCGTGGAGGGAGTTCTTAATACATTGGAGGCCATATTTGCTGGGAGGTTGGCCCCAGAGGAAATAACTGTTGATAGCTTGAGAGGCAAATTGGCTCCATTCTTCTCAGCTGCGAGGTCGCTTGTCCAGGATGACTTTGAGAATGTCTCCACTTTCTCCAGTATAATCCAGAATACCCAGGATGCCTTGGTGGCATGGAGGAAGTCTTACACTCGGCACGGACAAACGGTAGCGGTCTTGGAATTTCAGCTCAACCATATTCCACCAATTTCAATTCAGGAGGTTGAGGCGGTGTTGGCCCGATTGATCGAGTTTGCAGTTCGAGAACGGGATAGTGGGAACGCTCTGCTTGATGGAGATCTTCTGGAAGAAGATAGTGGGCATTAATTGCTCGTAGTGGGGAGTGGAGAATCTTTTGTTCATTTATTACCCCACTCCCCTCAGTGGCGGTTTTTAGGGCAGAAACCCTAATCAGGGCATAGGTGGCTCGATCTGAGCCCTTTATTGTAATTGAATCTGAACCGTCCGCTGGACTGGGCCAACTATAAAAGGGGCATCCCCCCTCATTTGTAATTATTAGAACTAGAATTGAATCAGAGATAGAGTTGAGCTAGAGAATAGAAGGCATATAGCATTTAGCTTAGAAGTTAGCTTAGATTGAGGAGGAAAGGAAGTTTTCCCATTGAGGACTTTGTAAGAAGTTGTTGTGAACACTCTCATAATATAAAGATTTATCATTGTTTGGTGGTTCTATCTTCTATTGTGAGTAGCTAGCAAGGCTTGTTCGTCTTTCCAATTCAAGTAGATAGAGTAGAGTAGACTTTGTTTTATGCAAGTAGTTGTTAATTGTGGAGTGTGGCGTTGCGATTTGAGCACATCTTCTTTCATCCATACCACTAGCAAGGCTTGTTCGTCTTTCCAATTCAAGTAGATAGAGTAGAGTAGACTTTGTTTTATGCAAGTAGTTGTTAATTGTGGAGTGTGGCGTTGCGATTTGAGCACATCTTCTTTCATCCATACCACTAGCGGGCTTACTGATGGTAAGTTCGCTTTGCGTGGTCAACTGGAGTATTGGCACTTAACTTCGATTGTGACTCATATGTCCGTATGCATCGTGGTGATGGTATGTACATGTTGTGTCATAATTTGAACACCTTTCTCATCCTTTGAAGATTGCACCAACTTTGTCAGAGTAGTCCGAAAGGAGACGAAGCAAAGTCTGGTTTGAAGATTGTTTAAGTCGATCCTTGTCCTCCACCCCTTTAGAAGTAGATTTGTAGAATCCCTATCCCTATCCCTTTAAATTCAACATTTCCCGGTTAATTTAGGAGTCAGAGCAAATTGTCAAATCATTCATGTCCTAACTGCTTCACAAAATCGAACAACTACGTAAGTCCCCTTGAATACCCAGCATATTCACATTAGCCAACTGAGTCTATTCGCGTTAAAGGAACCTTGGAGTTGAACGCATGAACTTTCACGCAATCTTAGCATGCGGGATACTTTGATCAAGAGAGAATAGAATGACTGTTGGGCATTTTTATTCTGTGTTGATGTCGTCATAAAAAGCACGTCAACAGGTTCATGCCTAACTAATTTAGGAAATAAGGTGCCTTGCTGAAGACCTTGGATTGGTTTGTAGGCTAAGGAGTAATGACCTATGTGTTGGGGTGCAAGGATATGATTTCATTCTCATAAATTTTCAGTGTGAATCTATAGCAACTTTGCAGATGTGCATGCTTGAAAAAATAGCAAAGAAATTAAGTCCCTTGTTGGAGAAACTCCTGATTTACGTTTTGGCCAAAAACCCGTATCTGCAGTATTAAGTTACGAGTTCCATTTGAGTTCAGAGAAAAGCAGGATACCATAGGATTGAGGGATATGAAAATAAATCTGAACATCAGAGAGAACTGGATTCCCTCAATATATATAACCTACAAGAGGGCCCCATATTGATATTACATAACTGTTGGAGGTTCCATCTCCATGCTGGAAAAGCCTGAAACTGTGAAAGGCCAGTGACTCAATAGTAGGCAGACCAACCATGATGATCATAGTTCCAACTGAATGATTTTTTACAACTTGAATAGTTGTTGTTGGACCTAGAATTTCTGTTGCTGATGGCACCAGACTTATGCTCAAATGGATATTCCTCTATGGATTTAGATTACACTCATTTGACTTATTAGATTCATCGAGCACAGTACTGTTATAAGATTGTACTGCTTATGTCAGGATTGGGTCATTTGTGTGCCTACAATTGGTTCTTGCACTTCAGGGTTTCCTTACAAAATATTATATTTCAGTATGGATAGAATGCCATGATAAAAAAATCCAGCATATTAGCGATGCAAAAAATTCTCAAGAGAACTTTCAAATTGTTTAGGTCCTAGGATGTCATAGAAGCCCTAAAAAAAATTCAGCCCTTTGTCATGCAGACTGGGCTTTGGGGCTAACAGAAAAATATGCTCGATATATTTAGGACTGTCACAAATGACAGTCTTGGAAGCTGCAATTTCATTGTTCAAGCCTCAGCTCACAGGTATGACAAAAAGTCATGAATAGGCATCCTTTGGACAGTGTCTTAAGAAAGGTTTTTCCAACGTTCCTATCTTAATCACACCAATAGCAAATCAAAGATTTATAATGAAGTTGTGCTGAGCTCCTGAATTCTTTCTACAATACCTCTGTCTAGATTATAAAGCCTAAACTCTAATTTCTTGCCACATATTATAATTACAAAGTTGATAACTTGATAATATTACAAATCCTTCATTATTTTGATACCCTAATCTGTAGAAGTTCAAGCAGAAAACCATGGGTCTGCTGTCAAAGGGAAACAGTTACTTTAAAGCACTAGAGACCACTTTAAGTGATTGATTTCTAAAGGACAGCCTAATTCTAAATTGCATCCTTACCAAATGAAGATTGGTTTGATATTTTCCCTTTTCTTTGAATTGCTGGAGATGATAAAGAATTTGAAAGCTTTAATGGGGGTTGGGGTGAAGAGATGATTAAGAGAATTTTAAAAAGATCAAAACCTGGGGTGACAAGATGGTTAAAAGAATATATATAAGATCAATAATTGGGGTGACTAGAATTTGAATTTGACCAACAACACTGTGGCCTAAAGGCTAGAAGGATTCTCTGTGCTATATCACTTTCTAAGGCCTTGATAATCTATTTGCACAGAAGTTGAGTATGCTTGACACTTCTTGGTTCTGACAACCACTAGGGTGATCATTTTTGTAATATCGCCGATTAGGGATATTGTATATTTCTAATTGAATTAACTCCATGGGATACCCATGATTAAATCTTATTTCAAATCAGATCTACAGCAACACAGAATATATTTAACAACACATGCAGAAATTAATGATAAACACTTGCAAAATGATCAATTGACACAGCAATTTGCAGTAACTGTTTAATCTTCTTATTACAATGAAGAATTACACTATAGACAATTCAGTTTGCCAAAAAGTTTCAAAAACAGCAGCAATATTATTATCAGTGATATGGCAAATCCGTAGCAATCAGAATTACAATTCCTAGGTGCTAAGAGAGCCGCCTACATCTTCAGACGGACAGGCACTGTAGGAGCTGCCCAAACAGCAAATCAGTGAAGCCCAAATACAATCCCCATGTGAGACTGCTAAGACTGGTTCAAGGGTTTTCGTCCATTAACTAGCTATGGAAATTAGGGGTTTCCATCCTCCAATCTCCAATGATAGACGAACAGGATGTCCAATCTATTCAAGTGAAACCAATGGATAAATAAGCATGCCTTCTCTTAGTCTATATTTTGATTAAATATGCAATTTTCAAATTCTTTTCCTTTCTCTCCAAAATAAGCCTGCACACAAACCTTGGCCAACACCATTTTAAAAATGATCAGCTTATTACATAACACCTTTGGCCCCATAATTTGGGTGCCCAATTTAAACACTTACATTTCCCTATGTTACTCTCCCTTACTCTCCCTAAGCCCATGGGAAAAGAAAAATGGCCTTACACGTAATTCGGAATCTTATGGGAAAAGGGGACATGACAATTTCATTCTAGAGGAACAAATCATTTGGATGCTAAATACTTGATAAGTTCTTCATAAAGGAAAAATCCCTCTGCTTCTTCCAGTATCAGTTCCAGTGCCAACCAGCATCAAGTCCAGAGTCAAAAGTGATAATGCCAAAGTCTTCTTAGCTCTGGTGTGATGATACCAATCACAACATTGACATAATGCTGATGGCACCAAAACTGACATTCGCATCAACATTTGGTGCTAATAGAATTCGACTCCATCTTATGGCAAACATCAGCACATTTATTCTGGCATTGCTTCCTTACATATGTGGCATCGAGCCTCTTCAATGCCAAATATGTATCATATGGGTTATAAAAAAAATCTGAGATGTGCCTTGGTTAGTTTCTGTCCTTTCCTGAGCTATTTCGCTCGTCTTTATACCAAGGATTTAAAGCCTTTTCTCAGAGGATTAGGTACAGAGAGCTACTTTCAATTTAATGAAGTATAGTTGTTAAAATACATGATTGCTTTTTTGTTTCCTTTGTTTTTGCACTTTTAATTCTTACATTGTGTTTCCCAAACATGCTCAGATCTGTTCTTATAATGTAGGTATTCTACATTAGTTGACTGGAACGTTTATTACTGTGGAATGCCATGTCTTGACAAAGATATTTCCTTGGTTGCTGAGGTACATACATGGAGATGAACAGCCAGAGGCGTGAAGACATTGAAGAACCAAGTAGGATATAGAATGAGCTTATGAAAGCTGTATGTGTGTCATGTCCCCGAAATTAAGCAATTAGGTAACAAAGACATATTTAAAAATATCAATGATTTGTTACAATTGTCAAAGACAATATTGTAATTATAATTATTATATTATAGATATCATGATATAATTAGACCATCTGCAAAATATAAAAAAATTAATAATAAAGGAACTCTTATGAAAAAGAATAATTGAAAAGAAACATTGAATAATAAATAGATACCTCCATCAAGAAATGCCGGCAGGAAATAAATAATAAGAACAAAAGAATATATCAAAACAAATCATGAATATTGATAAGGAACCTAACTCGTCTCCAAGCTGTGGCGAATTCCGTCGACATATTACAACGCACCTCTACCATGACTCATACAATGTCGTCCTTGGAAGAATGGCGTCGATGTGGTTCCAACAATCTCTATTCGACTATCAAAAAGTGATGCCGACAGTCTTGGATACTCTCAGACGTGAAGTGCAACAGTCGCAAACCTATCTGGAACTGAGAATGAAAATAGTTACTAATAATCCTGAACATTCATGACACCGATAGAGTGAATACTTATCTTTTGTCTGGTGAATGATCCCATTTTTCAAACTCCAATCACAGATACAAGAGTGCGATCCCATCTCGTGCATAGAAACTGTCCTGCGAAAAGAATAATGGAGCCAATGAAGAAGGGTAGCCAATTAAGACTCTACACTCCTAGTATTAATCGCAAGCAAAGGCGGGACAACAAAGACCCGATAATCGAACAAGGGAGATAAATGAATATCAAAACAAAGACTTGACACTATTAAAACTTCTTGTGTTATCGGCATAAACGGTTTCTGAAACTTAGTAATGGTCGACTCAGATTGTAGTGTCGACGTCTTCCAACATATACGTGATCTGCGAACACACTGTCGCATAGACAAATAGTTAATCACCGCCATGCATATGAATTGAACATAGTTGAGTAGTCGACATGAGGATAGGATAGGCTAGAATCCTTTGAAAAGGTGCGATCAACATAAGTGATCTTTGATAAAAAGACGGTTAATTTGTTCCAATCGAGGATATAAAAGGATAAATGCTTGAGGGAGAAATAGAAAAGACGGATAGGAAGTAGAAAACATGGTAGATACAACAACCATAATTTCTTATGATACATTGATTAAGATTCCTGTGAATAGTAATTAATGGAGAATCGTCTCTATTCAAAGAGAGGTGTCCCTCCTTATGAAGGGATACAAGTATATGAAGGACAATGATAAGTGTGAGGAACAAAAAGGAGGGTATAAAGGAGATTAGAAGATACAACCAGTTAGGGGATCGCTAAGGGCTTTAGAGAGCCATTGATTCTAGGCCTGTTTGGATATTTCAGTTGAAATATCAAAACGAATCTAAGAAATAATCCATAAGGGGTATTACGAGAAGTACTCAATAAAGTCTACCATAGGAGACCCGACACAACAATTCAAGTGAAGTAATTCACTTGGCACTAATATTTAGAAATCCAAGTCAGCACTGGAAAATCATACGGTGATGTACTCACTTAGCAATAATATTTAGCATATTTTGAATATAAGAAATTGATATTGCTAATTTGATTATTGATATAATGCTTTCTTTAAACTTATCATAATGAGAATTATTCTAGGAAATGATGAACTTAAAGAACCATTGATAAATAAAGATATATTTGATTATAGGCATGAAATAAATCTTGGATGAATGTAAATATACTTGATTGTGTAAAGATTGTCTTCTTTGTGCTTGTAACCCTATCAGGAAGGGTGATCTATGGTTTAAGTAGATTGTCTAAAAACCCCACTTTCATGCCCCTTAGGCCCAGACAAGGGATTGGGCCTTGCAGCCCCTTAGGCCCTTGACTCGGGATTGGGCTATAGAAGGTTGGGGGTCCCACCTAGGCTACAGCCCCTTAGGCCCTAGACAAGGGATTGGGCCTTGCATCCCCTTAGGCCCTTGACTAGGGATTGGGCGAATAGGAGGTGGTAGACCTTAGGCTACTTAAGAATTCCCTGATTCCTCTCCCCTTGATAGGATGAGTGTCTTCGAGGTGTTGCCATGAATGGAGTATGTAGGTACTAAGCCACCAGGCAAGAAGGATTGAGATGGACAACCTCTTGAGATTTATTTGAAGGCTTCAGGGCGGATCCACCCATGGCACTCCTCTTGCTTGTTAAATTGCATTTATGATTATGCTTATATTTTGGATATCTAGATATTAATGCTAGCAAATATATGTGTGTGTGGAAATTTTGTTAATATGGTGAATGCAGATTTCAATTCAAGATTATTTAATTAAAAAAAGAACAATCATGTGGAAAGAAGGAACCTTAAACCTAATCAACAAATGAATTCTAGGGCAAACCAGGTAAGCGACATTACAATGTGGCTGCTGTGACAAGTATTTTGAGTGGCAGCAATTGTGACAAGGGTGTAACCGGACCTTCTAGAATTCAATGAATACGTTTCATACATTGGCTGGAAAATTAGTGATCCATCACACTCTAAAAATATTCTTGATTACTGGAGTGGCCTTAAGTCGCATTACTGAACAAATGTTGAAATTCTTCACCATTAACACTTTTTTGGTTGCCTGCAGATGTGCCACCACAATCGAGGAAATGTTCCATATTGAAGCTCCCATGATGAGAGCAACACCTTAGAGAGAAATACAGAGATACTATTGCCAATTTTGACCCCAAGAAACAACTTCAGCACAATTGCCAATGTCTAATGATAATCAATCTAATTGGGCACCACAAAAGAAACAATCTGAGATAAGAAATATCAAGCAAATCTGGCAAGTGGTGTGAAATTCCCTAAGTTTTTCAGTGCTCTAATTATGAATTTTGCTCCTGACAAGCCCACTTAGTGTATGAGTGAAATTGTCCTGCAATGCCTAACAATTGGTAGATGTGCTCGATGCTGAACCTGACACAGTGGTGGTTCTCACTACACATGAAGAACACTATATGCCAAATCTTGAAGATGAAAAGGTTCATGTTTTCCATTCTTAGATAGGGGTCTAAGGACAACTTTCTCATCTCACCTTGTACAATGGTATCCAAAAGGGCCTGATTATGGTTGATTGTACAAGAGGCTCATTTCTTTTCCTGACTTCATGTCGACATGATCAACTAGTTCCAAAATCATCAGATTATCAGTCTAATACAGCAGCTGACTGCAGTGAAGAATCAGCCTAACACGTCTATGGAATTTAAAGGCAAACGACAGTGAGAAAATATTTTTCTGGCTATGGACTTGTTTCTAAATACATTAAAAAGACTGGAAGCAGTGGAATTAGCTAACTGCCCCTCTATGGATAATCCACTAGGACATGAAAAAAATATCAAACAAGAGCTCATTGATGTCATCCTTCTATGTATCCTGAAGAAAGAGCTCCAGAAAAAGATTCCCTGCCAAGCGCTACACCTGTCTCCTTGTAGAATGAACCATCCCATGGGGCTCCTTTCCTTGTGCACAGTTGCATAGCTTGATTGGGTTCTGCTCTCTTTTAGATATTTCTGGTTTGAAATAATCATGGAAATAATGATGGTTTGTTTTTGTGAGCTGACTGTTTTATCATAGTTGTATCACTTTAAAAAAAAAAAGTGATTAATCATGACCCCATCACGTTTGCCATATTGTTTGCTGAGTTTTGCAAAAAGTGATTTTGAATTTATTTCACATATACCTATCTCTTTTTTAGGCTCACTTTTACAATTGAGGCAGAGAAATACTGACCATAGGAAGATTGAGAAGTTTTAGTTTATGTTAGGGTTAGGGCATTTATTTTAATTTTAATTTTTTTTAAAATAAAAAATTATGAATGGATCTATTTTAGAAGTTAAATTTTAAACCCTAATAAGGATTTTTTAATTCAGGCTTGTTTAGTAGAGCACTAGATGGCTTCTTTGACTTAGGGTTTGGAGCCATGGTGTTTTCATGGATGAATTGGTGATAGAGATGTCTTAGGATTTGGAGCCGTGGTGTTTTCATCGATGAATTAGTGTTAGAGATGTAAATATAAACTATTTGCTTTTAAACCCTACACATGTTCTGTGATTGGCATTTTTGTTTTTATATATTTTGTTTATTTTTATCTCGACACTCTATATTTGACATGACATAACAAAACCTCTTTTTAAGCCTATAGTTTTACTATTTTATAAATATGGCATTGTTCTTTAGTTTACCAATTTTTCCCACATTTAACCCAAGCAAAGAATTTTGATTGCACTTTTGTACTCTATGGAAATAGAATGTTACCATCATGGACTTTTTGCAACCATTATTTCTGATTGCTAGCCTAGTTTTCTCAGCACATTTGTAAAGTCCCTAGTTTCTCAAAGATATTAATCTCACATACATTGGCACAGTGAACACTCATGCATGCACTCACACACTTGCATGCTCATGCCCATGTATGCATGCCCACACATGCACACCGACGTGCATGCACCCACACACACGTGCATGCACCTGCACACATGTGTGCACACAAACATGCCTACAACATGCACATAATGCATGCCCACACACACATGCACTCACACACTTGCATGCTCATGTCCTTGTACACATGCCCACACATGCACACCGACGTGCATGCACCCACACACATGTGCATGCATCTGCACACACACGTGTGCACACATGCCCATGAATGCACACAGACATGCCTACAACATGCACATAATGCATGCCCACACACACATGCACATGTATGTGCGTGAGCACATGAAATGAAGCAAGGTATGTGGAAAGGCCTCTTAAACTAATCTTAGAGGAGAGTATTGCAATAATTTAAGATCTTTACAATTACAGAAAGGATAAATAATTATTAAACATATAAATATACCACAATATAGGTGTACATGGGGAAAACCCATTTGGGATTAAAAGAACCCCATAGTCCAAAGCAACCCAATGTATTTTTCAGTGATCTTGACATGGTTACAATACACTTGCAAAACAAATCTTTACAAGAGTATCACCATCATAAAATTCTAGAATGATTCCGGCAGCATAATAGCATTTGCAAATCAAACTATGAATGGTTTTAGAAAATCATTAGCAATACCAAAGAAAGTCTGGTGCCCAAACTAAGACACCAAATTGCAACACCCTCCTTGGTAAAAGATCATATAGACTACACATCTTAGATTGTGATATTTTGTCATATTTGACCACCCAAACTTGAGTGCCCCAATTTGTCATTATTCAACCCATTCAAAGATGCTTCATGACAATTGTCCAAGTTTGCTATAATGCCAATCAATATTCCAATACAACCTCCCTCTTAAATTCTCTTAGGCTTCATAAGAATTTGTCATATGCAACTCCTGACATGATGACCTTACACACACCACAAGATGATGACACTTGGCCAAAGAATGCCACCTCAATGTTATTGAAAATGGTAGAGCCAATACAAATAAAACCAGATCACACCATTGTTGCACAACAATATTAAAATTATAAAATAGAATATTGATTTATTCGGAATGATTTCACATTTACATTGCAATGACTTATAAAGCCAATGTATTCTTGTGCTAATTTATTTACAGGAATATAACTTCCCAACTAACCTAACTACTAACATTTTTTTATTCATTAATAACCTATATAACAAATAAAATATGTAATACTAACTCCAACATTCCCCCCCTTATTACATCAATCTGAACAAAGGGTGGATCATTGCAAGGACTGAACACAGAAGCCCTTCTGAAGACTTTGATGAAGTATCTCCACCAATTCCCCTCCCTCACCCAGGAAACACTAGACTAACTCCATCACTGGATCTCTTGACTGTAAAACTTGCAAAACATCTGTACAACATGAGAGAACATAAAATGTCCCCATCCTCCATGCACAATGAGAACAACTTTCCTCTGAAAGTCCACATCTCCTCCAAGTGTGTCAAAATTCCTACTCAATGTTGCACATGAGAGAACAACTCTCCTTCAAGGCTCCACATCTCCTCCAAGATTCCACATCTCCTTTGAGTGTGTCAATATCCCTCCTCTAGTGTTGTGGGAACCAATCCCTCCTCTGCTGTACAAAATAACCTCAACTGATGTAGATGCATTAACTGCACACAAGATCTGCCAAGCCCCTCCTTGCTTCATGAAGGGACAGATATGAAATGATGCTTCTCGTGCAATGCATTATCTCTGAGCAAAATGCTAGTTTGAGATGATAAAATACCTCTTGCCTCCATTACGTCCAGCCTCCAATATGTCATCTTTACATTCTATCTACCAAATGTGGCATGTGAGTCTTTGAACCTTGAAACCTGAGCCAAGTGTAGCGCAAATGGCCCCAAGAATACAACCAATATATGTGTGGCCATAATTAAAAACAAAAAAATCGGTGTTGGTTCCAACCAATAATGCACCCTCACAATGAAATCCTTTATAACTGTTTATATGAATTTTGGTTTCTCCACAAACTTACTCACATGATAACCAAAGCTAATAAACCTTATTCAAAATTACTGAAACAACAAAAGCTTTTCTGGACAAACTGCCATGAATAACCAACTTTTGCAAATATTTGAAGTTCTAACCTCTACCAAAAATAATTTGCACCAAAGACTTTTGATTAAAATTTAGGTTTTATTTTGCAAACCTCTTTCATTACGCTGCAATTTTGCACTGCATGCCTCTCCCACGTTGGAATGAAACTGACTGGGAATCACTAAAACTAATTCAAATATCTGTTGTATGGGACTGATACAAACACTGCAACTTTCTGAAACAAATCTACAACTCCATGCTCTCTTTTAAATGTAGATTGAATGCCTTTTCATATATTTTTATTGCAGGTAACCTTTAAAAATAAGAAGACAAAACTTCTTCAATTCTGTCTCTTAAACAATCAACATGAAACTTCTTCTCACATTGGTCACAAAGCATAACCATCCGATCCCCCTGATTTACTAAAATCTTCAATTTCACATATTACACAACTACCAATTGTTTTCTCTAGTGCCTTGACAATGATTGGGAAACTTTTCTGACAACAATTTTCTTATGCTTCAAACAGTTAGCAGATTTCCATTGCACTTGACATACATGTAAATAAAATTTATTGTAATTTGTGTATAGTAATGCAATACTTGGCTTGCCCACCATACTTGAAATTGCGCCAGCACTAAAAGAAATGTCTGCTCATGCAGTCTGTGCCAATCTGCATACTTTTGTGGCATTCGTTTTCACAATCAAGAGGTCTACGAGAAATAATTCATCAACCATGTCAAACTTCTGCTTCAAACTGCTCACCAAATACTGAGAATATCTTCAAACCATTTCTGGGCTTTGTTCTTCTCTTCACCAGCTTTCCAGAATAGTTTGATTTTTTAAATTTCATTGAGAAACGATAAATTTATTGCAGTTTTACTAAGAATTATTTACACTGGTATACAAAACACCTTTTAATTTCAATGCAGCTCTTCATCCATGGATTTGCCTTTGGTTAAAATCATCACATCACAGATTCTGCAAAAGAGAAATCAAATCACAATGCCAGAATCCATAAATGCTCTGATACCATATTGAAAATGGTAGAGCCAACACAAGTAAAACCAAATCATACCATTGTTGCACAACAATATTAAAATCATAAAATAAAATATTGATTTATTCAGAATGATTTCACATTTACATTGCAATAACTTATAAGGCCAATGTATTCCTGTGCTAACTTATTTACAGGAATGTAACCTCTCAACTAACCTAACTACTAAAATAAAAGATGTAATACTAACTCAAACAAATGTGGGATGTGTACATTCTCATGTGAGAATAAAATCCACTAAAGATGAATTTCATGTCACCTCCAAATGGGATGTCAACTCTCCCACATGAAGATAAAATACACACAAAAACAAAATAGTGAATGCACACAAAAGTCTTAAAATGGAATTTTAGGAATGCAAGGTTGAGATATCTTTTCCCAACATTCTCTCATTTGTTAAACACTTTGCAAGAGCAAAAGGGAAATTTACCAATAATGAAATCTAGGTGCTAGGGGTTGAGAGGCTCATAGACTAAATGCACCACTTGAAGTCTGAGAGACCCCTCGACTCATTGCACCACTTGAACTTCTTTGTGCTCATAGGCTTATTCAAAGAATTTGCAACATTCATTAAAGTATCAACCTTCTCTAGCATCACCCTTGAAATGATAATTTGTTATTCGTTATTAAAACAAGGAGAGGAATACTCCTTAAATAATAAAATACAAGACGATGTTTCTAAAAAGAAAATCGTAAACTAAAGCAGAAAACAAAGTTATAAAAACTAATTGAAGCAAACTAAGTTAACTGAAAGCTAACTATCGACTAACTAATGACTAACTAACAACTAAGATGACCATTAAATATTACAATAATATTTTAATACCCTCTCTTAATGGTCATTCTACTAACTTAAACCAAGTCTACCCATAATCTGATGGTCTTCTGGCCATGAATGCATAATAGGCAGACTCCTTTTGCTTAGTATGCTCTGCAACATGGGCCTTTTGCTGAGACCCTTCCTAGTTGGAATTTTGATCAGCCAACCACTTCCTGCAGTGCTTTTACATATGACCAATCTTACCACAGTAATGGCATGTGAAAAACTTCTTTGGAGGTCTCCTCCGATTTGCCTTGCCCTTTCTGTTGAGTGGACTTGCCTTTGCCATCTTTGGCAGTAAACGCTTGTTCAACATTGGGAGACTCACTGCTACTCCCAAACTACTTCTTCCACCTATCCTGCAGCAAGGGCTTGCTGCACAACTCATCAAACTTCAGGTCAACATTGGTGGAGGTAATGTTGAGAGTTTCGATGAAGTGCTTGTAGGATTGTGGCAAGCTTTTCAACGTGATCACCACCATATTCTCCTCTTCCATCTTGCGACCAATGGCCTCCAGTTGATCGCAAATGTCTTTGATCTTCATTAGGTGATCCTACAAAGACACTGTCATACATCATAATGAAAAACAACATATTCTTCAGGGATAACGCCCTGCCCTTGTTTGAGGTCTCATAAAGATCCTTCAAATGTTTCTAGATCTCTGCAATAGTGTAGAAACCCCTTGTTTCCCCTGTTTCCGTTTCTGACTGTTTTTTGTTTGATTTTGAAGTTTTTGGTTTTTTTGGTGTTTTTGCATAAATATTGAAAATGGCGATTTTGCAAATAAATGATATAAAATCTAAATAAAATATAACAACTCCGGAAATAACAAGATCTATCTCAAATACTGATGCCAGACTATTATTCAATCTTCTGAGACGATTACAATAAAGATCCAGTTATATGCAAATTAAAAAGCAACACTTTATTTGATAAAAAAAACCTGATTTCTCCTTGCAGCAATAAATGAATTTCTGGTAATGGTACGGCTGAGAATGGATGCTCCTTTCTCCCTCTGTCTATCGATTGCAAACTGATACCAATGTTGAGGCGCCACCAAGAATGGAGATAGAAGGCCAAATTGATAGGTGTTTTGCTCAAGATCTGAGGACGGCTTCAAGCTGAAGATGTATGGCTTATCAGCAGATGGTACGGCTGTAGCAGCAGCATTAAATGAAATGTACGGCTTCCCTAATAGCCTCTAGATATCCACAAAAAAACGCCTCAAGGTAAGAGACTCCTCTGTAATGACTTACTACTGAATCCCTGAATGCAAATAACCTCTGAATGCTCTGTAATTTCTTCTGGATGAAGAAATCCCTCTGCTTGGCAATAAATCGGATGATATTTCACACCCTCTGAATCGCACTCACTGGAGATGGCTCGTTCCCCAATGCTTCGAGACTGAAACCCTAGGCTTCTGTGCTCTGCTCAAGACTTAATCAATTTTTCAATACTCAATAATATAATGGCTCGATTCCCAATGCAAATGCATATATCTCTTGAAAAGTGCGATTTCCTTAATAATAGGGAATATTAAAAGTTCGAACTTTTTATTCTTTTAATATTTCAATAGTTTCAACTCAAATTTTTAATTACAAAATATAATTAAAAATTTGGCCCCCTTTCATGATGGGCGACCCCCTTCAGCCAAATCACTTAAGTTATAATAAAATATTATAACTTTATATTATAATGCTCCACAATTAATATTTAATTAAATCAATTAAATATTAATATCTCTCTCGATATATACCTGATGCACAAACCGCCTGAAGCTGATGAACACTGAAGTGATTCTGAACGCTATCAATCCATACTGCTAAAAATAACAGGGGTCCCACGCTGAGTGCTGAATAACTGCTAAAAATAGCAACTCGGGCTAGAAGTGTCCGAATGAGCCCGAACGAAAGCCAACTGATCAAGTATTGCCGACTGAAGCTGAGCCAAGCTCCAACATGACCCTCTATCCAAACTATCAGCCTACGAGGGTTGTATAATAGGCTAATCCTGTGCTCGGAGAGATGTCAACTAGAAGGGGACATGACAAATAGACTTACTAGATGGTATTTCTGGTAACATCTCATTGGTGATAGACAACTTGGGAAGCATAACCGTCTTCCGATTATTTCCATCATACTTGTCCTGGTCCTCTCCCACAACTATGGGACGAGCTTTTGTACCTAGAACAAGTGAATTCAAACGTTGGTACTCGAAGATGGCAAGCATCCTCTGCTTCCACATGTTGTAGTTTTTCCCATTGAATCTCTATGTACTTTCCAACATGACGTTGGTCAAAGACACCACCCCTCCCATTTTCCAAAAGCACAAAAAATGAGGTGAAAATTGGTGATCAACTAGCACAGCTCCTAAGGCAATCAGTTGGCACAACTCCCACGATTTTAAAAAAATCGTCAAACAAGTAGAGGCTCAACAACCCATGATTTTATCCAAAAATCGAGAAAAAGAGGCACACGATTTTTGTTGTAAAAAAAATTCATCAAAAAATTGCAAACTTTGCCCAGAAACCCTAGGTGGTAGAAACGACAAAATTTTCAAGAAAAATTTGTCAAAAAACCTAGCCAGCAGACCAACAATGTTTTATTTAGAAAAAAATTGAAAAACTCTTCACGATTATATTAGGTCGTAGCATACAAAAACGTCTTCACCAGTAACATTGCAAACTCGTGTAGGTCACAAAATGCAGGTCACAAACACAGAAAAATTGTCACGTTTTCCAACAATTTTTTTTCATAAAAAAAACTTTCAAAAATCTCGCAGAAACCCTCGAAATGCAGACACGAGGTGCAGAAGAAACTTGACTCCCGGTTCTATTTTTCTCAGAGCTGACATGCCAAAACCCTCAGAAAATCTTGTCGCACAAAGAAGTCGCGCGAGCTTCAAAACCAGAGAAAATTTTTAGAAAAAACACCTGTGCAGGAAAAACATGCCAAAAAATCCGTGAATTTGAGCCGTTGTGCAAATTTTCTTTAGAAACCTACGATTTCGCTTTTTAAAAAGCCATGAATTTGCACTAGGAAATCACAATTTGCAGGCACACAAAGAAACTTGTGTTGAAAATTGCGACCAGAAGTCGTGGGTTGCAAACCTGTGACACAACAATTTACCCATGAATTTTTCAGACAATCATTTGCAATTTTACAGGCAAAAAATTAAAACCCCACGAATTTTTTTCTTAAAAAACCCACAATTTTTCTTATTAAAAAAATTGGACAAAAAAACTTCCGATTTTTTTTTTTCCAAATTTTTTCAGGTAAAACCACAAGTTTTATTAAAAGTTCTGCCAAAAAGCCTTCGATGCTTAGAAAAAAGTCCTTGCGATTTTTTAATAGCTGAGATAACAAAAAATCGAACAATTAGGAAAACATGAATTTTTATTGCTCAAAATATTTGCCAAGAAAGAGACTATGCTCTGATACCATGAAATGATAATTCGTTATTCATTATTAAAACAAGTAGAGGAATACTCCTTAAATAATAAAATACAAAATGATGTTTCTAATATGAAACTATCATAAACTAAAGCAGAAAATAGAAAGTTACTAAAAACTAATTGAAGCAAACTAAGTTAATTGAAAGCTAAGTAACGACTAACTAACAACTAAGATGACCATTAAGTATTACAATAATACTTTAATAACCCTCCCATCCTTTACCATGTCACAAACAAAATGGTACTAGACATCGATGTGTTTCATCTTTGTAGGAAAGGTCGGGTTCTTTGCCATATTTATGGAACTTTGACTAACACAGAGAAGTATAATAGCTCTTGAATCTAGCCTAACATTTGAACACAATCTCTTAAGCTAGATGGCTTCCTTACAAGCATGAGTAGCTGCCATTGATGTTGCATCAATAGTCCTGGACAAAGTGGCCATAGCTTATTGCTTACTCGTCCAATTGATAGCACTACCAAACATAGTGAAAAGATGTCCACTGGTGGATCTCTTATTGCCAACATCTCCATCCTAATTTGAATCTAGGAACAGCCCCCGAGCGTTGATTCCTTGTAGAATTAGCATGATAACAAATAGAGTACTTGGAGGCACCTTGCAAATGCGTGAAGACCCTCTTTGCAATATCCTAATATACTCGTCTAGGATTACCCTTAAATTGGCTAAGGACTACCATTTCTTGGGAAATGCTTTTTTTTGTGGGAACCAGAGCATAAATCGAACTCCCAACTACACATAGCATAAGGCACTATGCTTATACCCTCCATCTCACTAGCATAAGTCAGACACTACTCGATTGATAACTTAGCATCCATTGAAATAGGAACACAATGGTTTGCCAAATGACGTGTTGAATCTCTCCAATGCTAAGTTCACATACTTTTTCCCAACTAATGCTTTTTGTTAGTTCTATTTCTTCTTATCTCCATCCCCAAGATGAATTTGGTTGCCCTTAAGTCCATCTTAAACTGGTGCTAAAAGTTGAGACTTCAATTCACAAATCAAACTTTTCCCATTCCCAAAAAGACAACATATCTTCACCAAATAATGCAATAATAAAAAGTGATCAACATCCATCTTATAATAGATGCAATGATTTGATTTAGATCTCAAAAATCATAATCTCAACACAAAAGAATTAAACTTTTGGTACCATATTCTAGGAGATTGCTTTAGACTATACAAATATTTCTTATACTTGCATACCAAATTTCTTTATCTTTTTCAATATAGTGCTTTGGTCATGACATATAAATCTCTTGTTTGAAATCACCTTGAAGGAAGTCATTTTTACATCCATCGGCTCAACCTCAATATCAAATATTGTAACAATATATAGTAGTAAATGAGTGGATGTTAGCTTAGCAATTGGGGAGAGAATTTCACCATAATCAATTCCCTAAACCTAGGAATATCCCTTCGTAACCAATCTCACATTGTACTTCTCAACAGTGTCATTCAAACCAAATTTTTTTTTGAACACCCATTTGCACCCAATGAGTTTACATCCATTGAGCAAAGGTACTAGGTCTTATGTGTTATTTTTATTCATTGCAATCATCTCATTCTTGGCCACTTTCTAAGACTTTGTATCATTCATATCCATAGCCTCCTTTACAATCCTAGGCTCATTAGTGTCAGTAATCCAAGAAAAAATACACACCTCCAATTAGGAGTATTTCTGTTTGGTAGTTGTCATTGCCGAGTGGATTCTACATGGGATTTAGGCTCAACTTTCTCAATCTTTGGGAGTAGATGAACCACTTTTTTTTTCATCATTTTTTGTTTGCAATACAGTGGAAGAAGCCTTAACTTCTCTAAAGATAACATTTCCTCTATACAAAACTCTCTCTACCATAGGACCTAAAGCTTGCACCCTTTCATACAAATACCATAATCGATGAAGATATATTTTACAGCCTTGTTATCGAACTTTGACATCTTTTCTCTAGGTGCATGAGCATTTGCTTTTCAATTGAAGACTTTTTACCCAGCCACACCTCTGTGGGTGTTTTATTAACAAGAGCTGATGTAAGAGACTTGTTTACTAGGTAACAAGTGGTAGGAAGCATTTTTGCCCAACTTTTTTATTTTAGGCCGACCCCACTAAGCCTATTACTAGCCCTCTTCATCAGTGTCTTGTTCATTCTTTTTACAACTCTCTTTCGCAAAGAGGTGCAATAAGTTGTTTTATGTCTTTCTATTATATGATCCTTGTAGAACCTATCAAAATCTTTTGAACCAAACTCACCACCATTATCAGTCATCAAAATCTTAATCTTTTTACTAGTATGATTTTATACAAAAGCATTAAACTCATTAAATCCATTGAAGAATTAAGATTTACTCCCAATGAGATATACATATGTCCTATAATTGTCAATGAATGAGATATGAATACAAACTTTGAAATAGGACCAAAAACATCAGAAAATATCAAGTCCAATAACCTAAAAGATTTATAAAAACTAGAATAAAGCTAGACATAGTTTTGTTTTCCATAAACACAATGTTTGCAAATATCAAACTCATGGTTACAATCATTTAGGCCCTCAACAAGGCTTTTTTTTTTCAAGGTCAGATTTTTCTCGCCAATGTGGCCTATCCTTTGGTGTCATAACATAGTTCTCTTTGTAGGAAGCTTAGTCTTTGAAGCATGAGCACCCTTAGGTACCTAGAAAGTATGACCATCAAAAATGGGTGCAATACTTTGCTTTGCTGTTGGTTCCAATAGTGAGAGTGAAGATTTGCAACTTTTTATTGCACGGATAGAAGAATGTTGCACTGATCTGTACATGCAGCTAGCTGAAACAGAGTGCCTATATGAACACCCTTAGCAAGCACCATAACACCTATGACCATCTTGCAACCTCCACTCTAGAAAACTACCTACACACTTGAATCATTTAATTTACATATAGAAAGTAAATTCCATGTCAAACTAGGGATATGTAGTACACCAGTGATCCCCTTCACTTGTCCATTAGGGAATCGAATTTAGATTCTTCCATAGTCAACAATCTTTAGATGAAAATCATTTCCAAGGTGCACCTTCCCACCATCGTATTCTCCATATGTAGTAAACCGACCTCTATGTGAGGTCATGTGAAAATATGCATTAGAGTTGATCAACTTCACACCTTTTGATGCATTGTAGCCAAGGCTACAACAAAGGCTTCACCATCATTTTGAGAGTTCTTGTACTCATCAAAATCTCTTATTTTTCCCCTTCTTGCAATCTCTTCGAAAATGACCAGGCTTGTCGTAGTCCCAACATTTTTCCATGAACTTACTAGGAGATTTGGATCTCCCATGCGATTTAGGTCTAGACTTATTTTGCTTCTTGTCTTTCTTCTTTCCTTTTTCTTTCTATCTACTACGAACAACTAGGACCACCTTAGTTGATTTGGAAGTTTTTTTACACATCTCTTTGGAAAGCAATGATGCTACTATCTCACCTATTTTTAGTTTGGAGGTAGTACTCTCAATGGTCATCACTAAGTGATCTCATGAATTTGGAAAAGAACACAACAAAGTCTTGCAATGATCCTCCTCCATCTTCACTCCAATGGAGTGCAATTGAGTAACAACTATGTTATAAGGCATTTGGGTGTTTGGCCACAAAGCCTTCATCTTCTATTCTAAGTGTATACAACTTCTTTCTTAGAAAAAGTTTTGTTCACTAGAGATTTAGTTTGATACAAATCTCCCAATTTCTTCCAAAGAAGTTCTTGTGGAGGTTTCTTCACGAACATTCAACAATACTAAATTGGCCAAACAAAGTCTAATGAGACCCCTTGCTTTTTTGTCTAAAATATTCTAGTCTTCTTGTTTCATTGCAATAGGCTTCGCACTGGATATTGTAACCTATAGACCTTTATCTACAAGCATATCTTTCATTTTGAACTTTCACAACTTGAAATTGTGCTAGAAAATTTCTCCATTTCTATTCTGGATGTTTTTGACATATCCTCCACAATAAGATCAAAACCTTTTGCACAAGCTCCTACTCAGACAAAGATTAGTCCAAAAAACTGTCCACCCAACAACTAGAATTTGAGATGATTAGGCTCTAATACCAAATGAAAGTAAGCAAGGAATGTGGAAACACTTCCTAAACTAACTTTTGAAGAGAGTATTTTAGTAAGTTAAGATCTTTTCAATTACAAAAAGGAAAAACACATAAAACATATAACAATATACTACAACATAAGTGTACGTGGAGAAAATAATTTCGAGAGAAAAAGCCCCACACTCCAAAGTAGTTCAATGTATCATTCAGTAATCTTATTCTTGATATGGCTACAATACACTTGTAGAGCAAGCCTTTATAGAAGTATCACCAACATACAAATATGAAATGATTATGGCAGCATAATGGTACCTAGAAATTAACCCATATAAACTATACATTCCAAAGCACCAACAAATAGGCAAGGTTCAAATTGGAAACCATGAATGGTTTTGGAAAACTGTTAGCAATACAAAAGAAAGTATGGTGCCCAAACCAAGACACCAAATTCCAATGCGCTCCTTGGTAAAAAATTGTCCTGGTTATTTTTAACATATTCCTTACACATCTTACATTGTCATATTCCATTATATTTGAGAACCCAAACTTAGGCACCCCAATTTGTCCTTATAGAATCCATTCAAAGATGCTCCATGACAAGTGTGGAAGCTTGCCAAATGCTGTTCAAGATTTCTATGTAACCTCCCTCTTACATGTCATAAGAATTTGTTATTTGTAACTCCTAACATGATCACCTTACACCACAAGATGCCGACACTTGGCCAAAGAATGCCACCTCAATGTGGGACACCTACCTCCTCATGTGAGGACAAATTCCACTAAAGACGAATTCCATGTCAGCTCCAAATGGGATGCCAACTCTCCCACATGAAGACAAAATACACAAAAGATGAAGCAGTGAATGCATACAGAAGTATTAAAATTGAATATTAGGAATGCAAGGTGAGACCCCTTTTCCCAATAACACACTCATGCGTATGTGCACACACAGAGGCATGCAAATGCCCGCACACCCATGTGGACGTGAATGACCTAGTAGTTCAGTTCTCTACTACATGACCTATGACTGTATGTAATCATCCAATCAATGTGTCAATGGAAAGATTGCATCGTTTGCAAGGATGCCATTGTTCATAAAGATCACGGTCCTTGTAATTTCCTCTGACATAGAGCAAGATGCAAAGCATCCCCTGGTTCAAGTAGGTAACTTATCTATTGCAATAGAACCCTGTGATAAGTATAGATGAGGCAACACTAATTCTGTTGCAGAGTGTCTCTTGTCCATTATTGTTGACACGTTAAAATTTTTTGAAGATAAGGATGATTTACATATCTCAATAATCTATGAAGCTTCTTCAAGCTGGCAAACCAACCATTGATTGTTAGCTTCACAATTACCTCCTTATTAGCTTGGTTGCTTTTATGCTACTTTGGGTGAGCAACCGAAGAGGCTGACCTGTGAAGCACACTTCAATACAGTTATAGGTTATTTTGATTCCCATAAGATCACAAATTTTGCAAAAGTACTACCAACTGCTCTCTATGCTGATTTTACCCAGTACATCCATACCTGTTAAATGCATGCCATTACCAATTTGCTTAGCAGGAAGCAAGGACTTTACACTCCTTTCCCCATACGCTTCTCCCCACCACAACCACGGGAATCAATTTTCATAGGCTGTTTTCTTGGGTTTTCCACTGTTAAGTACAACTTAAATCAAGCTGTGGTTTTTGATCGCTGCTTGAAGATAGCTATTCTTGTATCATGTGAAAAGACTGAATCAGTATGAGACAATGCTAAACTTTTCTTTACACATGTTTGCATTCATTATGGAGTTCTTGCAACCATAGTTTCTGATTGCTAAACTAGTTTTCTTGCCACATTTTTATGTTTTCAAAGTTCCATCTACAGACTGATGGTCAGACAAGTTATCGTCTACATAACTATACATCTTCTACATGTGTAAAACAAAACACAACCATATAAATGAGATGAAAGTATTCCTTTCATGTAGTGTAACTACAACAAAGTTCAGCAAATCTCTACTGGTTATAATCCCATAGAAGTGGTCTGGGATTTTAACCTCTTATGTCAATTGATGCAGTTTATGTGTCACTAGCTAACTCTGTTTCAGTGACCCCCTTTTCTTAACAAAATGAAAAATGGATGCCCCTGGGACATCCCCTATAAAGGGGTACATCTGGTTGTCCTCCCATGCCTACACCTTTTTAAGAAGCAAAAAGGAAGTGCATGGAAGGCTTCCCAGTGAGCTTGTTGTCACTAAGGTCAAGCCTTTTCAGGCAGAGTAGAGAGGAGAGTGAGGAATCTAGGCAGCTTTCCAGATTTGACTCACCTGCTGGAAATTTGTCACATGTGATTCTGGTTCATTGGCATGGAAATTGGGAAGACTCATTCCTCAGACAAGTTCCTCTTGACTGAAAATGTATAGACAAACAAAATGATAACATCAACTCCTTGGCATCCCTTTTCTTATACAAAATCAAGAACGTAGATAGGTCATTGCTAGTTAGAGAAGCAAGGAATAGAACATGTAGCCATTAATGAAAGCTGGGGACCTGCTGAATTGAAAGAAAACTTGTGATATCTTATTGGTGGCTGTTAAAGGGTTATTCGATTGCCAGCCAAGAGCCTTGTCCTAGATGGAGGCAACCCACAAGAAGATATCCTTACCCTATGCTTTCTGTGTAGCCGGTCGTAGTCAGCCGTAGTCATAGTCGGTTGTAGTCGGCCAAGAGTGTACTTGGTTGGTCGTGAATCATAAATAATTAAGACTTTAGTTAATGTTAATATTTGCTATGTACTTGTCATGTTAATTGTCTTGGGAATTAAGTTCCTGACGAAGTAATTAGTTGTAATGAAGGGATGTGACGGTCTGTCTCTCAACCACCGCCAGCATACTATATGTACTTGAGTCATGTAGTCAGGAAACGGGGTTACTATTGATATGATTATTAATGTTACGATTGCATTGGCATACATTCTATCAATAAAGACAAGTATGATCATTCTGTGCATTATCTTTTAGTACATACATTATGTTCAATAAGTTATCTCCGTTTACTCTCATAGTACGTTGGAATTCATCCTAGTCAATAAAAATTTGGCGCCGTTGCCTAAGTGAATTCGGCGATCACCCAAATGAGAGAATAGCGTCGTGATGGGGCAACCGATCGAAGAGCCGGTACAAACAAACGAGGATTGTGAAGACGCTCTGATGGAAGATCTCTGCAGTCTGTGGGAAATCTCGTTGAGGGACTACGTATGAAGGGAGGCTCTTAGGCGAGAGATCTCTTAATCGGTCATCTGGGTTAAACTACACGTCAACCAAGAGGTCGACCATCTCCTCACTAGACTGCCAAGGTTGATAGCGTGCCACTACATTATCCTATAGGATCTTTGAGCTGAGAGGGATCAGGAATAGAGAAGGCAACATATATTGCAATGGTACGAGGAGAGAACCAAGTGGGAAGAGGAGGAACAGGATACAAGCCAAAGACGTACGTCCGACAACTAAGGCCCACACGATCAGAAATTAATGCCCTTACGCCTCAACAAAGACGAAAACCAAGTACCAAGAGGGCAAGAACCTGTCGAGGAACAAGTACGAAGATTATTAAGACTCAAAGAACAGGAGAACCAACAGAGAAAATCAAAGAAAACCACCGAAGGAGTAGATGAAGAGTAAAACAAAATAAACCAAAATATTGTTACCCTTGTGGAGAAATTGACGAGGGGAACTTTAGAACACCATCGGTAATAAATAGAGAAAAATATAAAATAAAAGAAAATGAAAATGAAGTGACAGAAGAGCTTGAAACCAACATATGTCATATGAGAGAACTGTCCATATCGGACGACGAAAGGATGAGAGTTGGAAGATCTGAGCCTAAGACCCCAAGGCAGAGGGAGTATCAGAACGAACCCTAGGAGACTCGAGGTTTAGAGGACGTTGATAGAGGATGCGGGGAAGACTTGAATGTGGCCGAGAGTGCAAGTGATGCATTGAGATGTTGCGGAAGAACCGGTCCATTTAGGTCCAACGCACAAGGAGGGCATCAGGGAAGGATGGTGACTTTGCCACCCGAGATGCAGAAGTTGCCAAAATTCATGAGGAATGGGTCAGAAGATTCAGTACGGCACTGCAAGATGTGCGAGACAATTTGGATAGCCAACGAACAAGATGATGTGGACTATTGGATGAAAGCATTTCCAGTGACGCTGAGAGACAGTGCCATCAATTGGTACACAGAGTTGGACCAAGTACACAGGGCATCATGGAGATTACTCAAGAAGGCATTCCAAGACGAATTCAAACTCTTGAGGGATGACAGTGAAATTGTAGCGAAAATCTACAATACGAAGCAAGGGAAGCACGAGAACATGTGCACCTACAACTGGAGACTCAAATAATTGTTGGGAAAACTGGAGACTTAGCCGACTGACATGCTAAAGAAGTGATGGTTCATTGAATGGTTATTCCCGTCGCTGAGAAAGAAAATGAAAGTCATGCCTCCGTTGTCGTACGAGGAAGTGTACAATTGGGTGATGGATATAGGGTGAAAATAAAACATCCTCTCGAGGGAAAAGGAAGACGAGCGACAAGGAGAGTACGGACGACAGCAGCAACAGTGAGTCCAAGATTGTACAAGCACTGAGGAAGGACATGATGAGAATGATGAAAGAATTGAAGGCTGATAAGGAGAGTACGAGGGAAGCCAGAGAAATATGGTGTACGGATTGCAAGGGGGAAGGTCACACAAAGGCAAATTTCCCGAAGAAGCTGTTTTGCGATATCTACCAAGTAATGGGACATTCCATCAAGGAATGCCCATACAATTTGAAACAAGGGGTATGCAAGTACTCTTCACTTAGGGAGAACTGTCAACACTGCCAAATACACCACTGAAGCCCCAGTACAATAGCAATGCATCTCTTGGAGTTTACCGAAGCAACAAAAGTCCAAGAAGCAAGATACAGTACGATGGTAAAGGAAGTCCCATGATATAATGCTGAAAGTGCAATGAATGGGGCCACTTCGTTAGGGAATGCCATAACGGTCAAGGATTGGCAGGAAGACTGTGCAAGTGGTGTGGACTGGGTGATCATGAAGATAATGAATGCCCCAAGTAGAAAGGCATCCATATGTTAGATTTGGAGGAGTAAGAGGTACTGGCGATTACTAGAGTGCAAACAAAGAAGGTCGTCTACCTAGATCCATGTATGGAAAAACAAAGAATGAAGGAAGCAAAAGAAGTGGAATTGTCAATGACGAAGGAACACAAAACATCTCTAGAGAATCCAAACACCTTTTGGTAGTTGAAGGCGGAAAACAACATCGTATAGGAAGTACTGCAAACCACCGTACCCATAAAGGTGACTGACCTTCTCCAGACTATGCTGCAGTTGGGACTGGCGATCATGAATGTAGTCGGTGATGACCAATGTCAGTGGTAGGAAGGCCGAAGGAAAGAATTGATAGCAGAACCACCACTGTACGGAGAACAAACCATTGAGCCAATGTTGCTGACGACAAACATTGGGAAGATGCTAGCGGTCGTACAAATGGAGATCGAAGGGAAAATCTTGACAGACACTATCGTCGATGGAGGATTGGGAGTCAACGTACTACCCGAAGACACATGGAAGAGTCTTGGGAAGCCTACACTCTGGCCATTGACATTCCAATTAGTGGGTGCCGATCAACACGCCATCAAGCCGTTGGGAACATTGATGGTGTAGAAGGTAATAATCGGAACATAACCATTCCTACTAAACTTCGTCATTATCCCACTGCAAAAGAAGGCATACGTTGCACTGCTAGGAAAGGGATGGTTGATTGCTACTAAGGCGGATCATAATTGGAAGAGGAACACACTCTCGCTTGGGAGCAATAGGCGGAAGTATGCCATTGACTTGAAGAACCAAGCTATGAGCGAAGAATTGGCTTCCTCCAGATCAGAATTAGATGGGGGAGAGTCAATTGTGGACGAAGGATGAAAGGCCATGGAGCCGAACAACGAGGACATACTGGAACTTGAGAATTGTTCGAAGGACGAGACAAGCTCGTTGAATGGCCTATTTCATTGGCAAATGGAGGACTATGAGGTGTTCCATCGAGATTGTAACATGCTACAGAATCAGAGAAACCTAGGAAGAAGAGAAGGGCATGTCCAACCAGACATTGCCGGTTGAGTACGACAAGTACAAAGAAGGAGAAGCGGAGAAGGGTAGGTTTAGCCGAACATTCCTGGTCGAGTACAGAGAGTACAAGGAAAGAGTATCAAAACCGGATGATACACCAACCCACAAGTCTGATTAAGTACGAGGTGAAGAAATTGTGTCGAAGCCAAAAAATGAAAAAAATAAAGTAGAACAACTAAAATTTAAAAAATGGAGAGAAAAAATGGAAAAGTGGAAAAATTAGAAAAAAGAAAAGAGACAAGAGAGAAAAAAGAGACGAGGAGAGAAAAAAGAGACAAGGAGAGAGAAAAAAGAGACGAAGAGAGAAAAAAGAGACAGGAGAAAATAAGAGAAAGAAAAAATTAAAAAAATTAAGGAGCCCCAAACTATTCAAATTAAAAACATTAAAGATGCCAGCTATTAAAAAGGTCGTACAACCACATGAAGTTGTGATGAGGGAAAAAATAACTTGGCGAGAACTTATAAATCTGTACATCGTATGGTAGGAGGATGCAAGGGTTGAACAAGTTGCTAAGGAGAGTACCGTACGCTAGTAGGAGGAGAGTTTGTATGGACTTAAGAGCAGAAGGCATAGAGACAAGAAGAAATGTGTACAGTCAGTGGAGGGAGTTCCGTATGAAGTAAAGTGTGAAGAGGCAGTATGAAGTATGACAACATGCTTGTATGGGTTAAGGATTGTTAATAGCGTCGTACGATTTACCAAAATCAAGTGAGCCATACGTGGTTCCAGGAGTCCGTACAGAGAAGGAATTTCCGTACAATCTCAAAAGATTAAACAAGTTGCACAAGTAAAAAGGACTTTAAACGTACGTGTCAAAAGGACCATAAAAGAAGCCATACGATGTGAAGAGAGCCAGTACAGGTTAAAAGGCACCAAAAAAAAGGCTGTACGAATTCAAAAGAGCATTTCCGTACGATTTTGGGGAGACAAGGAGGTCGTATGACCCTATCATAGTAGTGCCGTACGAATTCACAAGTGCAAAAGTCCATAGGAGGAAAGAATTAGCAAAAAAAGGTACGGTCTCCTCAAGTTGAAAAGTTTGTACGATTCAATAAAGGTATTAGTGTGCGAAAAATTGCCATATAGGGTCTAACTCTAGGAAACATTAGGAAATACAAAGTCACTATACGAAAATTAAAAGGCGAGTTGGTGAGTACGAAGCATGAGGTTGAAAAAGAAAGCAAAGCCGTACGCCAAGTAAAGGTACAAGTATGGACAGCGAATAAGAACAGAGCAAAATCTATATTTTCTAGCTTGGTCAGCATTAATTTTTGCCACTCAAAAAATCATGAAAATGAGGTGCGCCATGGAGTTTTGTATGGTTTCAGAAGCCTTAAATTGGTCCTGGCGGTGGGGGGCTGCCCCTTGACCCCACCCTATACTGCCCCTGGACCTCGCCAGGCACGTTGCCCCTCGACCTTGCTAGGGGTGCTACCCTCATACCCTAGCAAGGGGTGCTTCCCCTTGACCTCGTTGGGGGCGCTTCCCCTTGACCCCGTTGGGGGCGCTTCCCCCAAACCCCCACAAGGGGCGTTGCACCTTGACCCCGCTAGGGGCGTTGCCCCCAGACCCCCACAAGATTCAATTGAATTACCAAATCCCAGTATAGCTAGCTACCACAGTACAACCAGAGCAGCCAGCCGAGAGGATCGTAGGTATGCAGTCTGAATGCAAAGGTGAATTCTTTCAGTGTTTTATCTCTCACAAGTGGCCAAGAGTAGAGACGGCCAAGACTACCAAGCAAAAGTTGGTGGACTACATTCAAAAGTCACAAGAGCAGCTGGTCATTGAGCACACGAGAGTCACAACTCTCAAAGAGACACTGGCCGAGAGGGAGTGAGTATTGGTTGAGAGGTGCCCCCTTTTTTTGTTTTTTTGTCGTTTGGAAGATGACTACTTTTGTGGGGGGGATGATGTAGTCGGTTGTAGTCAACTGTAGTCATAGTCGGTTGTAGTCGGCCAAGAGTGTACTTGGTCAGCCGTGAGTCATAAATAAATAAAACTTTAGTTAATGTTAATATTTTCTATGTACTTGTCATGTTTGTTAGTTGTCTCAGGAATTAAGTTCCTGATGAAGTGATTAGTTGTAATGAAGGGACGCGACGGTCAGTCTCTCAACCACCGCCAGCGTACCATATGTAATTAATGCAATTAGATTTCCACAATCCATATGAAATAGTTTTGCTGCTTCTGGATTCGATTGTGCTGGAGTTTTTCATCAATGTTTCAGATCACACTCCGTGATCCATCATCAGGATAGAGAGTTGAAGAGGATGAGAAAGTATTAGTCAGGAAATGGTGCTACTGTTGCTATGATTATTAATGTTATGATTGTACTAGCATACATTCTATCAATAAAGACAAGTATGATCATTTTGTGCATTATCTTCTAGTACGTACATTATGTTCTGTAAGTTATCTTCGTTTACTCTCATAGTACGTTGGAATTCATCCTAGTGAGTAAATATTTGTATTCTATCCAGAAATTCTTTGCTGTTCCTATATTGCTCTCCACCTGTCCTCCCTCCTGACCCCCTCTCCCTGAAACCTAGAGAAACACTTGTTTTAGTTATACAAAATTTAACTTTGATGTTTTGGTGATATCAATATTGATGTATTATGATGTTGTAGTGAGGTTTGGTATACTGAATTCTCCACACATGCTTGTTCCTAGGTGTTTGTAAACTTTCTTTGATGATTTTCAAGCATAAATGATTAGGTTTATACCTGATTTGATCCTTAACAATGTAAATGAGCTATTTCTTCATATTGCATATAATGTAAGTTGTCCTAGATAATTAGGTTAAATGTGTTCTAGTGTTCCGTAAGGCCACTTGAAAAAATATGAGGCTTATGGTTTCTTGCTGTCCTTATTGTTTAAAAAGAGGTTTTCCGCACTCTTTGTGCTCATGAATCTATTATCAATCAAGGAAATATTGTTGCTTTTTCAGCTCAGAAATCTTGCAGAAATCTCCCTCTCAATCTCTTAGATTTACAGTTGCATTCGACAATACAATTTAAGGTTAATAGGTGCGCCTCTATGCGGGCATTGAGTTTTACTGTTTTAGCCAATTGATTACTTTTCAAGGAAATATCTCTAGAATCTCTTTAGGATTTTGTAGTTGTGCCTATTATTTAGAGACAGGCTATTGACAGAGGCAAGAACAAAATAGTTGTGAAGAGAGTTCTAGAAAAGAAATAAAAGTGAGTTGAATTTCATTTCAAGATTCTTCTTAGTGCATGACTTCTTAAGAATAAAGGTCTCTTTTCAACATAGTGTTGTGCTTGAAAAATTCTAAATGTCATATTGCTGAAAGTTGCTGATATATCAAATGTTCAGAATGTTGCTTGTGTTATGTGTTATGTGTTATGTTTGTGTATATTAGATGTTCATTGTAAACTCAATGACTGTTGGAGGTAAACAATTGTAGATTGCTGCTCATTGCACATGCTATCAAGATCGTCAGAAACACATCCTTTTTGAATCCGCCTTTAAAAATGTCTTATGTAATGAAAACTTTGTCATGGGACACAAATAGCACTCATTGTGCTTGTATTTCTGCAGCTTGGGTGGCATGCCTGTGAACTTATTAATGTAATTGCTTACTGAAAGAACATTTTGCTGTATTTGTTGGAACTTTCAGGCACAAGTGGATGTGAGACAGGGTTCATGGTTCCACCCAATTCAAGATGTTAATGGACAACTTGCAGGGTTGCTGAGTAATCCGCCATATATTCCATCTGATCAAATTTCAGGGCTACAATCAGAGGTTGGCAAACATGAACCAAGGTTAGCACTTGACGGAGGAATAGAGGGGTTCAGTGATCTTCTACTTTTATGCAAAGGAGCCATCTCTGCATTACGCCCAGGTGGTTTTATTGGGCTTGAGGTATATTTTCTATTCAGGCATTTTCTCTTACTAAATTTTTATTGTGCTGCCAAACAACATTCTATGATAGCTTCTTGCTCTGTGCAGACAAATGGTGGAAGGCAAGCTGAGGTTATTGCAGACATCTTATGCACTACATCAGACAATAGTTGTAGGGATGTCCAGATCATAGCTGACTATGCAGGCATACCTCGGTTTGTGACTGCTTTCCGTTGCTGAGCCATCACAGTGGCAACTGATTGAAACTGATTGATATTACTTGCATTTAGGAAGATCACCCCCTCTCTGGACAGAATGAATGTGCCTTTATATGAGTGTGGAGCTTTCAGAACCTGATGTTTTAACTATCTGAGGTTAGATTATGAATCATGGGTAAAGTCATATACAACCATGAGTTCCTTGAGAGGAGAAAACCTGCAAAATGAGCAAGGTCCTTAGTTTGGAAGGTGTTATTTCAATGATTGTTATATTATTGAACACACCTATGCTGAGGTCTCAATTAGCAAGGCATATTGGAGCGTGCATGTAATGCCAATCTCTTGCTGATGCCTGTGGTTTGGCTTTGTGCAAAGGTTCCTTGTCTTCCTGAAGCAAATCTCAAGTTGTATCCAATAATTTTCCACGATTTTATATTCTTTGTTAAAAATTTAACCAAAGTTATTGCGTATTCATTCATCTGTATACTCACGTACTTTTCTATCAGTACAAGATATGAATATGTCCATAGGGGACAGACATCTATACCTCTGGTATAGGCATTTGTCCATGCAAAACAGGTAGTTGACCTTATTGCAGATCTATAAGTACATACTATTAGTTTTCAGAAATGATGTATCAAAATAAAAAAAATTCATCCACACAGAGTATGAACACTCTTTCCAAGATTTCATATTCTAATTTTAACATATTCAAATCGAAATTAAATTCAGAGGAGAGGAGATATAACTATTAACTAAAATTATAATTATTATAGTGTGTGGTTTCTGGTTTTGATCATGTGAATTTTTTCCTCGATGTTTCAGATCAAACTCCATGATCCATCATCAGGAAGAGAACAAGAGAAGAGAGTAGAAATGTAATTTTGTAAGCTCTAAGTCCCAACTTGTTCCCTCTCCTTCAATTTCTTATATCTGACCTCTATTTATAACTTTTCTTTCCTTCTAATTTTTTTTTTTTTGTAATTTAGAATTAAATTTTTTATTTTAATTAATTAAAAAAAATAATCATACACTCAAAAGAATTAGCTATCTTACCATGCAAGCTCATTAACTTGTTAGAGAACAAAAAAATAAATAAAACTGATTTATAATTAGAGAATAAAAAATAAATAAAATTGATTTAAAGATTATAACTCAATAAAAAAGGTAAGGATAATTACTATTTAAATAAAATACTTTAGTTTTACATGAAAACAAGTAAATAAAAAACAGTAACTATTTTTTTCATGCAAAATCATTGAGTAATTTTAGTTTCACTATCATTTAACTATCAAAGTATAAGAGTAACAATCACTTAACCTAGTTAATTATTTACTTTAATTATATTTTATTTTAATTTATTTTGTATGAACAAAACTGATTTATTATTAATACCACTTTCATTATTATTATTTAATAATTAAATTAATTTCTCCATAATTTAAGGATACATGCTCTTAGATAATTATGATCATCAAATAATTATTTTCTTAGCTTATTGAATATGATTTAATTTGTTAAGAAGAGGGTTGTGACACTCCCATTGAGTCTCACTCCTAAGTTTGACTTAACCCTTTTTGAGACCCAAGAGACCCTCTTGTGGCTCTTGCTGTGGTTTGTTTAGAAAGCTAAAGGCCTTGTGCTAGGTGAGGCTACTTGTTTTCCAAAACTCATGGCACCATTGCTAGGGATTGTTTATGATTGTTGAGATGATTATTTGATTTTTCCTACAACAAAAAGCGATTCTATTAAGTTTGACTCCTCAAATATTAGGATTTTCAACAACCACCATTTTTTTTGATAACTTTGCATTCTTACAAGCTTATGCTGTCAGAGTTCCTACAAATTCTTATGCCATCCTATTGGTCTCATTTGTTTCAGACAACTTCATTATAGCTCTGGTTGATTGCAATTCATATTCCTAAATTAGCGTTTGTCTTCCTCTTCAAGGGCATTTTGCAAGTTGGATGGGAAAAGGATCAAGGAACCACTAAAAGTTTTCTACATTTTGTGGAGCCTCAACTCTTTCAGTATTGTTAACAAAACAAGGAGTGCTTGAACTAAGCTAGGGTATTTTGCACAAAATTTTGTTAGAGTTAGCTATGAGGGTTTCTTGCTATGCAATTTGAAAGTTTCTTTTATGCTACTAGCTTTGAGACTTTTCATGTTTTTGTTTACAAATTATAGATTAAGGTATTTAGCTTATTACATGTTAGATTTCTTTTCCTCTTGCTTAAGCTCTAGATTTAATTTCATGCTTCAACTAGGTCCTCCAATTCTTGATTATTAGTAATGCACAAAAATCACACACCATCAAATCTAGAAACAACAACAAGAAGCATTATAGATTGTAGAAATCTTAAATCATTAAACCAGTCTTAGTTGCTAGTGGTTGTGGTGAGCCTTATATTTTTTTTTCTAATTTATTTGTACCATTCCCCATACCAAGTGAAAGCTCACAAATTTAGTTTGCTCCACCTAAGGTGCATTTTATAGGCAGCCAAGAAATTTATTTTCTTCAAATTTTTGGATTATATTACGTTTTAGTCAAGTATTTGGAAGTCATTCCTATCCACTCGTTTGGGCCTTGTAATAATTTTACATTTAGGTGAATTTTCTTAAACATCAATTAAATGCTTTCTGCTATTATAACTGATATTGAGATTGCATTAGGAACATCGTGTAGATTTATGTTATCCTATATTTGGAGTTTAGTTAGTGTTCCTTAGGAACACGTCCTTGACATAAATATGGCATTCTAGGGATGGCAAGGTAGGGATGAAATGTCCCCCATTGTCCTCTTGGGCATTACCTTGAAAGGTGTATGTCTTTGGGACAACCTTGTAGTTCATGAAATCTCCTTGGGGAAGCTCCTCAACGGGAGGGGGCAGGGTGGTCCATGGAGGCTTTGCCATCCCTTGGACACCAAGGAGACATGCAAAGATCCCTCAATTGTCTTGGGTATGAAGGGCATCCCCACACCTGATAAAAAAACACGTTAATTTTTGTTGAGAATAATAAAAAAATAGAAACCCTAACCCTAATCTAAAAGAGGGGCCCACAAAGGCCACTAGTTAATTTTTTTTTATGAAGAAGCTTGTCAATCTTCATTTAAAATCACTCACAACAAGAGGAAGAGGAAGATAGATGTTCCATTTCCCATTATCTTGTTTGATGTATGTTCAAAACTTTAAACTAGAATCTAGATAACTGTTTTTATTTGGGTTTAGGGTCCCCAAAAATATTAAACAAAAATAGATAGCAGTCTTCTTTTTATTATTTTTGAGATTTTCATTTTTTTCCCTTTTCAAGTTTAAGGTTTTTAAATTTTATATCTAAAGTTGAAATTTTAATTAAAACTAGATAATGGTTTTGAACATTTTTTTTTTTTTACATAAAAGAGAATTATTTTAATTTTTTTCATATTCATTAAATTAAATGAGAATGATTTTTGTGTATCCTCTATTTATTTCTTCACCACTTGCGATTTGATGTAAGAAAAGCAAAAGAAAAATTAGAAATCTTATAGCTTTTTAAACTTCAAAAAAGTTTAAACTCAACATAAATACTAACCATTAAATAAAATAAATTACTATGTTCCATGAAGTTTTTCAAATGGGGATGGTAGGGGATAGTGGGACACATTCTAGGAATGGTAGGGGATGAGAGACATTTTTAAGGGGATAACAATTAAAAATAGGGAAAATTTTAAAAGTATAAGAAATTTCAGTTATTTGTATATATGGCATTCAGCATATACATTATAGAATCATATTACATAGCATTAGTATTAAATTGAGAATTTACATGAAAGTTGATACAAATTAACAAAATTGAAAATGCCGATCTAATAGGGATTTTTTGGAAAAAAAAAGTAGAATTGAAGAATGACCATAATCAAAGAAACTTGGGGTGATCTCACAATATTGGTTTACAATTTTTGGCCAAACTGGACACTGAAATAATTTTTTCTAACTAAATCTTCACTTTCAGGCACTTATAGTGGTTAAATCGTGAGGAATTTGAAGATGATGCAAACTATTGATAATTTGTGACATTTTGTTTGTAAATTCTAAATATATATATTTTTTCAAAATTTTTGGAATCAGATTGCACTTTCTTTTCCATCTCCTTCGAAAACTAGTTTTTTTCAGTAAACAACATTTTTAAGGAGTGACGTTCACCATATACAACATAACTTTTTTTCCATGAAAGATAAAATTCTATTTTTTTCAAATTTAGATTTGTAACTACGATATCTAGCCCTTTCATTTGGTTTCATAGTGTTTTATTGAATATTTTTTCCCTAATCAAGTCTTGAAGTCAAACCAATTACAATTCAAACATAGGTGGACCGTATACAACATAATTTTTTTTGTATGTATCGAAATTCAATTTTTTTTATTGGATCATAGACATCAATACCTAGCCCGCACGTATTTTTTAGAATTTTATTTTGATAATCTGCTATTTTTTCACATGTGCAAAACATAGAGCTTGATTTTCGGTGAAAAACCTATGTTTAATCAAACTAAAAAAACAAATACATAATAAAACCAAAACATATTAAAATTATATCCGTTAATTAAACTTATGACAATATCTTGGGCTACCATTTTATAGCAACACCAAATTTATCCCATGATGAGGTTGGTGCACTTGCTAGAGGATTTTGTACATTGTAGCTATGTTGTCCCATGATATTTGTTGGGTTATAAATGAGATATTGTGTAGTTATGGGACTTTGAGGACCATGTTGTGTATAAGGTAGGCTGGTTCCTTGTTGTGAGTTGTACATATGGTGATTTTGTTGTGTACTTTGGTACTAATTTGGAAGTATCCCTTGGTATTGATTTTGTGAACCTCCTTAGTATTGATTTTGAGGGATACTATGTTGTGGATTTTGGGGTGTACTTTGATAGTTTGTTTGTGGTACACCTTGTTGTTGTGGGTTTTGTTGAAGGGTACCTTGGTATTGCGTTGATGGTACACCTTGTTGTTGTGAATTGTGTTGAAGGGTACCTGCAATAGAGGCTTCATTGTATACGATTCCTACTCCACTCAATCTGGAAGCTATTGATCCACAAATGAACTATTAAACTATAGATTGCATGCACCCAATGCAGATCCACAAATAATTACACCCAAACAAAGATCATTTTTACATACAAATCAAGTTGCATGGAACCCTAAACTAGACATGATGCAATCTTTTGAAAAGGGTTTTTCATGTATGGCTCTACTACCATGTTAAGATTTCTAACAAGATCATAACAACAAAAACTTGAAACTTCCATAAAAACGCTTGCGCACAATGAGCCTAATCTACATTATCAAAGAGATTAATAAAAGAGTTGATTAAAATGTACAATGTGGCCTTTCTTAAATAGGCAAGGTAGTGAAGCTAGTCATATGAAGCACAATGAGTGACTAACCCTTCAAAGATGGAACATTAGTTAACTCACATGACAAGTGTTCTAGTGAGTGACAAGTGACCATGCAAGATGTGTCTCACAAAGTAAAAACATGTGTCTCAACCACATGAAGTGAGACAAAAATCTAGAAGTCCTCTAAGTGAGCTTAAGTGTAGCATGAATAGGAATATACTAAGTAGGCTAAAAGCTAACTAGTTTAATACAACCTTTTTTCACACTAACAATTTATAGTTTTTGAAAATCTTCTACAATATAACCACATCGACTTTCTTATCCAATAGCAAAAAGTAAAAGGTGTGATAGACTACATTTGAAAGACTCACCAAAAAGACAAATGTATATTTCAACAAATACCACACAAAAACAAAGTGTAGGTACATGTTTATTTATTACTACAAAAAAACCAAAGCCAAAGAGTTTTCAAACATATTATAAAAACATCATTAATTTATATTAAACTAAGTATAATAGATTACAATAATAAAAATGATAACATATTATCATTTAAAAATATAAAAATATTATTAAATACATAATATAATACTAAACATAGTTTCAAAATATAAATTATTAATTATTATCAATATTGTTGAATAATTATTACATAATAGTTTAAATATATTATTTATCATTATATTAATATATTAATAATATTTTATTATAATTATTATAATTATATAACAATATTAATAATCATTTTGTTTAATATAAATATAAATACATAATACATAAATATAGATATATTAATATAACAATATAAATACATAATATAATACTAAACATAGTTTCAAAATATAAATTATTAATTATTATCAATATTGTTGAAAAATTATTAAATAATAGTTTAAATATATTATTTATCATTATATTAATATAATATATTAATATATTAATAATATTTTATTATAATTATAATAATTATATAACAATATTAATAATCATTTTGTACACCTGAGTTGGCCTAATGGTGGAGAACTTGTACTCTTGAAAGAGAGGTCACAAGTTCAAATCCGGTAGGGGGTTAAGGTATGTACACCTCGTAAAAGCTATAGCATAACGTTTCAAAACTGTGTTATGGAAGACCAAAACCAAATAAAATCAAAACATATTATAAAATCATTATTAATATATTAAATTCAGTCTAATAAATCATAAAAATACAAATGATAATATATTATTATTTAAATAATATGAAATATTATTAAATATATTATACAATATTAAACTTAGTTTCAAAATATAAATTAATAACTATTATCAATATTGTTGAATAATTAATAAATAAAAATTTAAATATACTACAGCTCATTATATTAATATATTAATATTTTAATATAATTATAAATATAATATATATTAATTTTCACATAGAACCATCCATGAATACCACTCTTACCACTCTAACTTGTAGTCTAATTTAGCCTTATTGTTGGTTTTTTTGTGCTTCCTTATCAATAAAAACAAATATGAAAATAGCCAACTGAGCTTTCTTCTCTGCGTTATGAGTTTGTATTACATGAAGTTCAATTATTGAAGACTGTGACTGGGATGCTCACTTGACACTAATAACAAGGGTTACTAGACATGAACCATGAATATGCTGCAGATATATCATTAGAAATTGTATGTAGATCTGTATGATCTTTTTGTTTTTCTTTTCACCATTTTGATCCCTCTTGCTTTACTTAGACCTAGTGTTTCCAAATCAATTCACATATTCTTTAAAGATATTCTTTTGCCACTTTCTAAGCATAAAAAAAATAAAATTATTTTCTTATTTGTTTTTCATTGCTCCTGCTTGAGGTACAAAACTTATTATTGTTTTTTGTGCAGTTAAACTACTGTAGCTACAAGACCCTTGGAAATAATCCCCATTTCTTTCCAAATAATCTCACCACCACATTTGGCTTCAAGGAGAGATCCAAAATTAACAGGCATGCCAGTGTCAAGATATCGATGAAAATATTAAATATTCACTAACTTCTCACAGTACCCAACAAGAGAAGCCTAGCACCCATAACACTGAAACTCCAGTTAGATGAGATATATATAAAGGCTCTCTACATATATATATAGCATGCTCTACACAGGTAAATACCTGCGATACTATAAAAGCTAAAGTATCCGCCACCTAATAAGGAGTAGAAAGTCTTTCACCATGAAAAAGCAAAGCACGACACCCTCTTCTGTGGTTGTATTTGATCTTGAGAAAGAGCAATATGTTCCTCCAACTACTGGAGCCTCTCCTCAAACAAAGAAGCCAGCCATGGAAGATCTTAAGGCTACTAAAACTAATAATATTTTTAAAGAGATTACAATTTACAAGAAGGTATGACTAATAAACATATAGACGTACAGGTACGTATATGTGTTTTTTTGTGTTGTGTTTCTCTGAATTGCCAAATGTAATCATGTAATTTTTCTATATAGGCTGCAGCTGAACTGGTAGCAACTTTTATCTTAGTATTTGCTGGTTGTGGAGGAATCATGGTAGAAGCCAGGGACAAGGTCTTAACTAATGTTGGCGTTTGTGCTGTGTTTGGACTGGTTATAATGGCACTAATCTACACTGTGGGACATATCTCTGGTGCTCACATAAATCCTGCAATAAGCATTGCCTTCTCATCTGTGGGAAAACTTTCTCTTAAGGAGGTGAACTAATCCAGCATACCAAGTGCAATTTGGGTTTGAACTTTACATCCTGGGGTCACATGGGAAAAAATATGTTCAAAATATAAGATTGAATTGGACTCTAAATATCTAAATATTTATGTCATGATGTGAAAAATGCCAATATTGATGCTTCGTTTTTATGTTTTTGAAATTGTCAGCTGCCCATTTATATTATATCTCAGATTGTGAGTGCCACAGCGGCTGCAGCTGCACTCAATATAATTGTTACAAACGTCTCCATTAATGTTGCTGTCAATGTTACTGTGGGGTCACATTACTTGGGACCACTGGTGGTGGAATTCATTATCACCTTCATACTGTCCTTTGTTATATTTGCAACAGCCACAGATAGTAAAGCAGTAAGTCAGACAATTTACCTCAACTCTACTGATCTATACCACATTTGATTGAAAATAATATCATCTAGTAACATATTCTCACTCTGAGAACACCATGTGAGAGAACTATTTTGGAGTTGGGTGCATGTTTATGGCACAATACTAATAATTGTTAGACGATAAAAAAGTTTTTGAAAGGAAAATAATTATATTTGACCATCGAATTGGTTCGTAACAGTTAATTTTAATTATTCTCATATTACATATTATCTAATCAATTCATATTATAGCATACTAAATGAAGGTTTTCCATTATAATATCTAACAAGCAGTCTGTGATGCTTTGTTCTTCAGCATGGTCAAATGGTAGGGATTGCTGTGGGTGGCATAGTTGCTTGTAATGCTTTATTTGCAGGGTATGTATGGAACTAGCAAAGAAGTGTTTTCATTTATATTTTGGGTGGAGTGGATTTTGTTTGAAATTTAATGCTTACTAAATCGAAAATGTCTTACATTCAGGGTACTGTCAGGAGCTTCCATGAATCCAGCAAGATCTTTGGGCCCTGCACTGATAGCAGGCAAATATCATGAACTTTGGGTGTATATTGTTGGACCTATTTTTCGTGCCCTTTGTGGAGCTTGGTTCTATAAGGGTATTTCTATACAAGAATAGATTGAATTTCTTAATTCTGGAGGGTTGGCCATCATGGCAAGGTGGTACGATAGTTTCTATTTTAAACTTTGTATTTTGCATACTTTTAAAAGTAAGGTTATAGGTAAATGGGATTTGAAGTCATTTAGGTTATGGATAAGTTTAGGTATGGATAAATGGGATTTGAAGTCATTTAGTTCTTTTTAATAGAGGGGTTATCATCAGTGTAAGGCCGTATGATAGTTTGATTTTTAGTTTTTAGTTTTGTATATTTAAAAAAATAAAGTTATGAATAAATAAGGATTTGAAGTATTTTAATTATACTTTCATTTTTAATGGTGTCTTAGGGAAAAGCAAGATTCTATTTGGTAGACTCTTCAAAATCATTCAATTTCATCAGTCAAGTAAAGATCTTTTGACATAACACTTGTTTTTGACAATGTCCACCAAATGATAGTAGATTGTGTTGATAGCACTTCAACGTGTTACAAAACTAATAAATTATAATGTTCTAATCTTTATGCTATGTAAATCAAGAGACTAAGTATAATTTAATAGATAAAATTAAAAGGTAAAAGGTAAAGGCAAATATATTTTCAATCTTTATTCAGATATTAATCTGATATATGAGATATTTTACATGAATATTTATAAATATTTTTCATTAATTTTATATTATGTTGAAGCGTATAATTTTTTTCCTTTTAAGTTTGAATATGTGATTTCTATATTTAAAAAATTGTTTAATTTTATAGTATGTTGAGGTGTATAATTTGATTTCTTTTAAATTTAAATATATGTGATTTCTATATTTAAAAAATCGTTTAATTTTATAGTATGTTGAGGTGTATAATTTGATTTCTTTTAAATTTAAATATGTGACTTATATAATTTAAGTATTAGTTTTGCTCTTTTTCTTGACGACTTTAATAAAAAACTCCATCTAAATTATTAAAATTGATTCAATTTATTCAATTAAATTTAAAGAATCTTGAAAATTAATATAATATAAAAAATTACTCTTAAAATAAATTGTTCACTTTAGCCTCTTGTTATAGTTAACAAATTATGATTTTTTGGGGGTACTTTCTATTATAACAATTATTTTTAGTAGTATCATCTCAATAAAAGTTTAAGTTTCTCACCTTTTTCTATTAAATTATGGTTTAGTATGGGCAAAGTGAGAAATTAAAATTTGAATGGGGTGTGGGGAGGAAAGGTTGGAAGGAATAGAGGAAAATGGAACCCAATGAAGATGACAATGGAGTTTCTATAGAGGAATTTGATAATGATCAGATAAATGGTATTAGCCACATGAATAAGAGGAGGAAATATTACTCAATATTTGGTTAGATTGCCAATAGTGTTCCATCTTTACATGACACAAGGTGGTGTTCTCAAGTAGGTCAACTCAAGTGATGAGGAAGGGCTTGGGTCTATCACACCAATTTCTTCAACTAGGAAGGTTTTTGGAAGTTTTAATTCTCATGGGTCATGAAAGGTTGCATCAAGGATTTATCGTTCCTCTACCCTACAAAATAATTTGGGATACTCTTTACTTTTGAGGAGGCGTGTTTGGAGGCGAGGCCCCCAACCCTGCTAGTGGGTGATTTTTTAACTAGCCCCTCTTGCATGGACTTATCTAAGGTTGGGATTGTTGGATTTGAAGGGTTGAATTTTTTTATTGGTTAGAGTGTTATGCTGTTGGGTGTTGATGTCTTTGAGGGTCATTGCCTAGTGATGCGTTGCCAACTATGACTACTATAGGTTCTAGTGTGGGGTAATCTATGGCTTGGGACAAAGTTATTTTTGGTAAATAGTTCCCTTATCCTTGATGCTTATTGGGAGGGTTAGGTTCTTTCCCAAGTTAGGATTTCAAACTCTAGTGTTAGATTTTTATTTAAGCATGAAAAGCATCTCATAGGAAATTTTCTTGGGGCAAGGCCAAACATTGATGTTTTCAAGAAATGAGTCATAAGAAAATATAATTTTTATGGCCATTTTGAGTTTGTGGCAATGATGAAGGGTTTATTTTTTTGTCTTTCTTAAGTCATGGAGATTATGCTCAAATCCTCTTAGATGGACCATGGTTTATGGGAAAGTTGAGGATATTTTTATAGAAGTGGAACTTCAAGCTTTGATCCTAAAAAGGAATGGATAACTAGAGTTCATATTAGGTGAAGCTGGTAAGCTTTCCTTTGGAAAATTGGGAGGCAAAAGTTTTAAAAGGTATAGCTTCCTCAGTTGCTTAGTTCATTACTTTTGATCTAGTGATAATTTTAAGAAAATTTCTATTTTTTATTAGATTATGTATGTATGTAAACGTGGGTAAGGTGCTTCCTTCTTTTATTACCTTGTCATCTAAATTGGGTTAATGGGCACAACTTATTGCTTATGATGACTCCATGATAATGTGTTGAAATTGCAATATAGTTTACCACTCCTCCTTTATATGCCTAATTGATCCGAGGTAAAAATAAATTGAGAAGAACAATATCTAGAGGTGTTTGGTAATTGATAAGGGATGCATTTAAGAGTCCACAATTTTTGGGCCATTTTTGGGGATGGTAGGGGATGACAAAGGGAATCCTTATATAAAAATAGGGAAATTTTAAAATTATAGAGAAATTTGAAATATCATATGATAAAATTGATAAAGCATTCATATATACATTATAGAATCTTAATATATAACATTTGTGCCTAATTGAGAGCTTGTGTGAGAGTAAATTTTTTTTTTTTAGCAAATTCCAAACTTAATTCAAATCTCTTTCATAATTCATTGTCAATATGTATATGATATTAGAAAACAATATACAAGTTACACATGCCTAAAGGCTACAAATTACACTTCCAATTACAATATGAAAATACAAAAATAAAGTACACTATTGCCACTAATTTGTATCTCTCAATATTGCATCAAATTGGAGTCCTCCTCTGATTTATTGCCACAATAAGGATTTACCTCATCCAATAGAATCCCAACAATCCCTCTGGTGCCTCCTCCTCATCAACCTGGGTATCATATTTGGGATCAACATACCACTATAAAGTTGAATTCCATTGATACTCTAGAGTTTGATGATCTTGAAATTGAAGAGCACTACACATGACTACTAGCTTCTTCGCTCATCTAGAGGTAATTATATTTTTTTTGATGGATTGGATTAAATCATATGTGGACAAATTCCTCTCTATAAAAAAAAACTAGAAACTTTTGAAAGGAGGAAAATGACAAGCATTCTCTAGTGCATCCTTCTTGTGTCATGTCCATAATTCAATAGGGTTAGTTTGAGATAATGTAGCTCTATCTATCTTTGCATTTGGTTTACTAAATGTTGGACCATGAAGATTTTTCAAGGAAACCCAGTGTATGTGAAGTATTAAATAGACTCCTTATTTGAATATATCTTTTGAAAGGCCTTCATTAGCCCTACTTTTACCTCTTCATCATCACAAGGAGGCAACCTTCCAACCTTTGGTGCATACCATTTGAGATTAAGAGCAAAGGATGCCATATGAAGTAGGGTATTCATTATGTTCCACCTCCACATCATAATGGGTTTAATATGTTGCTCATATAATCCTAAAGTAGGACCCTTAGCTAGAAAAAAATATTTATCTTTCCAAGCATACTGTCAAATGTCTCATATATCTCTCCAAGACTAGGAGAGTTTATATCACCACATCTAATGAAATCTATAATAGGTGAGTGAAACATAAAATATATCTGCAAAATAAAAATAAAAAGTTCAAAAGACTTAATTGAAAAATTAGAAACTTCAAAAGTTGAGACATTAAACAATAGAATTAAAATATTAAAACAAAAAATATAATATGAAAATAAGTAATTTAAATTTAATATTCAATATTTAAAAAAATTGGTAATTTAATAATATAATTAGCAATGTCTTACCTTACAATGGACCACCAATAGTCATCAAGGATCCTTTGTTTGATGGATTTTATTTTTGTAGAGCTTGAATTAGACCATCTACTCCACTCTAAATTCACCATCATCAATTGCAAAGGCTCATGCACCTCAATCGAATCCTCTCTAACAAAATAAAGTAATTTACATATCTTGTCTCAACAAGTTGGAGGAATCCTTCTTTGAAAACTTCTTAAAGAGAGAAAGTGAGGTGTGGTGGTTGCAAATAAACATTTGAATATCTCTAGCTTCTACCACCACTTGCTTCACCTGATATATTTTCCCTATGTTTTTTAATGCATTGTCCAATGCATGAACACAATACATGGTGTCCAAAATATGTGCTTGTAAGCACCCCCCACCATCATACCAACCAATTTGCAAACATGTGTTGAATCAATAACCATCTGTACAATATTTTAGGCCCCAAACTCCTTTATGGAATCTCTCAAAATGCTAAACTAGAAGTTTGCATCCCTATGCTTCCTTGAATAATTCACAACTCTAAGAAAATAAGAGCCAACTAGGCATGCGACTATGATATTGATGAGTGATTGAAGTAAAATATTGGTCCACCCATCCATCACAATAGAACAACCTATCTTGATCCAAGCTTGCCCCAATTCCTCCATTAGCAAAATAACCTTAGAATAATCTTTTAGGATGGTATGGGCATAATTTTTTTTGGTAATGAAAGACTTTATTGCATTTCGTGCTTGCATGTTAAACATACCTGCAATTGTCCTTGGCCTCTCACCACCACTATCTTTTGATGGTAATATTACTATTACCACTATTAGCCATTGATGACATACCCATTTGTAAAAGAATGTGCCAGTATTATTGACGAGTCTAGTTTATGGTCCAATTATTGAAAGATTTTGCTGTCCATTTGCTATAGTTTTCATAGAATTTGATGCTTAGATGTTGACCTTTATATGATATTTCCTTAAAGCCATAGACTTTGGATATGAACTTATTTTCATAACTTTTAAATGATATTGACATGCTATATGAACCTTTTGTGTTAATTTTACATGTGATTAATGAATGTCACTTTGAGATAGTTAAAAATATACAGTTGTTGTGCGTACTAATAATCTCATGTAGATATCATTAGAGGCCTGTAATTAAGGAAGATTCCACTAGCTGGTCATTTTCCATACCGATCAACAAGGTGGACATTCAATGAAGGAAGGCTCTCAATGGCAGAAAGATTCCTCGTTCAAATCAAAGTTGTAACCACCTTGTAATGGTCTTAATTGTCTATTGAGAAAATATAGGCGTTACTGTTGTGCTAGATCTACATTGAGGCAAACATGCCTGACTAGATTTTGTGCATGCGTAACCGCCTCTCCACCTTTTATGATTTCCCTAATATGGTGTTCTCCTATTCTGACGAAGTTGACCCCCTTGCTAGGTGCTTAGTTAATAGATTCTATAAATAAGACTCAGATGCTCCTTCTCCAAAGGTTGTTCAATTTGATGATGTACTCACATTCTTAGATTTTCAATAATACAACCATGTTGCTCGATTGTACTCATATTTTCCAATGAATGAAATGAAGTTATAAGTTCATACATCTGAGTTTACATTTGTTTCAGGGGATACTCATCCAAGGGGGCCCACTTGGTGAGTATTCCGTCCCTTAGGCTAGTTAGCTATTTTTTATTTAGTAATTAGTTAAGAATTTGGCACTATCTGTTTCTGCAGCCACTAGAATTCTATTAAGTGACTATTCCTGTAGCCAAGGCAGACATAGTAGTTTCCTGTTTGTTCGCTTAGATTTTCATTTCTATCATGCATTTCAGCTTAGTTTAGTCATTGGTTGATGCTCAACACTTATTTTATTTCCTTCCAAGCAATTTACTTTCAACATTGTGCCTTTCTCAGCTGTAGGATGAATATGGCTACTTTGGATTCCCAATGCACATATTGTGCTGACCCATTTCAAGTTCACGTCCTTGGGTTGACAAGTTAAATGCACCTTCATGATGATTGAAATAGCTATTTAGGTTAGATGTCCAATCTCCGAATCATAGTTGTAAGGGCTTAGTTGTTAAATCATTGTAGGAGGCCAACAATTTTGGTGCTGTTGCTGGGGATGGTGTCAAACTAGGGATTTATTTAGAGTCATTGATAGTTTTTATTGTTGTAGTATTTATGGAATTTGTTCTTAGTATATCCCTCATTTAGGAAAGTAATGACGCCCCTATTCTTTTGCTAATTCTTTGTGTGAGTTGGCTGATAGTGAGTTGATATCGTTTGCATAGAGAAAGGAGAAGAGATGCTCGTGGGAGATTCCTTCCTAACAATCCTGATCTATTCTAGATAATTGAGTATCAAAACCTGCCAAGAGACGAAGAAGAAGAGCCAAACCCCTTTGTTGATACATTTCCAGATTTGATCAATTTTGAAGTTTCCTCTGAAGATCAAAATCTGATTGAGAACCCCCTTGCTTTGGAATTTCATCAGGCAGGCATGGGTGATGCAAATGCAAACAAACCTAACCAACCAAATTTTCCTTTCCCCATTGCTCATCAAAATGAAGTAGACAACCTAAAAAATATCCCTATTTTAGTCCTTCCTAAGTTCTATGGACTTTTCATAGAAGATACTACATTCTTGTTCAAGTTTGATATACTTTGCAGGAGTTATGACTATACCACTGATGCCCATAGGCTTAAGCTATTCCCTACCACCTTGAAAGAAGCTACATTGAGATGGTTCATGAGCCTAGGCAGAGATACTGTAGAGACTTGGGAGGACATGAAGACAAAGTTCCTTGAGAAATACAAGGAGTATTGTAGGGGCAGTAACATGAGAGGAGGTGACATTTTAAAATGCAGCAAAAGGAAGATGAGAGCCTAGAAGATTACATTTCAAGGTTTCTATTTTTCCTACATAAATCTCCACACCATACACTCAATGAAGAGTCATAGAAGCTTCTTTTCTTGAGAGGAATTAATGATAGATGCACATATGCCTTGGATCTGATGGGAGGAGGAGATATCGGTCAAGTTCCTTGGGAGGACATCAAGAAGATATGTCAAAAATTTTGTAGGGAAGCTTCAAAGAAGGGGAGACCTTACCAATCTTCCATGGGTAAGTCATCTACTAGTGGAGTTTCAAGGATGGAGATTACTCTCTTACTGGTAGACTTCAAGCAAGACATCATAAACAATCTAACTACTCAATTGGATACACTTTAGGCCATGAAGAAACAAGAGGAGGCATCGGTAATGTTGGAAAAATATTTCCCTCATTGCAGACTGGACCACCAAAAATAAAGAAGGGAAAGAGGATTCCCCAATGAGCTTCTAAGGTTTTTCACCCTAGAAGCTAACTTTGGAAGAATGTCTCTCTTTCATAGTTATTCCATCTTAGGGTTCATTCAAAGAGTGAGTTAGGGGCTTAAGGTGTGATGTGTGTGTGGAGTGCCCTAAATGTAATGAGCATAAAATGAAATCTAATCTAAATGTAACTCAAAATGTAATAAACTATGAAATGAAACTATGCTGGAAAACACATTGAGATATGCAAGCATATACAAATGACCTAAGAAATATGAGAAAATAATTACAGAGATGAATGAGATTGAAGAGGTGTGTACCTGGAACTTTGTAGAAGTTGGAAATACTACTGGATTTGATGTTGAAGCCAAAAGGGACACTTGTGCCAAGTGGGGTGACCTATTCCTTCTTCGGGAAAATTATGGAAAACTGCTCCAAAGCTCATTTCTGCCAAATGGGTGTCCAAAAATGTCAAAATCACATAGAGACCTATCCAGAGGGACTAGGTTGCCACTCTTGGTGACTTAGTCCTCTTCAGGATTTTTGGAATTTCTGAAGGGGAAACGAAAGCCCTAGGTTTGCACCCTAGTTCTTCATAGTTGTCCACTTCTGAAACTCTAATATCTGGGCTTGAGAGTGATTTTTGGTGGATGATTTGACCTTGCAAGCAAGAGGTGGTCTTCAACAAGTCTTCAATGCCTTCAAATATCTTCAAAGTATCTGAATCCGCAATCACACAAGGAGAGAGAGGGGTAAGTGCAAGAAGTTGGGTCCACGAAGAGGGGAAGTTTCGGCAAAAAAATAAAATCTCGCAGAAAACGCGTATGCGTTATTAAAAAACGCGTACGTGTTATTAAAAAATGCGTACGCGTTATGCATTGGGTACCCGAGCCTAAAAAAATGCGTATGCGTTATAAAATGCGTACGCGTTATAAAACGCATATGCGTTTTTGAGTGCATACAAATAATTTATTTTTAAAAATATACTTTTTAGAAACGCATACGTGTTTTGCTTTTTAGAAACGCGTACGCGTTTGTTTTAAGCATTTAAAAAAAAAAATAATCAAACAAATAAAGAGCGCATATGCATTTTGTAACGCGTACGCGTTTTTAAAAACGCATACGCGTTATAAAAACTTGAATCTCCAACCCACTTGCAGCCTTGGTTTTAGGCTTGGGAAAGGCTTGGCAATCCGAGCCTTAGCCTTTGCCCTGCAACTAAAAAACTAAGGCAGATTGAAGAAGAATGTCCATCTTTGACAATATGGTTGATGGACTTTTTTTCTGAATCAATCTATAAAATTAAAACCCATTACAGAACACGATTTCTAGTTTCCAAATATATAATTTTTATTAATATTGGATTATATTTGATATTTTTAAATTAATTTCAAAGCAAACTAGTCCTTAAACATGAAATATCAGACTTTTTTTGTTTTTTAATAACTTTTTTTTGGTGAAGTTTCTTGTAAAAAAAATTATATGACATCAATCTTTAGACAATTCTTTACAAAATGAAAAAAAAAAGTTTCAAAAAATGTTTAGTTTAGGTCAAATTATGTTGTCCGTACATGTTGATTTTTAAAAACAACAATTAAGGCCAATAAAAATTTAATAAAAAAAAAAATATTCAACAAAAAATTACAAAAAAAATTCCTCATCAATCTTCATGTTGTTAGCTCTCTTTCCTCAAAAGGAATTAGAAAAATACTTTTATTTGGGTCAAAAAGTGGTGTCCGTACACATGCATGGTATGGTAAAAAAACAGGGACTTTTAAAAAGTGGTTTTTATAGATCCCTATCAAAATTTAATTTCTACAATTTGGGTATTTGAATAATTTACATATTTAGAAACTAGATTCAAAATTCAAACTTTCATTTTACTGATTTTTTAAAAAATTCATTGTGTAAGTGCCTCAAATTTTCAGTCCAAGTGTGACAAATTATGAAAAACAACAAAAACACTTCCACTTTTTGAGCTTTTTGTGGACCCAACTTCTTGCATCAGCCCAGAGAAAAATGTTGATTGTTAGGGATTATGGGTTTGCCTTAGTCAAACCCCTTTTAGGTAACTAAACCAAAATAAAATAGAAAAGTAAATCATGAATAGAAACAATGGACTAATGGAGTAAGTTACCTTGCCATGATGAGATACCTTGTGTTGTTGCAACAATTAGCCCTTGAATGCTTCAAGAAATGATCTCTTGTTGACTTGAAATGTAAAGCCCTAGCTTTCTTGAGAAGAAAGAGATGAGAGAGAGAGGTGGAGAAGAAAATGGATGATGAATAATGAGGAATTAGGGTCTCTAGGATTATTTATACAAGTTATTCCCTAATGTGCTCGAAATAACACCACATAGGCCGACCTTAGGGTTTTAGAGACGAAAATCTCGAAAGAAATTAAGTTAAAAATGAAATTTATGCCACATGGGACTAGGTTGCACAAGGTGGCGACCTAGTCCACTTGGGAAAATTACATTGTTTTTAGGTAATTAAAACATAATTATTTATGTTTGTCGGGATTATCTCACAAAACACACTGAAGTTGGACATGTATAGGGATTAAGGGGTCATTTTGGCATAACAAGGGGTTAATTTGGTGATGAAAAGCCTAGGAGAGTGTGAAATTTTTTTACAACACCTTACAACACTTTGGCACAAGACTTGGAAAGATGTAAAAATAAACTGAAAAGTGTCCAAAATCCATAGGCAAAGGTCCAAATAAGAGAAAAGTGTCAAGGTATACAATTTTTGGCAACACATTTAGCCCCCACTTTAGTGAGAGTATGAACTTGCTTCAAACTCACGCTAAAGTAGCCCAATGGAGATGGTGAAGAATGAAAAAGAAGAAGAATGGGAAGGATGAAGGAGGTGGTCAAGCCCCCAAGGATTTAAGATTCTAAGTCAACTTGAAATCAATGTGAAATACATTCAAAGGTGAATGCATTACAATCAGATGAGATACACGATCATGCAATGACAAGGTTTGAAGTGAAGAGAATAAGGAGATATGTGCTCACTCTGGGGCCACAAAACATCAGGTTGTCCATGGGGTGAGAAGTCCCAAAGAAGGTGAGAGACATACACATAGTTGGTATGTACTCACAAAGGTGGCTATGGGGAAAGTCGTGTCACTTGTTGGGCTTCCCGCTTAACCATACCAAAGTTATACCTTGTGATAACTTTGATAAGGTGCCACAAAAGAAAGTGATGTTTGTAATGATGGTAGTCAAAGGGATTTTTCTTTGTTCATGTGATGTATCATCTTAAGGAACATTATGCGTAATGTCACCAAGAGAGGCAAAGTGAAAATGTACTCATCTTGTATGCAAGAGAGGCAAGGGCTCATCTTGTATGCAAAAGAGGAAAAATGAAGACGTATCATCCTGAACAACATTGTGTGTAATGTTTTCAAGAGAAGGGATCGCAAGAAAAATAAGATCACACAATGAAATGTGAGTGGTGATGTATTCCCCCACTTTAAAGGAATGGCAAAATGCTGTAGTGTGAGCAATTGCTTTAAAGTAGAGAAGAAGAAAGGGACATGAGAGCTTGTTCGAAAATCCCCAGGCCGAGCAATATGGTTTTCGATAAGCTATGTCATGAATAGGGGTGTATGTCACGTGTGAGTCAACTTAAGACATGTTGTCCACATCCCAAGATTTCTCTTATATGTTCATGAAAGGTTAACGACAAGTCAAAAGAGACATCGACAAGTGACATATGAGGGAAAAGGCTGACGAACCTCTTGCCCCCACTTAGTGCAGGACAAGAGTGAGCCGAAGGGAGTGAGGGGATGCAAGGGAGAGGTAAAAATAATTTTTGATTAGAGGAAGGATGTTCCCCCACATAAGGGAGAACACCAAGTTCCTTAAGCTATTGAATTCTACAACTCAAGGCCTTACACTTATTAGTGTGATGACGATGAACTCAGTGGTAAGCACAAAAGGAATGTTTGTTGAAACATTTCTTTCAAGTGCGAGGATGAAGGGATATTAGGTGATCTTGAAGGAGTCGACAAGATTCCTTCTTGATCAAGGGTAAAAGGGGATCCTTTGGTTTGAGACAAGGAAGGGTCTTGCTTAGTATGGGATGCCATACCTACACAAGGCTTTATAGATTGTGAGATTTTGTATACTCCTTTAGAGGAGTATCTAAAATTTGAATCAAGAGGAGGTTACGAGATGACATTGGAATTAACCAAAGATTCCTTTGTTGGTTTCAAAGGATCACTTGGGAAGGTTGGGTGAGAAGGGTGATTTGGGATAGAGTGGGTGTTGGAGGAAGGTTTGGTGATATCAATGAAAGGAAAAAATCCAAGACCATGGCTAGATGTTTACGTGTGAGGCTCGATAGGGTTGTAGATACCTTGTTCATTAACACCACAACCTTGTCCACTATAGCCAAGTTGCTTCATGATCTCGTAACCTTTTCCATAGATCTTTTTCAGCTTCTTTGGATTGGGTGAGAGGTCATTGTTTGCATTGGTGGCTAAAGGATTTGAGGTGGATGCTAGCGAAGGATCAACCAAGTCTTGTGTTAACAAGACTACATGCCCCTTTGGAGAGTCACTGGTGTTGGTATTGGTTTCTCCTAGTAAAGGAGGGGAGAAGCCTAAGGAACCCAAAACATCGTCTAAGGTCTTGGGTTGTATGGGTTCCACATGTTGGGTGGGTGTAGTTGTGAAGGGTTTGGATTTGGTTTGCTCAAGGTGTAGGAGACTGTAAGGTTTGGGATCAACGTCAAGTGTGTACACTTTGTTGTTGTAGATGTACTTCATATTTCAATGAAGTGTGGAAGGCATACCATTCATTGCATGAATCCATGGCCTGCACAAAATGAGGTTAGATGAAACATCATTTGGCATAATATGGATCAATGTGTTTAATGTGGCCACTCCAATGGTAAGAGGTAAAGTGATCACACCAAGTGGATTTTGTTTGATACTGCCAAATCTAGTAAGGGATAAGGAGGAAGTTTGGATAGTTGATCTATCGATATGGAGCCTATCTAAGAGATTGACACTACACACATTGACAGCGGAGCCATTATCGACAAAGGTTCGCTTGATCCTTATGATTTTGTATTGAGATATGATCATGAAGGATTCAACTTTTTTTTGCACTTCCAAAGGAGGAAGCTCACTATGGTGGAATACAATGTCAAAATTTAAGCCTTGGATCATAGCTTGAATGTCATTTGTTTGCACATTAGAAGGGACAAGAATTTGTTGTAAGGCATCCTACATCATGTTGTGATAGTGAGGGGGGGCTTTGATAAGGTCCCATAAATATAATTTTGTAGGAGTATTCCTTAGTTGATCAACAAGGTCATACTCCTTGAGGAAGGAATTGAAGCGAGGGACAGTAGGAAGAATAGGAGGGGATGAAGGTAAAGGAGTGGAGGTTGATGGTTGGGGATGCGGGTTATTGCAGGTGTAATGTGTATGAGCAATGGTATCTTGACTCAATTACTACAACACATTAGGTCTTGATGGGGAGAGAGTGAATTTAGGTTTAGAAGGTGGGGAAAGGATGAGTTGAGGTTGAATAATATTAACATCTCCTTTGGAAGGAGATTCAATGTTATCCTTGGTTTGCATCATGATATCCATCCTAGAAGGAGAGTTATTAGGAGAAATACAAGCCTCATGTTCTTGAAATTCAAGGCTTGGTTCTTCTAAAGTAGCTTCATCACAATTAGGGGAATGGTCAATGATGGGATAGGGAGGAGGGGGATGGGTAAGAGGGGATTCTATTTGATTGTCTAGGGTCTCATTCTCTTGTTCCCTAACATCTACCCTAGTAGGAGAGCATGGAAGAGGTTCATCACACGCTTCATCATAAGGGAGAGAGGAATCAAGAGAAGATCCACTGTGATTGTCAAATAGATTACCCCAAAGGGGAGGAGCATTAGGAAAGGGAGGGTCAATGGTTTCATGACTCATACTAGGGTAATCTTCTAACACCAAACTATCCTCTTTGGATCGAGGAGGGATGTTAGGAGATGAGAAAGTTTGAGGGTCATGGGTATGGTTAGAGAGACTATGTTAGGTAGTGTCAAGAAATGTTTTTTGTTGAATGGTTGGCAAAGGGGGATGAGGAGAGGGACAATCAAGACCCTCAACACTTGTGTATTCTATCACCAAAATACCTTTGTCACTAAAAGGAGAGGTGTAGGGAGAAGTACAAGTATGAGTGTTATGATTTTCAACACAAATGTCCTCATCAAGGGGTAATGCAATGTTAAGAATAGTGTCAATGTTTTGGTTATTAACATGTTCTTTAATGAATTCATTATTATAATCTACATTGAACTCATATGAAGGAATGTTGAATTTATGCAATCCATTTGAAATCAAATCAAAGCCACATATTTTGAAAGAAAACATTGTATGAAGAGAGAGGGAAGAGAATGCAATGCAATTATGTAAACTAAAATATTGAAATGCAATTTTTTAGATGGAAAACAAGGTAATTTTCTGATTACATTGTGCAACAATCTGAAAAAGAAATGTAGTGTATGGAAAATTGAAACTAAGCAATGCATGAAATGAGATAATTTAAGCTAATTTTAATGAAATTCATGCTACAGAAACTTAACCAACTGATATAGGTAGGTAATGGTACAATACAGAAGCCTAAAATTTGGGTTTTCAGCTCTGTAAAGGGCAGTTTCAGAAGCCTAAAGGGACTAGGTCACCCAGGATAGCGACCTAGTCCTCCTGGTGATTTTTTTGAGTTTTGACAAAAAAAATTGATGGATTTAGGTGGTTTCTATGTTGCACAATGTAGATCTAAGAAGAAAATGTAAAATTTCAGACAGATTGTAATGATTTAAATGCAAAAATGCAACCTAGAATGCACTTTTCACTAATGCAAAATTTAAACCCTAGAATGCAACATGCAATGCAAGTTAATCCTAGGATGCTGATTAGAAATGAAGGTGTTGAAGGTCAGGTTCACCAAAATGAACCACCAAAACTAAATAAGGGAAAGAGGATTCCCCAATGAGCTTCTAGGGTTTTTCACCCTAGAAGCTAACTTTGGAAGAATGACTCTCTTTCACGCTTCTTTCATCTTAGGGTTCATTCAAAGAGTGAGTTAGGGGCTTAAGGTGTGATGTGTGTGTGGAGTTCCCTAAATGTAATGAAAAAAGGAAGAAATCTAATCTAAATGTAACTACAAATGTAATAAACTATGAAATGAAACTATGCTAGAAAACACATTGAAATATGCAAGCATATACAAATGACCTAAGAAATATGAACAAATAATTACATAGATGAATGAGATTGAAGAGGTGTGTACTTGGAACCTTTTAGAAGCTAGAAATGCTGCTGGATTTGATGTTGAAGCCGGAAGGGACACTTGTGCCAAGTGGGGCAACCTATTCCTTCTTTAGGCAAATTCTAGAAAACTACTCTAGAGCCCATTTTTGCCAAATGGGTGTCCAAAAATGTCAAAATCACACAGAGACCTATCTAGAGGGACTAGGTCACCACTCTTGGTGACTTAGTCCTCTTCAAGATTTTTGGAATTTATGAAGGGGAAACATAAGCCCTAGGTTTGCACTGGTTCTTCATAGTTGTCCGCTTATGAAACTCTAGTATCTGGGCTTGAGAGTGATTTTTGGTGGATTATTTGACCTTGCAAGCAAGGGGTGGTATTCAAAGAGTCTTCAATTCCTTCAAAGATCTTCAAAGTATTTGAATCTGCAATCACACAAGGAGAGAGAGAGAGAAATGTTGATTGTTAGGGATTACGGGTTTGCCTTAGTCAAACCCCTTTTAGGTAACTAAACCAAAATGAAATAGAAATGTAAATCATGAATATGAAACAATGGAATAATGGATTAAGTTACCTTTCCATGATGAGAGACCTTGTGTTGTTGCAGAAATCAACTCTTGAATGCTTAAGAAATGATGTCTTGTTGACTTGGAATGTAAAACCCTAGCTTGCTTGAGAAGGAGATGTGAGAGAGGTGGAGAAGAAAAAAGATGATGCATAATGAGGAATTAGGGTTTCTAGGCTTATTTATACAAGTTATGCCCTAATATGCTCAAAATAACACCATATAGGCCGACCTTAGTGTTTTAGAGACCAAAATCTAGAAAGAAATTAAGTTAAAAATGAAATTTATGCCACATGGGACTAGATCACCCAAGGTGGCAACCTAGTCCACTTGGGAAAATTATATTGTTTTTCGATAATTAAAATATAATTATTTATGTTTGTTAGGACTGTCTCACAAAACACACTGAAGTTGGACATGTATGAGGATTAAGGGGTCATTTTGGCATAACAAGGGGTTAATTTGGTGATGAAAATCCTAGGAGAGTGAAAATATTTTACAACACCTTACAACACTTCGGCACAAGGCTTGGAAAGGTGTAAAAATAAATTGAAAAGGGTCCAAAATCCATAGGCAAAGGTCCAAATGAGTGAAAAGTGTCAAGGTATACACTTTTTGGTGACACACAAACAAAAGAAGAAGGACTGCAGATGCAAGATGATAACTAATATTGACAGCAAGCCGATGACACCTGAGTTCAAGCCAATCCAGGGTGAAGAAGATCAAGTCTACTATGTTGCACAAAGGAGGCCATGAGCTCCAAGACAAGGCATTCCACCAAATCCACTATCTTTTTTTGGGACATATTTCAATTCTTATTCATCTAGTAAGCAGTGGAAACCCCCATATCCATCCAATTATGGAGGATATCCACCACAGCCTTGGAATAACCCTCCAAATGCCTGGCCCAACCACCAAAACTCTCCACCCTAGTGGCAACAACCTTAGGGGAGTTGACAACAGTTTCAAGGAAATTGGCACCCACCTCTAGGAAACTAGCAGCAAACATCTCAATGGAGAGGAGGACAACAATGGCCAAACTAGACAACCAATTACATGTAGCCACCTTCTTAGCCTCAACAACCTGCTATAATGCCTCCTCCTGCTAGTTCAAATTCAAATGCACCTAAACCTACTCAGCTACTAGCCCAACCCACAACAAACCCAAATAATAAACCACAACAACAGTTGGTATACTCTGTTGATCCGAACAATTCCTTGCATATGGTGTGAGTGTAAGTAACATCCGCTTGCGTTCAGGAACTACTTTTCCAACTCCTTCCACACCCATTATCACTGAGCTTCCTTTGGAAGAAGAGGAGCCTCTAAATGTCCCCATTCAGCCAAGTGCACCTAAAAATCCTAAACAAACCCCAGTCAAGTAGACTAAACCAAAAACACCATTTCCCCAGAGGTTGGAAAATGCGAAACAAAAGGAAGAGGAGGACACAAATTTTCACATTTTAGATTAGTTGAAGCATACATGTGTCCAAATACCTCTATTTTAGGCTATAAAATATGTTCCCATATATGACAAAGCAATCAAGGAAGCATGCCTCAAGAAGCCAGGCAGGAAGAAGAAAGACCCCACTACAGTTCATGCGGTGGGATAGTTGGTTGACATCATGCTTGGGAAAGTGACTATTCCCAAATATAATGACCCAGGGAGTCCTGTGGTAGGATTTGTTATAAATGGGATCCAAATAAAGAATGCTCTGATTGATTTGGGAGTAGCCATAAATGTAATGACTAAGGACATCCTGCAACAACTAAATATTGCAAACATGAGACCTAATCCTACCATCCTGCAGCTTGCTAATACTTCTGCTATTAAGCCCGATGGGATAGTAGAGGATCTTGTGGTAACTATAGACTCTTGGGAGTACCCAACATATTTTATGATTCTTTCTCCTAAGGCCACACTAGGTGGGTACCCCATTATTCCTGGAAGGCCATGGTTAGCAACAATAGATGCCTATATTGGATGCCGAACAAGAGACATGACCATTTTTGATGGAAAGAGCACCAAAAATCTTGTTCTTTACCCTCCTGCTCAGCCATCCCATGATAGGAATGATCCCGTATGGCCATATGCTGGTGAAGAGGTTGCGAAAGTTAATTCCGTGGCATAGCTTATGATGTTAAGAAAAATTCCTTTCATGTAGCTTCAAGATGAAGATGAAGTATTGTCTAACAGAATTCAGAACCATTATGAAGTAGAGGATGCATCATCCTCTCATGCATCTGATTCTACTGATCCAGTGAAGACACTCCTACCCGCTCTTCCTACAACCACTCTTCCTGCAGACGCTCTTCATGCAGCCAAATTTCCTACAGCAACACACATGTATCATGCATTGATCCCACATGAAAGGTACCAAGAATTAGTGAAGTAGCTACATGGTAGAGTTAACTACACAAGTGCATGTTTCAGAAGGAAAATATCTAAATATTAACAACAAACTGAGTGAAGAATAGCAGTTGTAACTGAAAAACCTACTGAGGGCCCACTAGTGTGCATTTGCATGGGATTATCATGATATGAAGCGATTGGACCCTAAGCTTTGCACCCATTGGATATACATAAGAAATGACTGCACACCAGTAAGGCAACCACAAAGAAGAATTAACCCTACATTGAGAGAAATTGTAAAATTTTCTAGATGCAGGATTCATCTACCCCATTTTAGATAGCCAGTGGGTGTCCCCATTGGTGATGTTGGAAAAAAAAGGATAGAAAAATGAGAGGTGAATCAATTGTTACAGAAATTAAAATTATTCAGCCTTAATCAAACTTTAATCTTAGATCTGATAATTAACAGTGCAATCATAATTCAACAACACATCAGAAACACATGAACACTAAGATTTTATACGTGGAAACCCTGTTAGGGGAAAAACCACGGTGGATGTTAGTCCACAAGATTATACCTTGTTAAAAGTATAATAAAAAATGAATAGGGAATGCACATGAATTCATGCACATTGCCTAGAGCTCAGTACTCAAAGGGAAGGCTCACTACCTTACATAAGATAATTAGATTAAATCCATCTGATGAGGTTTAAGTAAGAAATTAGCTTCTTCAAAAGCTTGATGACAGTTTTGGTTAGGCACAAAAACACTTCTTCACACTTCACTCAAACTTATTCACACTCTGCTCTGCATTTAGATGATCTGATCTTTATTCACACATATATTGCATTTATTCATTGAGCACACACCACACAAAAACTCATACACCTTTTTACAATGAAGAGACTATCACTCTTATATATCTACTACATGAATTTACATCAACAACTTTGTCAGCCACAAATAAAGAATAAATGAATTACAAGTTGTCGACGTCAATACATGAACAAATCTTAATGCACACCAACTTAAGTCGGTCACAACATAGTGAGGACCTAAATCCTCAAACACACCAAACAACACAAGATTAATCCATAAGGATCCGCAACACACTACCACCATCGTGTCGGCCAAGAACATGAAAAATCAAACACACAAAGAAAAATATTCAATCACAAACACACCAATCAATGTAGATGTACCACATTGATAAAGCACAATCTAGAACCAACACTAAAAATCTCAAGAACATACACAACAACTCAATTCATCAGAATTGCAATCTCATCTTCCAGAACCACTTGCTACAGTAATTGAATAACTATAGGAACACAAAACTTCATAACTTCCTCAATTCTTGATGCGTACCACTGAAACTTAAAAAAAAAATACTAGATAGGCTCAGAAAAAAACCTTTAATGTACGCTACCTGAATATCAACGTACACAAATTTCCATCACTTTGACCTTCTTAGCTTCACAGAATTCCTGTAACATATTTATTACAATTTTCTCAATCTCCTCGACATATACAACCTTCAGAATTATCAATGCTAATAGTGTTGACATCAATGAAAACCACATATCAGCAACACAACCACAACATCCAACAATCACCCCCTTGGCATTGATGGCAACACATGATGTGAAAAATACCATCAACACAACTAGTTGTTCACATAGTACACTTCTCCCATAACTCTTCTCTCCCTTTCTTGACTCTTCTCCCCCTTTCTTCAAGAGTTTTTCACATTATTCTTCTCCCCCTTTGACATCAATGGTAAAGGTACACATGCTCTGATCCACATATCATCTGAATCATCTGACTACTCCCCCTGAGTAGCAACCACCACAACATCAATCCGAAATAGGATATGACTGTAAGTCCATGGATTGATGTAAAGACTTGAATCTTAGTTCAAATTAGGAGGGGAAATCACCTCTAACTTGCATCTGAGGTACTCAAAAGTTTCCTTAGGCAACGGCTTGGTAAAGATATCTACAATTTGTTCCTTTGTAGGCACATATTCCAATCTTACTTCTTAATCACTTACTTTGTCTCTCAAAAAGTGATCCTTGATGGATATATGCTTTGTATTTGAATGTAGCACCAGATTCTTAGAAATTTTTATGTTACTTGAATTTTCACAGAATATAGTAATAGGCTCATCATACTCAACTCTAATATGTCTCAACATTTTCTTCATTTACAACACTTGAGTACAATTATTTACAACAACAATATGTTCTGCCTCAACGGTAGATAAGGAAATAGAATTAAACTTTGTACTTAGCCAAGACACCAACTTCTTCTCCAAGAAGAATGCACCACCACTTGTGCTTTTCTTATCATTAAAATCACCTACCCAATCTACATCTGTAAAGGCATTCAAGGTAAGATCATCTTCCTTAGGTTACCAAAGACCAAAATCAACTGTTCCTTTTAAGTATATGAAAATCCTCTTTATTGCAGTCATATGTGATTCCTTTGGACCGACTTGATATCTAGCAACCATGCACACAACATTCATAATGTCTGGTCTGGTCTGAGTTAAATATAGAAATCCACCAATCATTGACCTATATCTTGTTTGATTAGCCTTAGGAGAATCATCATTCTGTGTTAGCTTGCATTCGATTACCATGGGTATACCAACTAGATTTGAGTCTTCCATGCCAAAATTTTTCAATAACTCTCTTACATATTTGGACTGAGATGTAAAGATTCCATCATTTAACTGAGTTATTTTCTATCCTAAAAATAATTTCAGTTCTCTTATCATTGACATCTCAAATTCACTTTTCATTTCATCAACAAATTTCATACATAGTTCATCATCACCTTCAAAAATAATGTCATCAACAAATACTTCAATGATAAATTCTTTGTCCTGATCAAGCTTGAAATATAGATTGCTATCAATAGTACCTTTATTGAATCCAAGCTTCAACAAGTATTTATCCAATCTAGCATACCAAGCTCTAGGTGCTTGCTTGAGTCCATATAGAGCTTTCTTCAATCAAAAAACCATATCTTTTTCATCAGTTAGTTGAAATCCATCTGGTTGTTCAATATACACCTCTTCTTCTAATTCACCCTTTAGAAATGCTGACTTCACATCCATTTGATAGAATTTGTAATTATTGAAAGTAGCATAATCAAGAAACAACCTTACAACTTCAATTCTAGCAACAGGGGCAAAGGTTTCTTCAAAATCAATACCTTCCATCTATGAGTATCCTTTACATACTAGTCTTGCTTTATTCCTGATTACTTCACCTTGTTCATTCAGCTTATTCCGAAAGACCCAATTTGGTTCCAATCGCATTTTTGTCTTGAGGTCTAGGAACAAAAATCCATGTATCATTTTTCTCTATCTGCATGAGTTCTTCCTTCATTGCTTCCATCCAATATTCATCTTTGCATGCTTCACTGACATTGCTAGGCCCAACCTTGGATATCAGACAATATTCTTCTACAATCCTTCTTCTAGTCTGCACACCTTTGTTCTTGTCTTCTATGATCTAACTTTCAGAATGACTTCATTTTACATACCTTGGAATTTTGAGTTCTTCTATTTTTTCTTTTTCATTTTAACTATCTTCTTCTTCATGATTTTCTTGATTCACCAGAACAATTTGAACTTGATTATGTGTTTGCGCGTTCTTTCCATTCTCAGTATTATCTTGTTGGTCATCTGAATCATATCCACAATACCTGGATGATCTGTCAATATCCTCATCAACTCTGACACTTGCACTTTCAACCATCTTCTTCAATCTTTTATTGTAGCACCGGTAGGCTTTGCTCTTAGTGGAGTAACCCAGAAAGATTCTTTCATCACTTCTAGCTTCAAAATTTCTAATGTCTTCATCTCTCTTAATATAAAATCTACTTCCAAAGATTTTGAAATACTTAATAGGAGGCTTATAACCAAACCATAGCTCAAAAGGAGTCTTACCAGAATTACTATTGACATTTACCCGGTTGATAGTATACACAACAATGCTTACAACTTCTCTCCAATAGGTATGCAGAACATTACCTTCCAACATCATAATTCTAGCAACATCTATAATTATTCTATTCTTTCACTCAACAACTCCGTTCTGTTGTGGGTTCTGGGGAGCATATAACTGTCTTTTTATTCTATGCTCTTCACAAAATGAATTGAACTCCCGGGAAGTGAATTCACCACCTCTGTCTGATCTCAAAAATTTGATCTTCAAACCTATCTCATTCTTTGCCATAGCTTTGAAGCTTTTGAATTTCTCTAATGCCCCATGTTTTTCTTTTAAGAAAGAAACCCATACCATTCTAGAATAATCATCAATAAGCAACATAAAATATCTTTCTCCTTGTAGAATTCTGATTATGGATGGAACACATAGACCAGTATGTACCAAATCTAGTGCTCCATTGGAATGATCCTGTTTGCTCCGAAATGAAATTCTTGTTTGCTTTCCCATATGACATACCTTGAATATAGTGTTAGTAGGCTTCACTAACTTAGGTAGATCTTTTACTGCTTGTGTGGAGCCTATTTTGACAATGTTATCAAAATTTACATGACACAACCTTCTATGCCATAACCAACTTACATCAACTTGAGCAATCAAATGACTTTCACTAGCAACATTTAAGTGAAAAATATTACCTCTTGTCTTTGTACCTGAAGCAATCACATTTCCTGAGCTTCCCAAAATCCTACATTTACCATCTTTGAATTGAAGATTGTAACCTTTGTCAACCATCTGTCCAACACTCAACAAATTGTGCTTCAAACCTTCAACATATAGAACATCATCAATATTGAATTTACCTCCAAGAGAAATAGTTCTTCTACCACAAATCACACCAACATTGGGTATGTGCAGGATCATCATGGGAAAAATAGGTCCTTAAGTGGCAATGAAAATTTAGAAAATCAGAGTTAGTCAACTTAAAGTAAAAATTTGAATAAGTTATCTATATTATTTCAAAAATATGTAAGAATATAATCTGTAGCAAATTGAATGTAGTTTCTAAACTACTATGTTTATTTTAAAAAGTAAAAATCTATTTGGTGAAAAATTGAAATTTCAATTCAATAGTACTTAAATTTTAGGGAAAAAATAAGAAGTAGGTGTGTGTCTGACCACCCTAACCAGAATAAAATGATAATATTTTTTTATAAGATTTTAGATATAAGTAGAGGACTCATGTCCCGATGTGATGCATATTTTTTTGTAATTTTTTATTTAGTAAATAATTAATTATGAATTTTTTATTACAACTTTTAAAAAATATAAAAACTCGTATGTCTAACCACCTTATCTTGGTCAAAACTTCATGAAATTCATTTTTTTTTTTAATCCTATAGTATGCAAAGTATAGAATGTGACACATGTTTCGCATTCAAAAAATGTGATACTGTTTGAAAGCAATAGATTTTTTTCAATCAGCATATCAATTAGGACTTTAGTCGTAACTCAAATAGAAAATGAATAATTTATTAAATTCAAAGTAAAACATAATTTATATTGGTGGAAAAGTGAGAATCTCCTTTAAAAAACCTTTTCGTTTCATCAATTTTGGGTTAAAAAAAAGTTGTCAGCCACATGGGCCATCATATCACTTATATATCACCACTTTTTGGCCCATCATGATCCTGCACATACCCCATTGTTATCTCCAAATCTTCCAACACCACAATCATATTTTTCCAAACTTAGAAACTTGCTTTTATCACTAGTCATATGATGTGAGCATCCACTATCAATCACCCATTCATCCTTCTCATCAATTCTGGCTGCAAGAGCTTTCTCAATATTTTGATTACTAGCTTATTTAGTGGACGCCAGACTATTTTCCTTGATAGAAATGAATACCCATTCATCTTCATTTCTAGTTTCTTTATTAGATTCGTCATCATTAACACCTTCTTCAACATAATAACATTTATTTTGAAATCTATTCTTGTCAGGTTTATACTTAGAAACTCTTTCAGGACATCTTGATGCAAAATGACCTATCCAACTGCAAGAGAAACATTTAATAGACAACTTTCCTTTGTACTTACCTTGTCCTCTGGATTCTCTTTTCACAATCAGTGCTTCCAGTTCTTCTAGCTCTCTTTCTTCATCTTCAATTAGTTTCATTTCATCTTCATACTTGAATGTCTTCTTGGAACTCTCTCTTAGATCATATCTCTGTTGGATTTTTCTGGATACAGTAGCTTTGAATGCAGACTCTATCTTAGGAAAAGATTCACCAAATTCACTCAACTCAAAGGCAATTTTTTTTCCAATCAACATGTTGCTTGTTATATTTTTTATTGTCTTGAGCTCTTCAATAGCATGCACTTTTGTTTTGTAAGAAGTAGGAACAAATCTAAATATTTTAGCCACAATCTCATCTTCTTCCAAGATTCCACTGACACATCTAATGTCCATCACTAATTCATTTACCTTTTGCGAGAAAGAAAATATGTTTTCATCTTCAATCATCTTCATGTTCTCCCACTTGCCTTTTAGACTTTTTAGCTTAGCAAATTTCACTAGTGCATCTCCTTCATACAATGTTAACAATTTTATCCAGATCTCATGTGTAGTCTTCAAACCTATCACATTTATCATCTCTGAATCTGTCAAATCACTTAGCAATGCTTCTATATCCTTGTTATTAGTTTCTACTTCTTTGATCTCATTAGCAGTAGGTGGACCATTCTGAGGAATAGTATATGCATTATTTATAATCTTCCAGAAAGGCTCACCAATGCACTTCAAATGACACTCCATTCTAAATTTCCATAGAGAGTAGTTTGTACCATTGAATCTAGGACTATCCTTCTTGTATGATGCCATCTTGGATCACCTCAAGATATTAAAATTATTCAGAGGAACTAGCTTTGATACCAATTGTTGGAAAAACAAGGATAGTCAACTGAGAGGGGGGGTGAATCAATTGTTACAAAAAGTAAACTTTTTCAATCTTAATCAACCTTTAATCTCATATATGATAATTAACAGTGCAAGCATAATTCAACAACACATCAAAAACACATGAACACTAAAATTTTATACATGGAAACCTTATTAGGGGAAAAAACACAGTGGATATTAGTCCACAAGATTATACCTTGTTAAAAGTATAATGAAAAATGAATAGGGAATACACATGCATTCAGGCACACTGCTCAAAGGGAAGGCTCACTTTCTTACATAAGAAAATTAGATTAAATCCATCTGATGAGGTTGAACTAAGAAATTAGCTTCTTCAAAAGCTTGATGACAATTCCGGTTAGGCACAGAAACACTTCTTCACACTTCGTTCAAAATGATTCACACTCTACTCTGCATTCAAATGATCTGATCTTTATTCACACATATACTACATTTATTCATTGAGCACACACCACACACACACTCATACACATTTTTACAATGAACAGATAATTGCTCTTATATATCCGCTACATGAATTTACATCAACAACTCCGTCGGCCACAAATAAAGAATAAATAAATTACAACTTGTTGGCCTCAATACATGAAAAAATATTAATGCACACCAACCTAAGTCAGTCACAACATAGTGAGGGCCTATATCAACATCCTTGAACATGCCAAACAATACAAGATTAATCCATAAGGATTCACAACATGCTACCACTATCATGTTGGCTAGAACATGAAAAATCAAACACACAAAGAAAAATATTCAATCACGAACACACCAATCAATGCGGACATACCACAATGATAGAGAATAATCTAGAACCATAACTGAACATCTCAGGAACATGCACAATAACTCAATTCATCAGAATTGCAATCTCATCTTCCAGAACCACTTGCTATAGTAACTGAATAACTATAGGAACACATAACTTCATAACTTCCTCAATTCTTGATGCGTAACACTAAAAATTTTGGACAACATACTAGATATGCTCAGAAAAAAACCTATTAATGCACGCTACCTGAATATCAATGTACACAAATTTCCATCACTTTGACCTTCTCATTTTCACAGACTGCCTATAACATATTTATTACAATTTTCTCAATCTCCTTGACATATACATTCTTCAAAATTATCAATGCTAATAGTGTTGACATGAATGAAAACCACATATCAACAACACAACCACAAAATCCAATAGGTGATTTTTCCTTAAAAAGGAGGGAAGTGGCTAGTTTGTGTTGATTACAAGGAACTTAATGCTACCACCAAAAGGGACCATTTTCCCTTACCTTTCATAGATCAAGTTTTGAACTCACTTGCAGGAAAGTTGTACTTTCCTTTCCTAGATAGATTCAACGGCTAAAACCAGATCTAGATTGCACCAGAGGACTAGGAGAAGACCACCTTTACCTGTCCATGGGGGACCTATTCCTACTCAGTACTTCCATTTGGCTTATGCATGCGCTTGCAACTTTTCAGAGGATAGTCATTAGCATATTTTCAGATATCTCTCTTGATTGCATGAAAATCTATATGGATGACTTCACTACTTATGGTGTTGATTTCAATGAAGCATTGGAAAATATCAGGAGAGTTCTACAAAGATGTGAAGACCACAATCTATCTCTAAACAGTGAAAAGTGTTTCATGATGATGCAGGAAGGTGTAGTTCTTGGCCACTACATCTCTCACAGAGGAATTCAAGTAGATCCTGCAAAGATTGAGGTGATCACCAATCTTCCTATCCCTACAAAAAAATAAGATGTTAGGAGTTTATTAGGACATGCAGGTTATTATAGGAGGTTCATCAATGACTTTGGAAAAATGGCAGCACCATTGTATAATCTCCTAACTAAAGATGCTGAATTCCAATGGACAAAAGATCGTGACAAGGAATTTTCTGATTTGAAAGTAGCTTTGATTCATACTCCTGTACTCTAGGGTCCTAATTGGGAGCTTCCTTTTCAAATCCATATAGATGCTTCACACTATGCTATAGGAGCAATCTTAGGACAAAAATAAGGAGTTATTGAAAATTCTATCTATTTTGTAAGAAAAAATCTGTAGGGAGCTGAATTCAACTATACAGTGACAGAAAAAGAAATATTGGTAGTGATCTATGCCCTAAAAAAATTCAGGCACTACATAACAAGCTACCAGATCTTTGTGCACACCGATCATGCAACTATTAGATACCTCATGAATAAACCCCTGATCTCAGGTAGGCTAGCAAGATGGTTACTACTAATGCAGGAGTTTGACATAACCATTATGGATAAACCGGGGGAGGCCAATGTTGTTTTAGAATTTATTTTGAGGCTAACTACATCAGAAGACAATCAAGTTGTAGATTACTCTTTCCTTGATGAGCATCTATTTTTCATTAGTGTGCAGACACCCTGGTGTGTTGACATAGCTAATTATTTGGTCATAGGGAGAGTTCCTCCTCACTTCTCTCCAAAAGAGAAGAGGGCGCTCATTGCTTTTTTTTCCTTTCTCATCGATTGCTAGATGTTTGTTCTACACTGGACTAGACCATGTCATGAGGAGATGTGTGAGGGAAGATGAGACATATGAAATTTTGCATGCATGTCACAATGAACCTTGTGGAGGGAATTTTGTAGCTAAGAGGACAACAATGAAGATTTTGAACACATGATATTACTATCCCACACTCCACAAGGATGTAGGGAGATATACAAGGAAGTGTGACAGATGGTAGAGGATGGGTCGAACAACCAAATCTGACGAGATGCCACTTTACCCCCAAGTAGTAATCACTCCATTTGATAAGTTGGGATTGGACTTTGTAGGACCCATTGATCCTCCATCAAATGGTAAATGCTATATATTGGTATGCACTGATTATGTAACCAAGTGGATAGAAGTTAAGGCCATGAAGCATGGAAGACACAATAAGGTTGCAAAATTTATTTATAAGAAAATTTTCACATGGTATGGGGTTCCAAGAGAGATAGTGATTGATCAAGGAGCTCAATTCACTTCAACCCTTGTTACAACACTGATCAATGAGTACAACATTAGGCACATGAAGTATACTCCTTATAACCCTCAAGCCAATGGCCAAGTTGAGGTGACGAATAGAGAAATTGAAGCCATTCTAACCATAACAGTGGCTATCCATAGAAAAGATTGGGCAAGCAGACTACTAGAAGATGTTTGGGCCTACATAACTACATGGAAAACAACTACAAGATTCACTCCATTTGAGATGATGTATGGAAAGACAACTATGATTCCCATTGAATTTGAGCATAAGACTCTTAGGACTATAGTAGACTTGGGGATAGATATCTCTGAGGCACAAAGGGACAAAATCATGTAGTTGAATGCTTTAGATGAGACGAGGAAGGAAAAATTGCATCACACAGAGGTAGTGTGGAATCAAAGAATAAGGTGGCATGACAAATTCTTCAAGGATAAGAAATTCCAGCCAGGTGACTGGGCACTGCTCTATGACTCAAGGTATCAATATAATGTAGGAAAATTGTAGACAAGGTGGTTAGGACCGTATGAGGTTGTTGAATTTTTTTTCCAATGTAGCTATTCAACTCACTACCATTGACCCTATCAGATTTAAGCTACTGGTCAACAGTCATGGCCTGAGGTTGTATCACAAGCCAACTTCCAAGGAGGAGTTCCTGCAACAGTTCACTCAACATGTAGCACTTGAACTTCCTGCAGCCGAAGGAAGTGGACCTAGTGTCCCTCCTTCTGGATAACTAAGGTATATAACTTGCCATAATAAAGACTTCCACTTTTATGGGGGTCCAATTTTTCACCCATCTGACCATCCATTCCACAGGTTTCTCTCTCTTCCATCACGCTACCATTATTTCACTTCACTTCATTTCATTTCATTTCATTTCACTTCATTTCATTTCACTTCATTTCACTTCACTTCACTTCACTTCATTCCATTTCACTTCATTCCACTCCGCTTTCATTAATTGCTCAGCTGATTTCTTGAAAAGTGACTGGTGTTTTCTCCATAATATTTGCAATAAATCTTCCACGAATTCAAGTACGTACACATCAATTGTTATATCTTATTTGTCTTTTGGTATATTCATTTAATTTTTATTAATTAATATGGATTTTTGCCATAGCATGTAATTATTCCCTGCACTGTCAAATCGTCATTACCACCTCGCATGTGAGGACACATGTGAAAATTTAGGTTCGGGGGGGGGGAGGTGTGAATGCCATGTCCGCGTGTCTATTTGTACTAGTTCACGTAAGAAAAGTTTAAGATATTGAGATGATTTGAATTCTGAGTGAGATTACGGCTCCCATGTGTGAAATGAAATCAACCAACACTATTTTCCTTAATCATACCTTTTATTTATTACTCCTTTACTGAATTTATTTCTTCTATCATAATCTTAAGCCAAAAGGTAAAATTCAGACGATACGGGCATTGGAAATTTGGCAGCTTTGAAGGAAGGAGAATTTAAGCTTTCAGACGAATATTGCAGGAAGGAAAGCCATGTAGAGCAATTGTTTGATTAAAAATAACTAAACAATGGGAGGTGTGTTAATTCGAAATGAACCCATGGTTCATGACGTATTACTATAGGATGCACCTTGCCTGGACGAGTTTAGAACTTGTGGATGGTGAGATTATTTCTTAAAGTTGAATGGTTTTGATGAAGATGTTGCATTGGATTTTTTGCAGACATTGTCTGAAGGAAAGGCCATGATAAAGGGGTTGGAGGTCATAGCCACTAAGGAGAGGATTGCAGAAGTTATAGGGTTGCCTGCCGATGGTGAACATTACCCTGCTACCAGAGATGCTAGGTTAGCTAGGGCTGAATTTATAGAACTTGGCCACCCTCCATTGAGTATGGACAAACAAGGTGCGAAGAGAATTTATCTGATTGAGCCATGGAATCAAGTAGTAGTTTATTTTGTGAATTACATTTCCTGTGAAGGTTGTCAATCTAATCTACATTATGTGCATTTCAAACTCCTAAACCACATGAGGCATGAAAGAAGAATGAATATGCCAAACATGCTATACCACCTTCTTTCAATCATGGTGGCCGAGACCTAGAAAGGTAGGGACAATTCCATTTACCACCATTGTCTGATAAAATTATTAGTTGAGAAGTATTTGCATGATGTGTCTGATATATCTTAGGAAGAATTCTTGAATATTGATCAAATTAGACCATAGAATTTGTGACCTAGGTTTTTCCTCAACCTTGTAGGGTTAGTAGGAGAGTGAACAATGTTCAAGCTGCTCTTGGAGCCTCAACTTCTAGCACAAGTCCTAGCGTAAAACCTCCTGTAGCCAAGCAAACCATAGAGATTAGTTCTTCTAAGGCTGAACAGTCAGAAAAAGAAAGTTCCTCTCTAGATTCTGATGATGATGTTCCTCTTGGCACCCTAATGATAACTAGGGAACAAAAGAAGAAGATAAAAATAAGAAAGGGAAAAGGTAAAAATAAAATGAAAGAAAAAGAAGTGCCAAGCTCTAAGAAACAAAAGGCTGACACTGTTCTTCCTACAACAAAAGAAAAGCGTAGAAACCCTCCTAGAAAATCAAGACCAGCTGGGCCAACCTTTGGTGTATCTCTCGAGGGAAGCCCTAAACTTACAGAAACATAATGGGAGGATACAAAAGCTCCAATGGAGCAAGTGAATTTTGAGGAAAAGGGTACATTTGAGGAAGAAACAAGCGTAATGCTGGCAGATCTTGCTAACATCGCAAAACAAGTTGAAAGCCAAGTGTATGAGGAAAATCAGGAGCTCTTGTAGTAAGAGCAGAAGCTAGAGCTCTTGCAACAAGAGTAGAATCTAGAGCTCCTGGAACAAGAGCAGAAGCAAGAGTTCCTATAGCATGAGAAAGAACAAGAACTTGAGGCCCTCCAGCTAGAATTGGGAGAAAAATCAGCACCCCTACATCCGGAATTGACTGAACAAACAAAAGCCCTACAGTTGGTACCCTATGTAGAGCAAGCAAAAGTGCCAGGAATTTTTTTGGTAGGAATACATAGGCCCTTTGATTCTTCAATGCACATGGAGCCATGAACTTATGGAAAGACGTGCAAAGGAGGGAAGAATAATGGAAAGAAAAGAAACACAAACTAAAGAGGGAAATTCAAAAGAGAGATGAAGAGATTGTGGATAAGAATGAAGAAATTGCTTCTTTAAAGAAAAAGGTGGATAATATGATAGCCTTAGTACCTCAGATCTTAGAGTGCAGGACTCCTCCAAGGGTCTATGCCCTATATTTGAAAGAGAAGCATATTTCTTTTAAGCTAGCAAGGATTGTTTCAGGTTTGAATCCTTCCACTGAGACCCCTATTGAATGTTTCAATGCTTATGGGATTGATCCTCTTGAAATGAATAATTTATTGTGTGAATTTTATTTACATAATTATGCTATGACCCAAGACCATGATTGTAATCCACTGTTGTATGTTGGAGATGTCCAATTAAGGGCATTAATTTCCTAGATACAGAACAAAGTTAGTTGGGGAAAGCAGTTCAGGACCTATAGGAAAATTGAATCCAACACTCCCCTGCCCATCAGGGCTAAATCTAGAAATCCAGGAGAAATTTTCAAGGATTGGCACAAAATTCTTTATCGACCAAGCTATGGAAATAGGATCTTGTCTGAGAGAGAGATAATTTATAAAGAATATGAGGAGATAGAAAAAACCACAAGGGAATTTGTAATCAGATACCTGTCACAAAGGTGGAACAACCTAATTGATGAATTAAAACAAGCCGAGCCTCATTGTACATAGAACTATGCTACAACACTTAAGAGAGTTGATAGATATATATAGATTGGGAGGCCAAAGGGACAATTTTGGCTTCCATTGATTTTTCAACCACCTATCCTACTGTGGCATGTGCCAAAAATTTAGGTACTATCGATATGACATAGTTGTAGAGAGACAAAGATGGAGCAAGTTGAACAGAAAACATGGGTTCTATTGGGATCCTAATTCAGACACAACAAAAACTGATGTAGGATAGTTGGCGGTTGCAAATTTTAGGGAATTGACCAAGAAAAAGAACAACTCTTCCTCTGCTGGAGGACCAACAAAACCTTAGGCTAGAGGGAGTGATGAGTCTAGTTTATGGTCCAATTATTGATAGAGTTTGTTGTCCATTTGCTACAGTTTTCATAGAATTTGATGCTTGGATGTTCATCTTTTTATGACATTTCCTTAAATCCATAGACTTTGGACATGAACTTATTTTCATAAATTTAAAATGATATTGACATGCTATATGAACCATCTGTGTTAATTTTACATGTGATTAATGAATGTTACTTTGAGATAGTTATAGATATGTAGTTGTTGTATGTACTAATATTGTCATGTAGATATAATTGGAGGCCTACAATTAAGGAAGATTCCACTAGCTGGTCATCTGCCATACCGATCAACATGGTGAACATTCAATAAAGGAAGGCTCTTGTGTTGCCAAAAAGTGTAGACTTTGACACTTTTCGCTCATTTGGACCTTTTCCTATAGATCTTGGACCTTTTTCAACCCATTTTTACCTCTTTCCAAGCCTTGTGCCGAAGTGTTGTAAGGTGTTGTAAAACATTCTCACACTCTCCTAGGCTTTTCATCACTTAATCAACCCTTTATTATGCCAAAATAACCCGTTAATACACATACATGTCCAACTTCAGTGTGTTTTGTGAGACAATCCCGACAAACATAAATAATTACATTTTAATTACCAAAAAAATGGAAAATGCCCAGGTGGACTAGGTCGCCACCTTGGGTGACCTAGTCCCATGTGGCATAAAAATTCAAATTTAATTTAATTTCTTTCAGGATTCTTGTCTCTAAAACCCTGAGGTTGGCCTGTATGGTGTTATTTTGAGAAAATTAGGGCATAACTTGTATAAATAAGCCTCAAAACCCTAATTTCTCATTCGGTACACTCATTATGCATCACCCATTTTTATTCATAACACACATTTCTCCCTCTCTCATCTCTCCTTCTTCCCAAGCAAGCTAGGGTTTCAGATTCTAGGTCAGCAAGACATCATTGCTGAAGCACTCAAGGGCTAAATCCTCCATTGCTACAACTCAAGATAAATCATCAAGGAAAGGTAACAAATCCATCATTCCTTATTTCATACTTTCTTACTTTGTTTCATCATTTTATTTAATTATCTACAAAGGGGCTTGACCAAGGCAAGCCCCCATATCCTAACATCAACATTTCTTCTTTCTCCTTGTGTGTGTTTGCAAATTTAGGTGCATTGGAAGCTTGAAGATCATTCAACAAGTTGAAAAAGCTCTCTAAGGTTGAAGAAACCCTAGTTGAAGCTTGGAAGACTTCCACAGACCAGAATCTTCACTTTCGGGACCAGATACCTGGAGGAGCAGGAAACATAAATCAAGGCCTTAGATCCCATCTTCTAATTCATAGAAATTCAGAAGAGGACTAGGTCACCACTTTGGGCGACCTAGTCCCACTAAATCTATTTTAAAAAAAACTTGGTAGATCTAGATACCCTTTTGGTTGAAATAGGCTTCAGAGCAATTTTCCAAAATTTGCCCGAAGAAGGACTAGGTCGCCCCACTTGGCACAAGTGTCCCTTTCAGCATAAACATCAAATCCAACAAAATTTCTAGCCTCTACAAGATTCCAGGTGCACCCCTCTTCAATATCATCAATTTGTGTAATAGTTTATGTATATTTATTAGGTTATTTTGTACATAGTTGCATATCTCAATGTGTTTTCCAGCATAGTGACATTTCATAGTTTATTGCATTCATAGTTACATTTAGATTAGTTTTCATTTTTTGTTAATAGAATTTAGGGGACTCCTTACACATTCAAATTAAGCCCCTAACCCCCCTTTGAATGAACCCTAAGATGAAAGAAGTGTGAAAGAGAGCCATTCATCCAAAAGTTAGCTTCTAAGGTGAAAAACCCTAGAGGCTCATTGTGGAGTCCTCTTTCCCTTCTTCATTTTTGGTGGTTCATTTTGGTGAACCTGACTCTCTTACCCTCTCTTCTCATCTAAAATTTTTCCTCATCCTAGGATTAGCTTGCATTTCATATTGCGTTAGTGAAATTGCATCCTAGGATTTCAAAATTTGCATTAGTGAAAAGTGCATTTAGGTTGTAGTTTTGCATTTTAAATCATTAAATCTTTTTGTAATTATGCATTTTCATGTTAGGTCTTCATTCCCCATATAGAAATCTCCTGAATCAATCCAAAGCATCTAAAAAATCTAAAAAAAATCATCAGGTGGACTAGGGTGCCACTTTGGGCGACCTAGTCCCTTCAGGCTTCTCAAACTGCCCTTTACAGAGTTGAAAACCCAGTTTTTGAGCTTCTATTTTGTGCCATTACCTTCCCGTATCAATAGGTTGTGTTTCTATTACATGTATTTTACAAAAAATAACATAAATTAGCTCTATTTATGCATGCTTAGTTTTAATTTTTCATATGCTACATTTCTTTTTCAGATTGTTACATAGTGTAATTCAAAAATTACCTTGTTTTACATTTGAAAATTGCATTTCAATATATTAGTTTAAATCATTACATTGTATAATGCAGTAAAAACTTGAAAAGCAGATAGGTTAAAGCAATATAAAGCACTAATCTAAAACTAGCCTACATTAAACAACAAAGCACAAAGGAAATAAGCTAAAATATGAACAATCTCACCAAAGATCGATGTAACTCCATGAATAATCTTTGTTGTCCTCCATTTTTCTATGATAGTATTATTGCCCTCATATTTTCAATATGTGTGCAAGTATAGCCTTGATGTATGTGATTATAGTAAAATATTGAAGATTAACAAGTCGCTTCCAAAAGTATATCGATTTCGGGAGGAGTTGAAATGATGAAAGCTAGGTCAATTTATAGAAAATTGGTTTTCGAACGATTGACTTAGATTCGAAAGAGATATCAATGATCGAGATTGATGAATGACATGTAATGTGAGATTTGTGTTAGTTAGAACATGAGTGATAAAACCTAAGAATAGAGATCAAGATTAAATAAATAATTTAATCTCTAGTTGAAAGTATTTGAAAATTAAAAGAATAATGTTTGAATGAAAAGGATAAAGATAGAATAAAGACAACGATCTATTCAAATGTACACATGAATTAATTAATTAAAAAAAGATATTTAATTAATAAATTTGTTCATGCATAAGAGTCTTAACTAGATAACTGACTGGTTATGACAGAGAGTCTCTTCACAAAGACAATCGGATATTGAATCAAGAGATAACTAATTGATTGAAATAGATCTTGAGTCAAATGATGAGTGAACAATTAGATATCTTGGTGATTATCTAATCATAGAATATTCGAGGAATAATCATTTTAATGAATTAAATGATTATTTAATTCAATATTTAAAAATCAGAGATTTAATTAAATAAATAAAGATTTTTTTTTTTATATTGTAAAAAGCAGGAAAAGGAATTACAACAGAAGCATGAGCAACATGCTGTTAGAGATTACAATAGAGGTAAAAAGAGCAGCAAAGCGCTGCCAACAACTGATCAAAAATACAACAGCAATAACAAGAGTTTCAAAAAGCACCAAGGCAGAATGCCAAACATGACCATTTCCACCACAAAGGAAGAAAATCACCAGCAACAAAGAAATCTCTTCATACAATTGAGCATGATCCCAAATAGAAGGCAGTTGAAAGTAAACCACAAAATCCCACTGTGAGATGTCACGAACTGTTAGTATCCATTCCTTGTGTAAACTGCTGAAAGGAAGGCCCGAGTTGAGACTCTAGCTGAGATAAAAGGTGTTTTGCTTGCAGGTAATTAACACTGCCCTTCTTTTCTAGATCATCAGTTAAACACAACAAGAGAGTATACAGATTGGTACAAATAAATGATATTTCTATTACAAGGGGAGAGAAGGAATGAGCTAATGTAGCCTGACATCAAATCCTTTGAATGAATTTTAATATGATAAGCCTACAAGAGTTGGAAATCACATTATGCAACACCGAGGATCCAAGAAGAGTGGATTTCCAGGACCAAGGGAACTGAAAGAGGGTAGCTAAGGCTGAGAAAAGGGCAGTCCACAACATTTTAGCATGGGGGCACAACCAAAAACAATGTTTGACAGTTTCAACCCTTTCACAAAAAGGACAAGGAGGAGGTGGGTTAATGAATTTAAGGCGAGCTCCAATTTGTTCATGCATAAGAGTCTTAACTAGATAGCTGACTGGTTATGACATAGAGTCTCTTCGCAAAGACGATTAGATATCGAATTAGGAGATAACTGATTGATTCAAATAGATCTTGAGTCAAATGATGAGTGCATAATTAGATAACTTGGCGATTATCTAATCATAGACTATTCGAGGAATAATCATTTTAATGAATTAAATGATTATTTAATTCAATATTTGAAAATCAGAGATTTAATTAGTTAAATAAGATTTATTTAATTGACTGTCGAAAAGGTTATTGAATAATTAAATAATTCGAAATGAATATTTAATTATAGTATGAAATTATGATAAAGGATAAATTAAATTTAATAAATTATTTAATTTAAAAGGGGATTAATTAATTAGCGACGTAATTAAATAAATAAGATTTATTTAATTAATCAAAGTTGAATAAAGGTCTAGGGGTTGGCTAAATCTTTCATGTTGCAGGAGGTTGGTCATGAGGTCTAGTCTCCCCCACTCCTGTGGTACCAGAGGGCGTGTCGCGCCAGCGCCACCGGTCACGTTAAAAAGTTTACCAGGCACATTGCAGTTTATAGGGGGGCGTGCTACTCGATTCCTGCAGTCTAATTTAAAAAAAAAAAAAAGTTGAATAAAGGTCATAATGAACTAATTAAATAATTAAGATCATTTAATTAATAGAAGAAAGGTGACTATAGAAAGTGATTAAATAATTATCATTATTTAATTGTGACCATGGACATTAACAATTATGTCGAAAATGGTACTCACAGGCCTAGACCAATTTTCAGTGTCTACAGTTTGCCCCTCTTTGATACAATGTCATTTCAGCCTTTGTGTCAAAGAAAATTATTTAGATCATGCCCCTGTCATGCCCCAGTGTGGAATAGGTTAGGGTATGCCCCCTCTGGAAAAATGACAATTTTTGAATTTTTTTTTGGAAAAATTGGAAATTGTCCCGATTAGGTAATTTGATAGTCAAAAGTTTGATGTTGATGAAAGAAATTGATTTCGAGGTGATTTGGTCAAGAAATGGATGTTTGAAGTTGGCAGTTTATGTGTCCAGTACAAAAGGTTTGAAAGAAATCCCTCCAAAACACTAGGTATATATATGATTGGGGTGAAAATCAAATCATTTCCACTCCAAAGAATTGAAGAATAGTGATTTTTGATTTGAGCCCTGAGTGAAGATGTCGCTTGTTCCCTATGCCAAGCATCATGGATATTGGATCCAGACCTTTAGATGCCCTGCCAATGCAGGATCCTCGGTATGTACCCTTGAACAACCTTTTGAAAAAAAAATCATGCATTTTTAGGCATTTCATTTTAATTTTTCATATGTGCTGCTTCTCAATCAACACATATGCGTTCATACGCGACACATGTGCTCGTGGAACGAAACTTGTACAAAAACACTTCTAGGTTAAATTAGGTCATTTAGGCAATCAACACATATGAAAATTTCTGCAGTGCATTTGTAGTTATGCATCGCAATTGATATTGACAAGATCGCATGTAGGTTAGAGAAACACATTTGATTTAGTGCAACACATTTGCATGATAGATAGGAAAGTAAAAGTGCACCGCATTTGCAATTTGTTTGACGCATTTTTCTGATAGGTAATTGATTTGATTCTGTGATGCATTTGAGATTTTGCAACACATATGCATGCGTGTGCAACACATTTGAGATTATGTGATGCATATGTAAATTAGAATGACACATTTGAGATTGTGCACCACATTTGATGTTAAAACAACGTATTTGATTGTCAAAATTTTGAAATTTTTTGTGATGCAAAGATGAATGATATGTTGTCTGACACATAGTATTTGATGCTCTTGTAGGTTTTATTAGATCCGATTTACACCCGGGAGTCACGACTGACGACATATGAGCTTAGAGACGGTTTACAGAGCGCATAGACATGCATGATCTATGGAGATTAGGGTTGCATCATGTCTATACTATTCCCACCATTCGGGCGAACAAAGGTATGCTGACTGCATTGTGTGAGAGGTGGAATTATGAGACCTCCTCATTTCATTTTCCTACTGGAGAGGCAACTATCACATTAGAGGATGCATATAAGATTTTGAGATTGCCCATTAGGGGCGAGAGAGTGATGTATGATACCCAGATGGGATATAGTGAGATTACTAGGTTTTATGTATATGATGGTATTAGGTGGGTAGGTATAGAGCATTATGAGATTAGATGGTAGGTTCTGGCAGATAGATATGAGAGGATAGATTGCATGCTTTGTACATTGATTGCATGGATAGTTCTTCTAGACCATTGAGGTCATGGATTTCCTGTTGGGTGGGGGGAGATGCTTGTAGGTATGTTAGAGCGAGAGGTTGTCTATGCTTGGGGGAAATGTTTACTGGCCATGTTGTATTCAACTTGCATGATATTGCATATAGAGACACACAATTGATAAGTTATGGAACTACCCTTCTTATGGTTTGGCTGTGGGAACATATTGATGTGTTCCATCCCCTAGTTACTGCTGATCAGGATGCTAGATCACCCTATGTTTTCTGTTATGCGAGAAAAATTACACAGAGTCATGTCGGGGATATCGGTTATTGGCGGCATGCTTTGGATACAGTGGTTCAGTTTACATGGAGACCATATATGGATTGTGGTCGATGGTCGGATGAGGATAGGCACTTGCCATTTTACTGATAGGCACAGTATTTGATTGGGAGGACAGTGTCAAGTGTATATATCATTGAGAGGCACCTTCTTGAGCGAGTTTTGAGATAGTTTGGAGAGGTTCAGGATGAGCCTCGAGTGTGAGCTGAGTTTGCTTGGTCCTCTAGAGAGGTTTCATTATTGGGGCTTATTATTCTTGTGGCCACAACAGAGGCAGATATTTAGGCTTTACAACCTATGTAGTGGGGTTGGAGGGGTGGTTTGGTAGATCCTGGGACTGCAACCACTTATGATGCATGGTTGGTAGAGCACATGCCCATTCGTTATATAGATCTAGATCAGCCGACGCTAGTGGAGAGACAGGGTACAGGGCCCAAAGGTTGGCATGGAGGTTGGGTTGGAGGCAGGGGTGGAAGAGGAGGTGGTGATGATGGGAGAGGAGGAGGTGGTAGAGGTGGTCGATGGGGTCAATGGGGGAGGAGAGGTGGACGAGTAGGTGTACTATCACTTGTTCATGAGGCAGAGGTTGAGGGGGAGGATGTACCTATGTTGGACCTTGGCGGTGGTGGGGAGGCAAAGATTGGAGGAGAGCATGCCACTGAGGAGGAGGCTAGTTGAGAGGAGCATGCAGAGGAGGAGGCTAGACGAGATGATATGGAGATTGATGTCCTCAGGATCTTGGTAGGTTATGGTGTAGATGATGATGAGGAGGAGGTGATGGAGGAGCAACAGAGGGAGCTCCGAGATAGGCTTGTGGAGGGCTAAGATACAGAGGTAGAGGAGAGACCACGACAAGATGCAGAGGCTCCCAAGGATACTGATATAGATTTGTAGGCTTGAGTAGAGGCCTTGGAGGAGAGAGTTAGGGTTTTGACTATAGAGCAATATGATCTACAGATGGAGAGGGATAGTGCCCTTCTAGATAGGGATCAAGTAGTGGCCAGGAGGCAGGAGACATAGGATAGGTTTGTGGAGTTGAGAGCTTTATGTACAGGACCGGTTGTAACATTCACTCAGGAGTTAGTCCAAGCTGGTGATAGGGAGAGATACTATAGAGATCTATATGAGGCATAGGTTCCTCCTATGAGGAAAGCTCCCAGTTACTCACAGGAACATAGTGGCAACTCTCAGAGAAGGTCCCATAGCCGGACATAGAGTATAGAGGGTGTGGTAGGACCATCGAGAACAAGACCATATGACAGCCCCCCAACTGCACAAAGAGTACATCAGCGTTAGTCGCCTCCACATATGCCACATGGGAGTAGTGGTAGCACTACACAATGATATATTATATTTGTAGATATTGTACATTGATCATAGAGCCTACGAGCTCCTTTTTTATGGATACATTCTGACATTGTATTTTGACACATCTTATTTTGAGTGGTATATATATCATTTTTGGTGACATTTCATATGATTTTCAGATGTTCTATATGATGATGTATTTTATTTCTATATGATGATGCAATCTGTTAGATGATGTATATACATGTTATAGATTATGATATTTATTCATGATGTTTTATTTCCTATGTTGATGGTGTATGCACAGTATTGCCACATGTAATGGATGTATTCAATGCTTATGAAAATGAGATGCAATACGATCCTATTATTTATGATGCCATGTATATATAATTTACACAATATTGTAATTGGTAAATGCATGTATGTCATGATTATCTAAATGCGATAGATATGCATATTTTTGTATTTTTAAATGCAACATATATGTATGGTGTACTATATATAGACATATGAAAAAGTAAACATAATGGTTGTAAAAATGTATGCATATGCATATTTTCTAAGTTTTTGTGTCACCGGACTCCGTCATTATGTAGGATAGAAGAAATATTAGCGCGAATTATTTGAAATGTTAGTATTAAAAAAAATGGGTATTAGTAGAATGTATAATGTTCAATATTTTTCCAAATACATACTAAGCCTTGGATTAGATCATCATTGGGTGGGACATGACACAAATGGATAGTACACACCATGATATGAGATAGACCATGATGTACAAAGTCATCCACTTGCGAAAATAGATAGTCACAGATAAGGAGTGTCTAGACGCATACTAAGGACAAAATTGCCCCAGTCGTTTTGTCAAGACAAACCACATACAACAATCAAAGAAAAAGACATAGTTAGGATACATTATTGCTCCTTTAAAACCTTCATGAGAAATCCTTGAGAAAGCTAGTAACCTGACTTAAAAACCAATTTAAAAAGATAGTTGACAGACAACAATCAAAGAAAAAAAGTTCGGAAACATCCTTGCTTCTCGAAAGCCTTCATGGGACATCCTCGAGAAAGCTAGTAACCAAACTCAAAGATAAAGCAAATAATATAAAACCAAATAAGCCATAAATGTCAAAAAGCCAATAAAATTATTTGCCCAAATTTGTTCTGTTGTTGTTTGTTTGAAAATTTGATTGTTTAACATAGCTTGATGTCAGGGATGACACATACTGTATAAGATCTTGAGTCTAGTTTCGACTTTGTGACTATCTGTGTAAGGCATGACAAAGCCTGGTTTCAGAAAGACATGTTTCTTATAAGACCTTGAAACATCTTGCATAAGACATAAGTTTGATTGTTTGATTGTATTGGAAATTTGTTTGATTTGGCTTGATGACATTGCTGACATGTCTGGCTTGTTGATGCATGACCTATCTTGATGTTTTGACTATTATGTGTGTGTGTTGAAAGTGTATGATATGATGTACCTTGAAGGACTAACCTAGTAAGGCCTTGGGGGCTCATCGATTGATGGCCTTGCCTACGTTATACACGCAGAGACCTCACAGTTTGACTAACTTTGATTGACATGAATGATTGATAAATATGAACTCAACGTGATGATATGTGATGTGTGTGATGGTGAATGTGATAAACCCTAATGGAATGACCTAGTGTAGCCTCAGGAGCTCATCAATTGATGGCCTTGCCTATATTATACACGTAGAGACCTCATAGTTCAACATGACCAATGACTTTGACATGTACAAAGGGTGAGTCATGATTTGATGTGTGTGTATGTGACAAACCTAGAAATATTGACCTAATGCCTCGGGGAACATCATTAGATGGCCTCACCTACGTCTAGTTGTAGAGGCAATGTAGTTTGACTATGTCTATGATTGACTTGACACAACTGACTCTGACTCCATTTTTGGAGTTTTTGACATGTTTTGGATTTTGTCTTTTTGGAGTTTTTTGATGTTTTTGGATTTTTTTAGGACATTTTTTGAATTTTTCTAGGAATTTTCTAATGTCAAGATGATAAGTGCAAGGTGCAATTGACATAGGTCAAGGATTTTCCCCTAGTTGGGTATAAGGCCTATGGGATGGAGTGGAGAGACGGAGTGGAATTGATGTCATTCGTTCCAAGTTATTGGTAGGAAAACCATTTATTATGGGTGATGGTTAAAAAAGTTTGATTGGAATGATGGTAGATGAAGGAGCGAAGTCAACTACATATGGCGCTTGTTTTCCAGGTTTTCACCATGGTACTTATCCATAGCGCCATTGAAGTGGTTTTCACTATTGGACGAATTATTTCTCTTTACTGTTTTATTTGATTTTTCCATTTTTTTTTGGTGTTACAAAGACGTTTGTTTGCCAGGTTTTCATCAAGGTAACATTTTTTTATTTTTTTCTATTTTTATGATTAAGACAAAGTTCCCATAAGCTATGCATAGAACCTCTTCAGATGAAGGTTGTTGATTGGTGACAAAAGTGGTTCTCCTTCAGGGGTTGAGAATTGATACGCTCCTGATCCAAAGGATTCTGTAACAATATAAGGCCCTAACCAATTTTGTTCAAACTTGCCTGATTTTTCTCTTTTAGCTTGATTCTTCGGGTTCACCATTAAGACCAAGTCACCAATGCCAAAATGTCAATTTAGAACTTTCCTGTTATAGCCACGATGAAGACGGTTTTGATATGCTTGAAGATGATCTAGTGCCTTTTGTCTTTGTTCATCTAGGAATTATAACTCATGTAGTCGTGACACACGGTACTCTTCATCATCAATATGACCTTTCAAAGATACCCTTAGGGAAGGAATTTCAACCTCAATGGGTAAGATAGCTCAGAATCTAATAACGGGGAGTATGGAGTGGCACCAGTGGGAGTATGAATGCTTGTGCGGTAAGCCCATAAGGCAAGATTTAGCTGTAAATTCCAATCATGACCAACATCATTGACATTATTTTTAAGGATTCTGATGATTGTTTTGTTAGACACCTCTGCTTGGCCGTTACCTTGTGGATAATATGGAGTGGAAAAATGATGTTGGATATGGAATTATTCACAGAGACGGTGGAATTCTTAGTTTTTGAATGGATGGCTATTATTTGTGATGATGGATTGAGGAAAAACATACCGATTGATTATGTAGTTTAGGATAAACCTGGATATTTGTGTGCTGGTAATATAGGTCATAGGAATAACCTCAATCCATTTGGTGAAGTATTCGGTGGAAATTATGATGAACTTATGGCCATTGGATGATGGAGGGTATATCTTACCAATGAGGTCAAGTCCCCATTGGGAAAAGGGCCATGGTGAAGTTATCAGTCGGAGCTCCTGTGCTGGTGCATGTATCAAATCTCTGTGTACCTGACACTATCAACATTTCTTGATGAAGACATATGAGTCCCTTTCCATTGTAGGCCAATAATAGCCTAATCTCATAATATTCTTGGTTAAGGTAGGACCGCTAGAATGGGATCCATAGATACCTTCATGTACCACATGTAAGGTTGCTTGTGCTTCTTCAGCATCGAGACATCTCAATAATGTATTATCTAAGGCACGTCTATAAAGGGTATCTCTGATGATGGTATATTTAGAAGATTTACAAATAAATGTTCTATGTTGGTTATTTGATAGGTCTAAGAGTAGGATTTGGGCATGGAGGTAGTCATAAATGTCCTTGTACCATGGGGAAGCAGGACTAACAATCATACACATCATCACAAAATTTGGGACATCATAGGTAGGGACCAAAAGCTGTTCTACCAAAAATTCAAATTTAGGCATGTTGCTAGGAATATCCAATAATAAACCAACAGTTTCCATAGCATCTGCTGCCTTGTTTTGAATACGGGGTATTTGTTGAAAGATGATGTTATCAAAGTATTGTTTAAAACTGTTTGCCATATGCTTGTAGGGAGCAATTTTCTCATCTTTAGTTTCATACTCGTCATTCACTTGCCGGACTACGAGGTGAGAATCTCCATAAACATGTAAACTCTTAATCTTCCATTGGACTACCATTTTTAATCCTGTCACAAGGGCTTCATATTATGCTATGTTGTTTGTGCAAGGAAAATAAATTTTGAATGATTTGGGAATAGTGTCACCTTGTGGTGTAACAAATAGTATACCAGCTCCTGAACCACTATTAGTGTGAGATCCGTCAAAGTATAATTTTCATGTGGTTCTTTTCTCAATGGTAAAGATGAAATCATCATGAAAATCTGCAACTAGAGGATGATCATCCTTAATTGGTGCATTTGCTAACTGATCAACAATTACTTGCCCTTTTATAGCCTTTCTTTCCACATACTGGATGTCATATTCACTAAATATCATTACCCATATAGCCAATCGGCCTGTTAGTGCTACTTTACTTAGGACATATTTCAGAGGATCTATCTTGGTGACCAACATGGTTTGGTGGTTTAGCATATAGTGCCTAAGTTTTTGAGTAGAAAAAAACATTGCAAGATAGGCACATTCTATGTTACTGCAGTTTAGTTCATATCCCACCAAAGTACGACTAATATAATACACTGCCCTTTCATGACCTTTGTCATCATTTTGTGCTCTTAAGGCTCCTAATGCTGATTGAGTTGCTGATATATAGAGTATCAAAGGTCTTCCATCTGCAAGTGGCATTAACATAGGTGGTGTGAGTAGGTAATCCTTGATCTTTTGAAAAGATTCTTGGCATTTGGGTGTCCATACAAATGGTACCCCCTTTTTGAGCAAATGTTGGAACGAATGTATCTTGTCTGCTGGCTATATTATGAAGCCTCTGATAGACTGTAGTCTCCCTTGTACTGTTCTTAGCTAACTGATGTTGGCTGGTGAAGGCATGTCCATTATAGCTTTTACTTAAATAGCTAGGTCCACTTCAATACCTCTTCTAGAAATGATATATCTTAGAAGTTTTCCTGATTTAACGCCAAAGACACATTTTTTTGGATTTAGCCTTACTTTTCATTTTTCTAGTCTTTGGAATATCTTATCTAAGACTTTCAAATGATCTACTCTTTTCAATGATTTGGCTATTAGATCGTCGACATATTCTTCCATGAGAGAATGTACAAGGTCATGGAAAATAGTCGTCATTGCACGTTGATATTAGCTCCAACATTATTGAACCCAAAAGGCATAACATTCCAACAATATGTTCCCCATGGACATGTGAAAGATGTTGATGTAATGCAAATCAGAAAAGATGACAAAACAATCATTTAAAGCCTCCATCAACAAGACAGGGACCATGTTACACCGAAACCATTTCAAAAGATAGCTTTTAGCTTCTATCGGCAAGACTTCAGAGAAGTCCCACCAATGACCTCTCATCGGGCTAACATACCCAATTGCTATAGAAAAGAACACTCACGCCGATGTGCTCCGATGTACCGATGGCACATATTAGTAGGAGATCCCACCCCTCACATCGACGTCCACACTATTATCGGCCAAGCCAAAGGCTTTCGACCCGAGTTATAAATATTTCTCTGATGGATTCCGATCACTTCGATCGGTTAGACAATCGCAACCACATGCCGATGAAATAGCTATCAGCAACGCTCACTCCACCCTATGCCGATGACTCTACATGTCGGCCAAACAAAAGACTGATGGCCCGAACATTAAACTTCTCCCCAATCCACTAGGTCATATCGATCGGTGGGAGAAGACACGTCTTACGCCGATGAACCACGATCGGCAGAGCAAACTCATCGCTCAGCGCTTGGTATCTTACGCCGATTTCTCCGGTTACTCCAATCGGCCGGACCTCCATCTACTTATGCTGAAACATCTTGACTTTTGACTGCAGCTGCTCTTGTCGACTACAAGGGACTTGACTCTGGAACAAAAAATGCAACCTGCACAGCACAAAGGCAAATAAATGAAGGGAGGCCATTCCATGAGCTTAGAGCCACCTGTGGAATGGCCTCGAGGAAAAAAAACCTCGATTCTAAACTCAAAACACGAAATTTATATTACTTTGCAAATGATCTTTTAGATTCTTACACACACTCTGTCCATTTCAACACAAACGAACCTGCCTTTAAATAGGATCATTACAAATAGTTAGTTACAACTACCATAATGAAATTACATGCAAACTTTGGCCACTATGTGAAAAGGAATCACTTCGGCCACACTCTTACAATTACTAATTTTAGATTTTTTACATCGAGTGGGTGGTGGGACAGCCACCAACCCACACAACATACACAGTTACAAACAGAAATGGACACCCACTCTCCCAATAAATTCGGGAGTTTACTGGAGGTGCTCTGCACCATACAACCAACCAACAAAAAATATTTCCAGTCTCTGGAAATGCACCTGCAACACAAAGCTTCTGCAACTCTCCTGGCTTCAGCTTCACTCTTCAATATTCATTCTTCAGTAACTAGAATGGTGATAGACTCCCATTAGTGGAGTTCTCCTGAGGTTTCTACTCCTGTTAGTGGAGTATCTTCAGGCTGCTACTCTTAGTGCTGCTCAGCTCCATCTCTCTCAAGGCTGCATCGACTTACCAAAACCAATACCATCCATCTTACCCAATCAACAGACTCTAGTGATGCACCTACCACCCTCTCTTAGTGGTTGCTTTGGGCACCCTACTCCAGGCATGTCTCTATTGGAGAATGGTTAAGACATACCTCACTTGTCTGCCCACAAGCTCTTTCAGGAACTTCTTTCCTGCTTGCAGCTAGATGGTTCAAGCACACCTACAACCAAACATTTCAAATAACACAACAATGGTCACCAAAAGAATTTCCAGTTCTTTACATTTTCTCTTCATCTTTCTTTTGCTTCAATTTTCTTTTGCCTATTCAGTGACAAAAAACTTTCAATCTTCGCCAGACCTTTCGCTAGCTTTGATACCAATTTGATGTAATGCAAATCGGAAAACATGACAAAACAGTCATTTAAACTCTCCATCGGCAAGACAGGGACCATGTTACACCGAAACCCTTTCAAAAGATATCTTTTAGCTTCTATCAGCAAGACTTCAGAGAAGTCCCACCGATGACCTCTCATCGAGCTAACATACCCGATCGCTATAGAAAAGAACACTCACACTGATGTGCTCCGATGGCACATATCGGTAGGAGATCCCACCCCTCACATCGACGTCCACACTATTATAGGCCAAGCCAAAGGCTTTCATCCCGAGTTATAAATCTTTCTTCGATGGATTTCGATCACTTCGATCGCTCAGACAATCGCAACCACATGTCGATGATATAGCTATCGGCAATGCTCACTCCACCCTATGCCGATGACTCTACATGTTGGCCAAACAAAAGAATGATGGCCTGAACATTAAACTTCTCCCTGATCCACCAGGTCATACCGATCGGTGGGAGAAAACACCTCTTACGTCGATGAACCACGATCGGCAAAGCAAACTCATCGCTCAGCGCTTGGTATCTTACGCTGATTTCTCTGGTTACTCCGATCGGCTGGACCTCCATCTACTTACACTGAAACATCTCGACTTTTGACTGCGGCTGCTCTTATCGACTACAAGGGACTTGACTCGGGAAGGAAAAATGCAACCTGCACAGCACAGAGGCAAAATAAATGAAGGGAGGCCATTCCACGAGCTTAGAGCCACCTGTGGAATGGCCTCAAGGAAAAAAAACCCCGATTCTAAACTCAAAACATGAAATTTATATTACTTTGCAAATGATCTTTTAGATTCTTACACACACTCTATCCGTTTCAACACAAACAAACCTGCCTTTATATAGGCTCATTACAAACAGCTAGTTACAACTACCATAATGAAATTACATGCAAATTTTGGCTGCTACGTGCAAAGGCATCACTTCGGCCACACTCTTACAATTTCTAATTTTAGATTTTTTACACCAAGTGGGTGGTGGGACAACCACCAACCCACACATGCATACGAAGTTACAAACATAAATGGACACCCACTCTCCCAATAAATTCGAGAGTTTACTGGAGGTGCTCTGCACCAGATGTCTTATGTTGGTCTTCAGCTACGATTTTGATTTGATTATACCTGGAGAAACCATCCATGAGGGATAGCATCTCATATCCTACTATAAGGTCCACTATCATGTCAATTTTTGGTAAAGGGAAGTCATCCTTAGGAAATGCCTTGTTGATATCTCTAAATTATTTACAAATGTGAATGCCCCTAGATGGTTTGGTTATTTGCACAAGATTTGAAATCCATTCTGCATAGTCTATGGATCTGTTGAATCCGACATCCAATAGTTTCTTAAGTTCAGCTTTGACTAGTAGAGAAATTTGTGGATGCATTTTTCTTAGCTTCTACTTGATGGGCTTCACACTTGGCTGTAATGGTAGATGATCATGCAATATGAGGTCTAGATCCAGCCCAGGCATGTTGGCATATGACCATGCAAAATTTATCTGTCTCTTTGTAAAAAGTCTTGAAACTCTGGTTGCTTTGTCTCTGTCAAAGATATTGTAAAGTATATTACCCAAGGGTTTTCTTTAGTGTTTATGTTGATCTCGATAGAATTTTCAACTAACATTGGTGACTTTTCCCGAGCAACTGGGAGAATATTCAAACCTCTATCCTTGGGTGCCTTAGAGAGGTTTTCACCCTTGGATGCATCCTTTATTTTTACTATTTCTTCGTCCAAAGGCGCCTTTCGGTTCACCTAGGGACTTGACATTTTAATCATTTTTTTTGTTTTCACTTTTGCGACTAGAGGTGTGAACAAACTCCCCAAAATATGCCATGTCATCCAAGTCTATGGTAAAGCCAACTTTATGATCACCTCTAGGTATGCCTTCTCGAATTCCCATGGACTCAACTATCACTTCGTCGTTCTCAAATATTTCTAAGATGGGTGTACCTTGTTGATCCCAATAAATAAGTTGGGGATATACAAGGGGCATGCCATCATTGGAGTTATCAAATGTGGAGGCTAACAAGGTGAAAATAGAGTGGTTAAGATGGTCACAAAAGTTTTGGACTAACTCCTTTTTGTTCTTTTTCTTAGGGATAGGTAAACTTTGAGGTGGGACCACTATAAGGGCTAGGTTGTCAGAAGATGGTTCATTAGGTGCCGAAGATTCAGGATCAAGGGTTTCCCAATAATATAGCTTAAGACATTCTTCTTTTGACAAAGACTTTTTAGGAAGGGGGCAAGATGGATTTGATGAGAGTTGTAGCATTTTGTCAAGCTCCCCAAATAACTTATCTATGTCCATCATGCTGGTAGAGGAAAGGGAATCCCATTCATATTCATTCGAGTCAGGGGAGTAACAATGGTATGGGTCAAATAGTTTGTGGGATATCTCGATGTCTTCAAAAGCACTTACTTCCTCTTGTGAGGATAATGAAGTACCAAGAATACCAATTCTAATCGGTTGAAACCCTAGCCCTAGTCCTTTTGGTCTTTGTGAGACAATGATTGGTTCAATCTTTCAATTCTAATGTAGTCCTAACCCACTATGTACATCATATCATTTTCTTTGCATTATCATGAAGCCTTTTCCATATTGATCCTTAGATATTTGAATAGACGAAGGAGGGTTTTCATTGTATTCATTATACAACCAGGAGGTGACATCTTCTTGGTCCATAGCTTCTTTACTTAACTCTCCCCATTTTGTGAATGTCATCATAGGAGAGACATGTATTGTGACAATTTATTGTTTCTTATTTGTTGTAGGTAAATCGTATGACTTAGGAGGAACCAACTAATTGAAACAATAGGATGCTTTCATGTGATATTCTCAACAACCCTTATCTTGGATCTCGACCTTAGGAGTGGATGACGGTGTTTGTGATGTAATGGAATTGATAAGAGTTGATGGATCAACATACATGGATAAGGTAGAGAATGAAGCCTCTTGATTAACTATCACCTGTCGTTGTGCAATATTTGAAAGGATCTAGATCACCATCAATTGGGATCTCTATGTCATTGTACGAGAATTTAAGACAATGATGATAAGTGGAAGGTAGAACTTTTATTGCATGTTTCCAACGTCTACCCAACAAAATATTACAGGGAAGGGTGAGATCCAAGACTTGGAAACTAGTGTCCATAACTGCAGGTCCAATCCTAATAGGGAGTGTGACAAATCCTTTAGATGATCTTTCCTCATCATCGTATGCCTTAATGAATATACTCTTAGTGGTTTCTATGCATGCTTCTGAGAATCCTAATGCCTTAACCAATTTCAAGGTGTAGAGGTTCAATCCTGCTCCTCCATCTACCAAGAATCATCTGACTTTGGTTTGATGGACAAGAACTTCAAGGTGTAATAGGTCATTATGATTGGTCTTCTCAGTTGAATAATCTTGTTGAGAGAATGTGGCATGATGGGAATTGTTTAAGTATCCTACCATTTCTTTGAAACAATTGACATCTAAGTTGGTAGGGACAGTTGTGCTCTGCAAGGCTTTGTCGAGAATGGCTTGATGATCTGGTGATATGGTCAATAGTTCCAAGATGGATATCTGGGTTGGGGTCTTCCGTAGCTGGTCATGCAAATTATACTTAGGCTTGGAAGATTGTGTTTGTGGCTCTAATGAAGGACTTGGAAGGGTTATCTTAGTTTTGCATGTATTGACAACACATTCAAGATGCTTCTTTATGGTAATAGTATGGATATTTTCATCAGCATCTCAGATATGATTGATGATGGTGTTGGTTGACAGATTCATCACCTAACTATGTTTTCTTATGCACAATAGAGGTGACAAATGTAACCATAGTTGAATCAATAATGATAAACTTTTCTAACATATTCTCTTCTTATTTTCAAAGGTGGCAGCTACCTTCTTTCGATATAGATAATGAATGAATTTTTAACTAAAGATGCTTTTAAATAGAAAGAAAGTAAAGGAAGAGGCTTTTAACCAGAAAGCTTTAAAGGTATGGAGAGAAAACATGTAAAAAAACTGAAATAACCATGACAAAATATAGAATCATAACCACCACAACATCTTTATTCACAGATAAATCAAACTATAGTGATATAACAATTTCGAAATAAAACCGTTCCAATGATAGATCACTCACAACAGAAATTTCAACATAAGTAGAAATAATTCATACACCATAAATCAAAGATTATGAATGCCTAAATCCACCATGGATTTCTATATCAGAAAATAATAAGTCCAGATAATAAAGTTTTGTGCTCTAATGAGAAAATCAAAATTCACCCAAAAGATCTAGAATCATCAACGAAACCCCTATTTAAAGAATACCGACAATTTCAGGTAATGGTTTCTTGAAAGAAACCATACCAAATAAAAGAGTCTTTAAACTTATAAAAGAGCCAAAATAATAAAAGTATCATGAAATATTTAAAAATAAACTGCTTCCAATTCTTCCACTTAAGTATTTTTGCTTTTGATAGACACGATTGCTTCCTTCTGCAGGGCTTCCTCCTGTGCTTTCATCCTCGATTTAAAGTATCTGTACTTGGAAACAATTATGAGTATCTCCTTACTTCCTAGAGTCCCGGTAATTTGCAATCCAGTTCTCATTCTAGATATAAAGCTACTTCAGACTCATTTATAGTTTGAGCTCTCCTATTTGCCTCAACTTTGAAAGAATCAAGAAAAACCTGTAACCTCCCAAGTTTTGAAAAGGATTCTTTAATTGAAGTAGTGGGGTTTGCAATCTCTTTGTTAAACACTTCTCTAACCCTCTGGAACACTTCCTTGGTTTCCAATATATTCTCATCAAACTCATCCATGATATCAACCTTCAAATCATGACAATTGCCTTTATTTTCAACTAACAGATCCAAATATTTCTCGAGGACATTAAAAATTTCATTGACCAACCTATCATACACATCTAATTTCTAACTAAGTGAATCAAACCAAGAAAATTCAAATTCCTTAGGGTCATTTACAATCTTTTCACTGACCATCTTCATTCAATCCATAGAAATCAACTCTTTTACCTCTTGGGAGAGAACATAGAGATTGGTTTGGTCTTTCCAAATGTGTCTTAATTCTGCCATTAATTCTTTACTCTTTTCTACAACCTGAGTATAAAAAGGCATAGACTTTCTTATAAACAGAGAAATTTCTTGAGACATTTTATCAATCTACTCACCGACTGCTCTAGAATAACCAAGGTTTCTCCCAATTGATTGCATAGCAGATACATCTATATCCACCCCTTGATAACTTGGAGCTTCATTGGATATAGTAGAAGGAATCAAAGAGGAGATGAAGTTCTTCAAATCAAGGACTTGGGACTGAAAATTCACCTTCTCCTTCCTTTCTTCTTTTACACGTTTGATTAAAGCATTAACAAAATAATTGGCATGATATACATCACCTTCCAATGTTTGAGGTCCCATGTATACATGTGTGATCTTATAGTCCGCTTGAATCGTCTCATTATCATTTGTCTTTGATGGGCTCAACAATTTCAAGTACTTGATTACCATAGGCTGGGTCCGTCAACACTCTTGACATTTTCTGAGCTTTCTTTGGTCTTGAGGAGGACTGAAAAAGTTTTGCAACTGTGTGAATTCCAACCATTAATGTTTGGGTGTATTTTCTCTTCTTTTCCACAATTTTTTTTAACCACACAGGCGAAGCTTCTACCAATGCAACATCCTTGTCTCCATGTACAATTTCTTTCGTTTCAGTAGGAAGGATGAATATATTCTCTCTCTCGAAGAGGGTACCTCAAAAAAAGGAGGGAAAGTATTATCCTCAACAATATGTTGGAAAATGACATTAGAATCTTTTGAAGTAGACTTCACCTGATTAGCCTTTCTTTTAGAAACTGGGGTAGACACATTATCTTGCTCACATGTTGATTTCAACTTGGTCATTTCCTCAGGTCTTACGCCATCTCCTCCAGAATATGAATTAGCACTGGAAGACTTGATAACCAATTTTTCTAATGTTGCAATTACTGTAACAACTAGAGTAGACCTCTGTTCATTCCTTTGAGAAGATCTTGGCTCCTGGGTGGAGCCAACAACCTGTCTCCATTTTCCCCTCAACCAATCCTGGGTTCTATTTAATACTGGAGTGGCTCGCACGTTCATGTTAAAGGCCTCATTCTTGCTCCAGTCTATTTTAGGATGAGATTTATCAGGTAGAGCATCATATTCAGGATCAACAATTACAAAATCATCAATGACAACCTCATGAATTTGAATTGAATGACCATACAACTGAATTTGCTGGAGGGTTAAAATCATGTGATCTCTTTTGAAAACCTCATCTTCATCCACATAATCCTCCCAAAAATCCTCAATAGAAGGTTGGTGCTGATACAAATTCTCTCCATATGGATTTTGCTTCACATAACCCTTGCTATCAAAACTTTCCCTCATGAATAAATACTAGAGATTATATTCTTTAAGAAATTTCTTAGCATTCTTTGCTACCTGATTGTTCTTGCATGTAAAAGAGGGAGTAACCAGAGGGAAAGGATAACCTCACTTCCCCATGTTTATATATTTAACATTGACTAAGGCCATTTGTCTGCAGACTTCTAAGATTATAAATAAATCCTCTAGATACTTGGGTAGTTTCAAGGAGGCCTTCTCATACCCTCCAATTCTCAAATATGAAAATCTTTTGAACTGAATGTAGAAGCTTCCAAATTTGGTTATCAAAGACATGGACTCAGGGAAGAACCACATTGCAGGGTTTCCATCTAATTTCCTCACGACCTCCATTAAAAAGGTATCATTAAACAAACAATACTCTCCCATCCCAACTTGTTTAGTGAATTGAGGATAACAGTTATACACAGGCATGCCAGGAACTGGGGGTGCCACAAGTTTTATCCCTTGCAAAAAAGATCTTTTACTAGCTACAACATACGTTAAACAAGAACACAGAAGGAAAGTTGTCGTTCGATAAAAATTGACCAGTTTCTCATTTAAGTGGAAACAAATTACCCTAGTCTAGTCAATGAACATATTTTCATTACAAATAACTAGAATGAATTGACACATCCAATCTTCAAAAGGCTCAACATGCACATTCCCAACCAGACGATGCAAAAGAGCAATGGCATCCACAATTTCTTCATTAAAATGGGTTCTTTTAAGCTTAATTGGTAATTGAGACTTACCTCTCTTTTCGGACTTCAACTAACCGTTAGCAATTGAATTCTTACACCAGTCCTCCTTAGTCTTGAAAAATTCATTGGCTGCAACAACTGACATTTCCTTTATAGGTTCTTTCTCAAGAATTCCCAATGCATGAGAAATCACTTCTGGAGAAATTCTAGCAACAATGGTTATGTCCATAGCTTTAATTTATCCCGTTCTTGGTATATATCTCATTGCACAGGCACTAACCAAGTCCACACTTAAGACAGCCTCAGGAAATCCTCCAACGCGAGCTAACCCGATTTCTAATAGCTTCACGTCCACAACGGATTTTCTATTTCCTTCCAGTTGAGTCCAGAATTTATCTAACCTAAAAGATCCCAAGTCCGTATCCCTTACTCCTAGCCAACGGTTTCTAATTTTGGACTACGTGAGCCCATAGTGAACAAAAGAAAACCTGTTCACCTTGAAAAATATTACAGAGAGAAAATATATACAGTGAGAACCAGAATGAATAAATGTTCAGCTCCCTTTCATGTGAGAATGATAAGACACACGTTTGGTACTAAATAAATGCAAATCCTTATTTCAATTATTGGTAAGGTAACCCTCGAAGTTGGAACGCTTTACAAAAAGATCTTGATAAGACATATCCCTAGGTTGGTTTGTATACTTAAATAAATATGTATACGATGCCTCAAAATATGCAAATGAACAACACATTGCCTTGTCGCAAACCAATGAAACTTTACAACTCAAAATCAGGAGTTACGAAGTTTGTGAAACCTCTGACTAAGCGATAACATAAAGGATTGACATTCCTGATGCCAACTAGGAGACAAGTAGTATAGTCGAGTGGTTTAATAAAACAAGAACTCGACGACTTGGACTTAAGAACATTGGATGCCAAAGGTATGAGTTTTAAAACTTGGACAACCTGTGACAAGAAGTTAGTAAATGTAAGGAACCCACGACAAAGGCAAAGGATAATGAAAATAACATAGAATTAGGCGAGGTAATGAGAAAACAAAACCACAGAAGAAGAAACTGAAAAAGTTCATGAAAAAAATAATAACCATATGTAACATTGGCTTCAAAAGGGGACCGGGACTGACAAGATGCCAAGAATCCAGAAACATGACATACAACCTTATTCATTGGGCGAGGGAGTCAAAACAAACACACCAAAACTGGACAAACAAACAAACAAAAACTATGGTACAAGGAAGGACCCAAAATAAAAATTATTCCAGAAGTTTAAAATCTTTCCCATTGTAGGCAAGAGGCAAAAAAATACCATCAGGGTGTCCTAGCCAAAATGCATGATCTCCAACAAGTTGTTTAATAATAAAAGGCCCTTTCTAGAGAGAATCAAACTTTTTATTTTCCCCTTTTGCCTCCCTCCTCCTGTTCCAAAGGAGAATTGATTCACTAACTACAAAATTTATTTGTCTGGCCCTTCTATGAAAAAATTTCTTCACCATCTGCTAATGCCTAGTTATCTTATCTACCACAACTTCTCTTTCTTCTTCCAGTTTATTTAGGTACATAAACCTCTTCTCTAAGGCAGTCGAGAATTGTTCATCTTCAATGGCTTTCTACAAATTGAGGGCATAAATGCCCAAAGGTGTAGGTAGAGTACTGTCAATGCCATACACTGACTGGAAAGGGGACATACCAATAGCTCTCTTGCAAGTAACCATATCGGCCCAAAGAGCATCATATAACTTCTTATGCCAACTCTAATTCACATCAACTAACTTCTTGATAATAGAAATGAGATTTTTATTGCTTGTCTCTGCTTGTCCATTGCCTTGCGGATAATAGTCGGATGAGTGAGAAAGAATAATACCATATTCATAGCAGAAAAGAGTAATTTTAGCAGAGGAAAAAGAACTAGCATTTTCAGCAACAATCTTTTTAGGCACTCGAAATCTTACCAAAATGTTCTCCTTTAAGAAGTTGCAAACAACCTCAGTGGTAGTGTGCTTCACAGGGATGGATTCCACCCATTTAGTAAAATAATTAGTGGTGGTCAATATGTGTGTATGTCCCACACTTGAGTTTGGGTTGATTGGGCCAATAAAATCTAATCCCCACTGTTGGAAAGGCTCATCAATTACCACAGGCTTCAAAGGTAAGGCAACTAGCTGCGGTCTACCAATAAATTTTAAACACTTTTAACATTTGGAAACCTATTCATATGAATCCTTGAACATACCCAGCCAATAGAATCTATGACACATGATTTTAAAGGCCGTCACTGAGGGTAAAAAATGTTACCCACATGCTTTGTTGTGAAAAACTTCAAGTGGTCTTTTTTGCTGTTCCTTATCAACACATCTTAGGAAGGTTTCGTCCAAACCTTTCTTGTACAAGTTCCCCTCCCAGAGAACATACTTATTTTCTTTAAGCTTTAAGTTCCTCTTTTCTCTAGATGAAAAGTGTGACAGGAAATCCCCCTAAGTCAAGAAATATGAAACATCAGAAAACCAATCATCTGTTGTGCTGGTAAATAATACCAAGGGTAACTTTTCCTCCTCTGCACGCTGACTTTCAACAATCATCTTAGCTAGTCCCTTTCCTCTTAATAGATTGGTGGGCTTGATATTCAAATCGTACTCTTAGATTTGAGCTATCCAAGATCCTCTCTTATTACAACCAATATCCTATTGAGTAAGAATACTTTTAATTGCAGTTTCAGGAACCAAAATAGTGGTATGAGAATGGAGAATATAAAACCTGAAATTCTTGACCGCTTTAACAACAACATACGCCCGTTTCTCCAATGTAGAATATTCGAGTTCATATTTCTTCAAAGGGGTACTCATGAAGGAGATAGGTACTTCGAAACTCAGGATGAGCCAAAGTTGGGGAATTTGCAATAGTGGTCTTAATATCTGTAAAATCTTGTTTTCCTTCATTACTCCACTTAAAAATGGGATAGTCTTTCATCATATCTGAAATAGGTTTTGTCAACTCAACAAAATTAAGAACGAACCTCTTCAGAAAATTTACCTACCCAAAGAAAGATCTGGGTATGTGTAGGATCATGATGGGCCAAAAAGTGACGATATCTAAGTGATATGATAGCCCATGTGGTTGATGACTTATTTTTTACCCAAAATTGATGAAACGAAAAGGGTTTTTAAAGGAGATTCTCAAATTTCCACCAATATAAATTATGCTTTACTTTGAATTTAATAAATAATTATTATTCATTTTCTATTTTAATTATGATTAAAGTCCTAATTGATAGGCTGATTGAAAAAAATCTATAGCTTTCAAATGGTATCATATTTTTTGAATCTAAAACATGCGTCACATTCTATGTTTCACATACTATAGGATTAAAAAAAAAGAATTGAATTTCATGAAGTTTTGAGTAAGTTAAGGTGGTTAGACATACAAGTTTTTATATTTTTTAAAATTTGTACTAAAAAATTCATAATTAATTATTTACTTAGAAAAAAATTACAAAAAACTATGCATCACATCGGGACATGAGTCTCCTACTTATATCTAAGATCTTATAAAACATATTATCATTTTATTGTGGTAAGGGTGGTCAGACAGATACCTACTTCTTATTTTTTCCCTGAAATTTAAGCACTACTGCATTGAAATTTCAAATTTTCACCAAATAGATTTAAAAAAAAAAAAAAAACCTAGTAGTTTAGAAGCTACATTCAATTTTCTACAGATTCTATTCTTACATATTTTTGAAATAATATAGATAACTTATTCAAATTTTTACTTCAAGTTTCCTAACTCTGATTTTCTGAATTTTATTGTCACTTAAGGGCCTATTTTTTCCATGATGATCCTACACATACCCATCTAGTGCCATCTTTGTTAGCTGGTAATCCCAACTACATGATTGCTTTCACTCTTTTTGGGACAATTTTGATTCCATCCTTCGAAACGATGTGTCCTAGGAGCTTCCCCTCAGTCACAACAAAAATAGATTTCTTAGGGTTTAGAGAGATGCCCTCCTCTCTACAGTGCTGTAATACTATCTCCAAATCATGCAAATGGTTAGCCCTTTTCTTAGAGAAAACCATTAGGTCATCCAAATAAATGAATATGATTTTATTCCTGAGATCACCAAAAGATAAATCCACCGCCCTTTGGAAAGTAGCTCCCACGTTAATAAGACCGAATGGCATGCGACTGTAAAAAAAAACACCAATGGGAGTGGTGAATGTTGTCTTATGCTGATCTTCTACAGTTACCTCAACCTGATTATAGCCTGAGAAAACATCAAGCATAGACATCATCTCAGAGCCAATAATCGTCTGCATAATATGATCCATTACAGGCAGTGGGTAATTGTCTTTCAAAGATGCCTAATTTAAATTCCTGAAATCTACACATATCCTTATTTCCCCATTCTTCTTTCTCACAGGAACTATATTAGCAACCCAGGTAGAGTGATGTATGGGATAAATAATTTTAGCTTTAAGTATCTTATCGATCTCATTAAAAATGGCTTCAACAATCTTCAGATTATAATTCCATTGTTTTTGCCTAAAAGGGGTGGCACTAGGCTTTAATGGAATCTTATGTTGGAATTCCCCATTCCTGAACTTTCTCAGGTCAGCATAACACCATGCAAAAACATCCTTATAACATGTCAGTAGAGAAATAAATCTCTCTCTCTCTCTCTCTCTCTCTCTCTCTCTCTCTCTCTCTCTCTCTCTCTCTCTCTCTCTCTCTCTCTCTCTCTCTCTCTCTTCTTTAGAAAAAATACTTTCTGATGCAAACCAACTTGGGGTCTTCTTCTGTACCAATATTCACTTTATCATATTCAGTAGATGATTCGACAAAGATCTTACCCTTTTTCTTTAAATATTGATCATGCCTATTAAACAACTATTCCAGAGAGACCAAACCTTTCATAATCCTATTACCCTTCAGTTGAATAACTTTCGTTCCACTCTCCTTTGGTGCTGCAATATCACCTTCTAAAGCATCATTTCTCAGGTCTTCAGTACCTTCAAAATAGATGTGAGCGAAGGCTTCAACTTTCTCCAAGAAATCAATAATCTGTCAATCATTATTGAACACTTGCCAGTGATTCACATTATCAGGGACACTTGGTCTATACACAATTTCTACTCTATAGGATTCATCTTTGAAATATGGATGAGGTGAAAGTAAAGATGCAAAAACTGCCAGAGAATCTGCCCTTGCATTTCATTCTTTGGGAACAAATTCTATAGAAAAAGCATAAAAATATTTTATACAATCCCACACCCTATTCCTATAGTTCCTAAGATGATTATTCTTAACTGTGTAAATATTTCTCACCTATTTTACCACCAATTCAACATCTCCTACCGCTCTTAACTGCTTAATACCCTTTTCTTTGGCTACATTCAGACCAAGCAGTAGTGCTTCATACTCGGTTGTATTATTGGTATTAGAAAACTCTAATTTGAAAGAAAAAGGAAACTTGTAACTGTACGGTGAAATCAAAACTATTGCACCTGACCCAATATAAGCGCAACTCCCACCAAATTCCAATGTCCATAATCCATTCACTAAATCAGGGTTGATAGATTTCAAGTCTCGTTCTTGATCAGAGGTACACATATATGTTCCTGGTGCTGTCTCAAGAAACAAAATATTTTCTCTCGGATCCCCAGACTTCAGTACCATAAAATTTTCCTTAGGTTCAGGGTTCAAATGTATCGTCTTTCCATCTAAAGGTATCAAGGCATGGGACCAATCCATTTGAATTTCCCCTCCTAAATATTTATAGAAACTCCTACTCAACAACATACCATAGCTTGTAGGGATGTCAACAATCAATATGGTCAATTTCAACCTCTTTTTAGGAAAGGTAGCTAGAGCATCTTGAATTTGACCTATAATAGGGCCAGGAGACCCATCCATATAATAACATTTACCCTGTGAAGGATTATAAGACAAACCTAAGGCTTTAGCTATTTGAGCAGGCATCACATTTTCTGAAGGTCCAGAATCGGTAATGCAATTACTCAACCTAAAACCATAAATGTATAATGATATAAAGAAAGGCTTTGGTTTCATAAATGGATTTTGTAAGCTTGAGGGCTGGTCAATAGTGTTAGAGAAAATATGATTTTCGAAATTGGCTTCAATATCATTGGAAACCTGAGCATTGCAATGCGATGGGGAGGGTTCTTGTTTAACATATTTCACCAATCTATCTAACTCTGAGGGATTAAGTCTCAAGTACTCAGCTTGTGGGATTTGGAATTTAGTATTCTTACAAGACTTAACTATATCAAAAGAACTAGATGATGTAGAAGATGATACCTCAACTTGCACATTGCCAGAGGTAGCTCATTCTTTATTTTTGTATCTTGTCAGGACATATTTCGGGCCTGTCGAGGAAGTGTCTTGATCAACCTTCACACGTTGTGCCTTGGTAAAGATAACACCGTTTGGATCATCAATTCTGACATATACCTCTTCTCTTGATCCCGTATCGGCCACAAATTCAAAAAATTTCATGCCAGCATCTTGAGATGAAATAGGTTCCTCTACATATGGCTCTACTATATGCTCATTCATTGTAAGCATCTACATAAATCTAATCATCTCAAGACAGGTATTTCCATCATGGTCAAAGGTCAAATGGAAGTTACAATGATTCATCTTGCTTGAAGGACCCTCAGTTGCTAATCTTTGATTTGGGGCTAGCAATGCAAGTATTTTATTTGGAGTCCCTTGATAATTTTTGGGAACATCATGATATGGGGCCAGTGAAGAATTCTTGGGAATTTATCTTTTAAGAGTAATGAAGTCATTAGCTAATCTCTGAATGACTGGGTTAGTAGAATTCACCAGCGATGGTTTACCCATTTGTAGCTCTTTTTTACACTTTCCAAAGATTATCAAATCATCCTCTATAGATACTGCCCTGGTCTATGCGATAGTTGTATCAGCATCACCTTACCTTTTAGTAATAAAGCTCACATGTGGTGGAAGGGTGTTAATAAACATAGCTTTCAATAATTCAGCCTTAGGTCTCATATTAACAAAAATCTTATTAAACAACTTGTTGAATTTGGCCACAAAGTCTCTCATTGAATCATGAACCCCTTTCTTCATTGAACCCAATTGAGCAACTAGAACTTGATCATTTTCTATAGACTTAAATTTATTTTCAAATTTTGTCCTCAAGGTAGCCCAATTATTGATAGAACCATTGGGGAGAGAATAAAACCAATTTGCAATAGCTTTTGTAAAATATTCTACGAAGAGTCTCATAGCAACATCTTCATGTTGAATTGCAAGAATGGATGAGGCAACAAAGAAAACCTTTATATGCTCATCAGGAGAAACTTTCCCATCTCCATTGAAGTTAGGTATGATTTTCCCTGAACCTCTAGGCAAGTCATGAAGTTGTGCATTCGCCCCAAAGGTAAGAGAACCTATAACGACTCCCCATGGGATAACATATTGTTGTGCCATAATCAAAGGAAAATTTATTTGTGTAGGAAGATTTGTACCACACAAAAGGAGGCTTGAACATGATATCTTTGAAACTCTAGAGACAATAGGTTTAGAGGGAGGAGGGGAAGATGGCCTGCTGATGGACTTAAATTTTTGAGTGGGAGGAAAATAGGAGAAATCAACAGTTTCTAAGAACTCAAAATCTTTATCTACAATTCCTTTTTTCTTATCGCTCTTAGTATATATTTTGGAATCCAGGTTTAAAAAGACACAGATAGGCTTGCAGAGTTGCCAACTTTTAATTATTACCGATTTCGAGGAGGGTTTTGCCTATTATTTACCTAGTTTCTAGGGGCTTGTGTAGGTGGAGCTCTTACTCTTCCAGACGGAGGTGGGACATTTTCTACGAACACAATCTCCTGAGCATGTTCAAAATGCATAGCACTTTCTCTGATGATATCTCCAAGTTCTTCTTCTTCTTCTAATACTTCGTTAACTCTATGATATTGTTGGTTATTTATCCTTTGTTGCCAAGTGAGCATTCTAAGAACAGTCACTATATCCTCTTGATCTCCAACCAACCAATCTATGTTAGATTGAAGAATAAGGGAAAAAAGTTTATGAAGAACCATAACTACACACCATATAGCAATTCATCATGCAATAAAAATAATCTTTATTTCGAGTTGTCCCTAGTGGAGTCGCCAAAAATCTATTGGTTGACAGATTTATCACCTAACCCACTTTTCTTACGCCCAATAGAGGTGACAAAGATAACCACAGTTGAATCAATAATGATAAAATTTTCTAACTGATTCTCTGCTTATTTTCAAAGGTGGCAACTACCTTCTTTCTATATCCAATGAATGAATTTTTAACTAAAGATGATTTTAACCAAAAAGCAAGTAAAGGAAGAGGCTTTTAACTAGAGAGATTTAAAGGTATGGAGAGAAAATATATAACAAAATTGAAATAACCATGACGAAATATAGAATCAGAACCACCACAACATCTTTATTCATAGATAAATCAAACTATAGTGATATAACAATTTTGAAATAAAACTATTCCAATGATAGATCACTCACAACATAAATTTCAACATAAGCAAAAATAGTTCATACACCATAACTCAAAGAGTACGAATGCATAAATCACCATGGATTTCTATATCTGAAAATAATAAGTCCAGATAATAAAGTTTTGTGCTCTAATAAGAAAATCAAAGTTCGCACAAAAGATCCAGAATCATCAACGAAACCCCTATTTAAAGCATACCAACAGTTTCAGGTAACGGTTTCTTGAAAGAAACCGTACCAAATAAAAAAGTCTTTAAACTTAGAAAAGAGCCAAAATAATTAGTATCATGAAATATTTAAAATAAACTGCTTCTAATTCTCTTGCTTAAGTCTTCTTTCAATAGACATAACCGCTTCCTTCTGCAGGGCTTCCTCCTATGCTTTCATCTTGGCTTTATAGTCTCTATACCTAGCAACAATTGTGAGTATCTCCTTACTTCCCAGAGTTACGGTAATTTTCAATCCAGTTCTCATTCTAGATAAAGCTGCTTTAGATTCATTTACAGTTTGAGCTCTCCTATTTGCCTTGACTTTGAGAGAATCAAGAAAATCCTACAACCTCCCAAGTTTTGAAAAGGATTCTTTAGTTGAAGCAACGAGGTCTGCAATCTTTTTGTTAAACACTTCTCTAAACCTCTGGCATGCTTCCTTGGTTTCCAACATATTCTCATCAAATGCATCCACGATATCAACCTTAAGATCATGACAATTGCGTTTAATTTCAACTAACAGATCCAAATATTTTTTGGGGACTTCAGAAATTTCATTGACCAACCTATCATACACATCTAATTTCTAACTAAGTGAATCAAACCAAGAAAAGTCTAATTACTTAGGGTCATTTACGATCTGTTCATTGACCAAATTCATTCGATCCATAACAATCAACTCTTTTACCTCTTGGGAGAGAACATAGACACTGGTTTGGTCTTTCCGAATGTGTCTTAATTTTTCCATTAATTCTTTCCTCTTTTTTCTACAACTTGACTATACAAAAACATAGACCTTCTTATAAACGGAGAAATTTCTTGAGACATTTCATCATTCCACTCACCGGCTGCTCTAGAATAACCAAGGTTTCGCCTGATTGACTGCATAGAAGATGCATCTATATCCACCCCTTGAGAACTTGAAGCTTCATTGGATATGGTAGAAGGAATCAGAGAGGAGATGAAGTTCTTGAAATCAAGGACTCGAGATTGCAAATTCACCTTCTCCTTCCTTTCTTCTTTTACACGTTTGATTAAAGCATTAAAAAAATAATTGGCATGATATACATCACCTTCCAATGTTTGAGGTCCCATGTCCACATGTGCGATCTTATAGTCTGCTTCAGTCGTCTCATTATCATTTAAGTCTTTGATGGGCTCTGCAATTTTTAGTACTTGATTACCAGAGGCTGGGCCCATCAAGACTCTTGATATGTTTTGAGATTTCTTTGGTCTTGAGGAGGACTGAAAAAGTTTTGCAACCGTGTGAATTCCAACTGTTGATGTTGGGGTGTATTTTCTCTTCTTTTCCACAACTTTTCTTAACCACACAGGGGAAGCTTCTATCAATGCAACATCCTTGTCTCCATATACAATTTATTTAGTTTCAGTAGGAAGGATGGATATATTCTCTCCCGGAGAAGAGGGTACCTTAGAAAAAGGAGGGAAAGTATTGTCCTCAACAATATGTTGGAAAATGGCATCAAAATATTTTGAAGTAGACTTCACCTGATTAGCCTTTCTTTTAGAAACTGGGGTAGACACATTATCTTGCTCACATGTTGATTTCAACTTGGCCATTTCCTTAGGTCTTTCACCATCACCTCGAGACTATGAATTAGCACTGGAAGACCTGATAACCAATTTTTTTGATGATGCAGTTATTGTAACAACTGGAGTAGACCTATGTTCATTCCTATGAGAAGATCTTGGCTCCTGGGTGGAGCCAATAACCTGTATCCATTTTCCCCTCAGCCAATCCTGGGTTCTATTTAATACTAGAGTGGATCGCACATTCATGTTAAAGGCCTCATTCTTGCTCTAGTCTATTTAAGGATGAGATTTATCTGGTAGAGCATCATATTCAGAATCAACAATTACAGAATCATCAATGACAACCTCATGAATTTGAATTGAAATACCATACAACTAAATTTGCTGGAGGGTTAACCTCATGTAATCTCTTTTTAAAACCTCATCTTCATCCACAGAATCCTCCCAAAAATCCTCAATAGAAGGTTGGTGTTGATACAAAGTCTATCCATTTAGGTTTTACTTCACATAACCCTTGCTATCAAAACCTGCCCTCATGAATAAATACTAGAGATTATATTCTTTAAGAAATTTCTCAGCATTCTTTGCTACCTAATTGTTCTTGCATGTAAAAGAGGGAGTAATCATCAGGAAAGGATAACCTCACTTCCCCATGTTCATATATTTTACATTGACTAAGGCCATTTTTCTTTGCAGAATTCTAAGAATACCAATAAATCCTCTGGATGCCTGGGCAGTCTCAACGGGGCCTTCTCATACTCTCCAATTCTCAAATATGAAAATATTTTGAATTGAATGTAGAAGCTTCCAAATTTTGTTATCAAAGACATGGACTCAGGGGAGAATTGCATTGCAGGGTTTCCATCTAATTTCGTCATGACCTCCATTAAAAAGGCATAATTAACCAAACAATACTCTCCCATCCCAACTTGTTTAGTGAATTGAGGATAACAGTTATACACAAGCACACTAGGAACTAGGGGTGCCATAGGTTTTATCCCTATCCAAAAAGATCTTTGACTAGCTACAACATACGTTAAACAAGAACACAGATGGAAAGTTGTCATTAGATGAAAATTGACCAGTTGCTCATTTAAGTGGAAACAAATTACCTTAGCCTAGTCAATGAACATATTTTCATCATAAATAACCAGAATGAATTGAAACATCCAATCTTCAAAAGACTCAACATGCACATTCCCAACCAGACGACGCAAAAGAGAAATGGCATCGACGATTTCTTCTTTAAAATGGGTTCTTTTAAGCTTAGTTGGTAGTTGAGACTTACCTCTCTTTTCAGACTTCAACCAACCCTTGGAAATTGAATTCTTGCACCAGTCCTCCTTAGTTTTGAAAAATTTATTAGCTGCAACAACTGACATTTCCTTTATAGGTGCTTTCTCAAGAATTCCCAATGCACGAGAAATCACTTCTGGAGAAATTATAGCAACATTGGTTCCGTCTATAGCTATAATTTCTCCCGTTCTTGGTATATATCTCCTTGCACATGCACTAACCAAGTCCACACTTAAGACAACCTTAGGGAATCCTCCAACACAAGCTAACCCACTTTCTAATAGCTTCACATCAACATCATATTTTCTATCACTTTCTAGTCGAGTCCATAATTCATCCAACCTGAAAGATCCCAAGTCTGTATCCCTCACTCCTAGCCAATGGTTTCCAATTTCAAACTGCATGAGCCCTTAGTGAACAAAAGAAAACCTACTTGCCTTGAAAAATATTTCAAAGAGAAAATGTATATGGTGAGAACCAGAATGAATAAATGTTCACCACCGTTTCATGTGAGAATGATAAGATGCACGTTTGGTACTAAATAAATGCAAAGCCTTATTTCAATTCTCAATAAGGCAACCCTTGAAGTTGGAGTGCTTTACAAAAAAATCTTGATAAGACATCTCCAGGTTGCTTTGTACACTTCAATAAATATGTATTCAACGCCTTGAAATGTGCGAATGAACAACACATTGCCTTGTTGCGAACCAATGAAAATTTACAACTCAAAATTGAGAGTTAAGAAGTTTGTGAAACCTCTGACTCAACGATAATACAAAGGATTGAAATTCCTGACGCCAACTGGGAGACAAGTAGAACAATCGGGTGGTTAAATAAAATAGGAACTTGATGACTTGGACTTAATAACATTGGACGCCAAATGTATGAGTTTTAAAACTTGGACAACCTATGAAAAGAAGTTAGAAAATATAAGGAACCCGCGACAAAGGCAAAGGATAACAAAAAAAACATAGACTTAGGAGTATGTGCAGGATCATGATGGAAAAAACAGGTCCTTAAGTGGCAATGAAAATTTAAAAAATCAGAGTTGGGCAACTTGACATAAAAATTTGAATAAGTTATCTATATTATTTCAAAAATATGTAAGAATAGAATCTATGGAAAATTGAATGTAGTTTCTAAACTACTAGGTTAATTTTTGTAAAAAATAAATCTATTTGGTGAAAATTTGAAATTTCAATGCAGTAGTACTAAAATTTCAAGGAAAAAATAAGAAGTAGGTGTCTGTCTGACCACCCTAACCATAATAAAATCATAATATTTTTTTATAAGATTTTAGATATAAGTAGAGGACTCATGTTCGGATGTAATGCATATTTTTTTGTAACTTTTTTTCAAATAAATAATTAATTATGAATTTTTTATTACAACTTTTTAAAAATATAAAAACTCGTATGTCTGACCACCTTAACTTGGTCAAAAATTAATGGAATTCATTTTTTTTTTAATCCTATAGTATGCGAAGCATAGAATGTGACACATGTTTTGGATTCAAAAAATGTGATACCGTTTGAAAGCTATAGATGTTTTTCTATCAGACTATCAATCAGGACTTTAGTCGTAATTCTAATAAAAATAAATAATAATAATTTATTAGATTCTAAGTAAAATATAGTTTATATTGGTAGAAAGTTGAGAAGCTCCTTTACAAACCCTTTTCGTTTCATCAATTTTAGGTAAAATAAAAGTTGTCAGCCACATTGGCGAAATCTGGAAAAGTAAGGTAAGTTGTTAAACACCTTTTACGTGTTGACTTTTAGGATTGGCAGGTCTGAACCAAATCTCGAGCCTAATCCCTAGGCATTAAATTTTGTGTCATTCCATATATGATATCTGTTAGATCAGTTTTAAAACAATTTATACAATCTTTAATGTATGATTTTAAAATTCAATTAAGTTTATAATTTAATATATATAATATCCAATAAATTTTATAGTGTAATATATTTAATATACAATTTATGATATTCTCTTACCAAATTATGTATTTAATATATAATATATTATTAAATGTACAATATTTAAATATTATTTCAATATTTTAGTTAATCTATAAATATTTTAATATTTTAAATAATCCATAAATATTTAAATATATATATATTACCAATTTATAAAATATTTAAATATTATCTCTTTCCCTCTTGCTCTCTCCACCTCTATCTCTCTCAAGTCTCTCACTCAATCACTCCTCTCTCTCTCTCTCTCTCTCTCGCTCTCTCTCACTCTCCCCTCTCCTTCTATCTCTCCCTCTCTCCCTCTCCCTCTCCCTCTGCCTCTCCCTCTCTCCCTCTCCCTCTCTCCCTCAACTTTAAACCCTCTCTCCCT
>CM021107.1:641256366-641323803 GCA_007115665.2 Sequoiadendron giganteum
TCCCTCTCCCCTCTCTCTCCACTCTCCACTCCTTTCCTCCTCCTCCTCCTCCTCCTCACTCTTTCCTCCTCCCTTCCTCCACTCGTTCCTGCTCTCTCCTCTCCTCCACCTCCTCCTCTTCCTCTCTCGATCCTTTCTCCACGTTCTCCTCTTGTCTCCTCCTTGTCTCCTCCTTGTCTTGTCTTCTCTCTTTTCCTGTCTCTTGTCTTCCTCTTGTCTCCTCCTTGTCTCGGTCTCCTCCTCACCTCCTTTCCTCCTTGGGTCTGTGTGTCGGTCCTCCGTTGTGGCTTGGTTGGTCTTCGTTTCATCCGGGATCCGGGTTATCCGGGATGGGTTGTGGATGATGGGATTTGTGCGATTCCATGGGATATTCTTGGCCATGATGATGGATTCGGGATGGAAGGATAAAGGATAAACTTTGGATCTTGTGCTCAAGTTGTCATGGTTCAAACATCATTTATTTGAATAATGGAATGATCGTTGGAACAAGAACATGGAAGTTGCGATAAAATAACAAATTGGAAGGAAGGGATGAATAAAGAGATAGGGGGTCATAGGAAGATAAAGATTATGTTAAATCAATGGTTGAGACACAGAATACATGGTCTTCGAGTGGAGATTAAGGATATGTTCAAGGTGAAGAAATGTAGAGTCACAGATGTTGAAGTGGGATAAAGAAAATCATTCAGGTCGATGAAGGGATTTTCAAGATTGAAGATGTTGGATTGAAGATGTTGAACATGATGTGGAAATTGGGGAATAAAATATTAAGAATTGATAATGAAAGTGTTGGATTGAGATGTTGAACATGATATTAGGGAGTGGGATGAAAATATTGAGTGATAATGAAAATGTTGGAATTGAAGATGTTGAACATGATATTGAAATTGGGAATGAAATTGTTCAAATTGATATTGAAAATGTTCAAGGTGAAAATGTTGGAAATGAAGATGTTGAACATAATATTGAAGCAAGTGTAAATTATGTTTCATTAGATTACACAAGAAATGAAGAACCTTGTGTGGAAGAAAGACGCATTCCAAATTCAAGACCTTCAAGGACCCCTAAATGGTTATTTGAAATTGATGATAACATTATAAACAATTTTGAAGGCAAGAGGTCAACACGAACTATTCGGTTGTGGGCTAGAATACTTTTCAACCAATATTTTAGCGATAAGACATTGACCGAGCAATGCCAAATTTTTGTACAATTGCTAAAGATGCAAAAGATGAGACCTTTGCTAGCCAAATCGAAGATTCATCTAAACAAGAGGACCAAAAAAAATTCTATTATTGTCACAAATATTTTTAATGCTCTCAAGTCTATTGGAAAAAATAACAAGGAAAAAGATAAGAGAGCTGCCCGGAGAGTCATTACCACCGCCCTAGTAAGCCATCAATTGAAAAAGGCTCGCTTTATGAGACAAACTTGTATTGATTTTGACTTAAATCGTAAAACTTTGGATAGAGCACTTGCAAGAAGAGAAAGAATAGATGATCCTCTTCAAAATGATACATGGGCTTTTGTCGGAAGGCTTACACATGTTGATAAGAAGCTAAGCGATAATGTAAAGAAGGCAGTTCAACAATTTTGGAATGATAACTCTAGAGTATCACCCAATGCAAAAGATGTTTTAAAGTTAAGAATTGGCAGTTGAGACTGTACACCATATCCTAAAAATTTCTTGGAATCAAGCCAAACAATGTTGTTCAACAAATTTATTCAAACACATCCAAATATAGAAATCTTGCAAAGAACTTTTGAAGGTTTGAAACCATTTTATTGTGTGCCTCTTAAGATTCGTAATACTTGTTGTTGCAAATACCATGTGGAGTTTTACATGTACCATGAAATATTATGCTATATCCATTCTACTTTGCATACTAATGAAATGTTGTAGGAGTGTGGTGCAATGAAACTTCCTAAATCATCAAGGGACTCGCTAGATCTATTTTTATGTTCTAGGGATGATGGTTCCTTTTTCTATAGAAATGATTGTTTAAATGCGTAGTGCTCACAATGTGGTGACTTGTCAAAGTTTATTCAATGTTTTCATGAGGGTTCCGAACATGAATTTGGAAAGAATCTTGTTGAGAAAAATAGATATGAGATAGTCGAATATACTTTGCAGAGTGGAGGTGAAGGTTCTAGATGCGAGTTGGTTACAAAAAAATGCAGTGTTGTTGATTTTATTTCAGATTTTAAGGACAATCTTTTCTAAAAATATGCAAGGCATAGTCATAGGTCTTAGTGGTTGGATCAACAATTCAGGATATGTAAGGACTCTTTTATGATTGGCACTATTATATCAGTGGTTGATTTTGCTGAAAAATACACATTGCAACCACAAAACGAGGTACAATCTCAGTATTACAATTCCATTCAGATTGCTATTTTTTTCCACATAACATTTAGACATGCACCTGATAGTACAGAGGAGGATCGAAAGATAATCAGAGAGTATCATTTTTATATGAGTGATGATAGATCTCACTCATCCGAGTATGTCCAACATTGTTTCAAGAATTTTTTTGAGTTCTTTCCGGAGCATGATATAGCACTGGGCCGACATCTCATTTGGTCAGATAACTATACAGGTCAATTCAATAATGCTCGTATGTTTTATTGGTTGAGTAGAATGCATGTAGAGAGGGGTGTACCTAATATTTGGAGTTTTTTTTAAGCTGGGCATGGAAAAGGGGAGCATGATGGAGCAGGTGCATGTGTAAAGAGTGCTCTAGTTAAGGAGCAATTGAAGATTTCAGGAGAAAAATTCAGTGATGCACGTTCTATTGTTGATTGGTGTAGTTAAACATTGTCATAGGGAGGGACACTTGATTCAACAGTGCACAGATTCTTTTGGTTGGTTGAGGAGGGTACAATGGGAGGTAGATTGGATTGTCATACAATCAAAGATTCTTCAAAGATGCATTCATTTTGAAGCTCAGATGCAAGCACATGGACCATTTGGACACGACAGTTGGCTTGTTTTTTTAGAGTTGTATTCAGTGCGAGTGGGATCAATGAGAGTCAAGAGAGTGGGTGGATACATGGGTTCCACAGTATCTAACTCCTTTATCTCAAACTATATCCATGAAAAATTACACAATGGAAAGTTCACTTGATTATGACCGGCTTTCAGATCTACTACATCTAGGACATGTTTTTGTAGTTGTTGCATCGTAGGGGAATGAAGAGAGATCAGAATATTGGTTGGCTCGATGTGTGTAGGTAAAGCGTAAGCTAACACAATCGATGGAAGATGATGATGGGTTTGTGTATCCTACAGGTTCAGTTGTGGTTGCAGGAACTTGGTTTCGAACATACATGATTAGAAAGAATGGCATACCTGCATTTGAAGACTACGAGAAACACAAAACCATTCTCATGTATTCACACCTTGTTATAACAACAAATGTTAAGTTGTTGAAGCATCATGCCAAACCAAAGACAAAACAACTATGGACACTTAGTAATGCTGATCATGAGGCAATATTGGATACTCTTAAGCAAAGAGATGACCCTTTAGGCACACTTGAATAGCATATTGGAGAATGGAAAGTACAATGCTTAAGCCTCTTTTTTGTTGTGACAATATAGATATATCATTTGACAAAATTTGCGATATTCTTGGCATGATTGATCATGGACCTGCTGTAACAATAGCCAACTCTGATCCTTTCAAAGAGGTATGCGACATATTACAATAATATAGATTGGTTATTCAAAGAATCTTTTATAGTTTGCATTACCAATTCATCATCATTCAGTTTGTTTAGATTAATATAGATTTGTTAGTCTAAGCATATTTTTTGTTGTTACAATATAGATTTATCATTTGACAATTTTGCGATATTCCGATATTCCTGGCACGATTGATCATGGATCTGCTGCAACAATAGGCAACTCTGATCCTTTCAGAGAGGTATGTGACAAATCACAATAATATCGATTGGTTATTCTAAGCATATTTTCTATTGTATGTAGTTTAACTGCTACCTTGATGGTTTTTACAGGTGCTTGTCACTCCAAAATGCCAACATACTACTCTTGTCGAAGACTGTGCCCTGAATGCCTCAAATAGGCAAATTTTGTAAAAAATGAATTTTGAAATGTGAAACAATGTAAAAAGGTCATAACTGTGTATAAGAATAATCTATATCCAGTGATTTTTTTTGAAATACGATTCAAATATCTGGCATTGTATAAAGGGTATGTTTAAAATGTAAATAGATTTTTGTACTTAATCGAGCTACAACCAGAGGTTTTATTCCTGGTTCTTTCCTGTTGGTATGCTCATTTGAACTAGGTTTTGTAATATCTCCTATTTATATATAACAAATTACAGTGGCTTGCCACTTTTTCGAAAAACAAAAAAGTAAAAAGTTTAATTATGAATTTCATTTCCCATGTAATTGATTCAAGTTGATTGGGTAAGAGTTTTCTGATGCAAGAGCTAGGACTTGCAGAATCTTGATCCAACCTTAAATATTTCTGCCCCCACATTTCATTGAAATTAGCACTTTGGACTCTTAAGAGAAATAGTCTGTCAAAGATTGCTGCCTTTTAGCACTTTGGACTCTTAAGGGAAAACGCAGCTCAAATGAAGCTCAGAGCGATTCGGCGTATTTGGGCACAAAAGAGAATGATACCTAGCGTAAACATACCCATCTAGACATGTTGGAAAAATCCTTTGGGTCATACGAGTTCGAGAATGAAAGTTGCACCACTTTGCAACTTTACATTGCTTGCATTTGGCAACTTTTCCCTCAACTGAAAAATCATCACCACAGGAAAACACCTTCGAGATAGAAAAATCTGAGAGAGGTTATTGTAGATGGTCTCAACATGATCCCATATCCTCAGACGAAGATTTTGTAAGAATCATGGTTTCCAAGAAATAGTCCGTCAAAGTTTGCTGCCTTTTAGCACTTTGGACTCTTAAGGGAAAACACCGCTCCAATGCAACTCAGAGCGATTCGGCGTATTTGGGTGCAAAAGAGAACCATACCTAGCGTAAAAGTACTCATCTAGATGTGTTGGAACAGTTCGTTGGGTCGTACGAGTTTGAGAATGAAAGTTGCACCACTTTGTAACTTTACACTGCTTGCATTTAACAACTTTTCCCTCAACTGAAAACTCATCACCACGGAAAAACGACCTCGAGATAGAAAAAACCGAGAGAGGTTATTGTATATGGTCTCAACATGATCCCATATCTTTAGATGAAGAGTTTGTAAGCATCATGGTTTATGAGAAATAGTTTGTCAAAGTTTGCTGCCTTTTAGCACTTTGGACTCTTAAGGGAAAATGTCGCTCCAATGCAACTCAAAGCGATTCGACATATTTGGGTGCAAAAGAGAACCATACCTAGCATAAATGTACCCATCTAGACATTTTGGAACAGTCCGTTGGGTTGTATGAGTTCGAGAACGAAAGTTGCACCATTTTGCAACTTTACACTACTTGCAAATGGCAACTTTTCCTTCAACTGAAAACTCATCACCACGGGAAAATGCCTTCGAGATAGAAAAAACCAAGAGAGGTTATTGTAGATGATCTCAACACGATCCCATATGCTCAAATGAAGAGTCTGTAAGCATCATGGTTTCCGAGAAATAGTCTATCAAAGTTTGCTGCCTTTTAGCACTTTGGACTCTTAAGGGAAAACGCTGCTCCAATGCAGCTTAGAGCGATTCAACGTATTTGGGTGCAAAAGAGAACCATAAATAGCATAAACGTACGCATCCAGACATTTTGGAACAATCCATTGGGTCGTATGAGTTTGAGAATGATAGTTGCACCACTTTGCAACTTTACACTACTTGCATCTGGCAACTTTTCCCTCAACTGAAAACTCATCACCACAGGAAAACGCCTTCGAGATAGCAAAAACCAAGAGAGATCATTGTAGATGGTCTCAACATGATCCCATATCCTCAGATGAAGAGTCTATAAGAATCACAGTTTTTGAGAAATAGTCTGTCAAAGATTGTTTCCTTTTAGCACTTTGGACTCTTAAGGGAAAACACCACTCCAATGCAGTTCAGAGCGATTTGGCATATTTGGGTACAAAAGAGAACCATACCTAGCATAAACGTACCCATCCAAATGTGTTGGAATAGTCCGTTGGGTCGTACGATTTCGAGAATGAAAGTTGCACCACTTTGCATCTTTACACTACTTGCATCTGACAACTTTTCCCTCAACTGAAAACTCATCACCATAGGAAAACGCCTTTGAGATACCAAAAACTAAGAGAGGTTATTGTAGATGGTCTCAACATGATCCTATATCCTCAGACGAAGAGTCTGTAAGCATCACGGTTTTTGAGAAATAGTCCATCAAAGATTGCTGCCTTTTAACACTTTGGACTCTTAAGGGAAAACGTCGCTCCAATGCAGCTCGAAGCGATTCGACATATTTGGGTGTAAAAGAGAACCATACCTAACGTAAATGTACCCATCCAGACATATTGGAACAGTTTGTTGGGTCGTACGAGTTCGAGAATGAAAGTTGCACCACTTTGCAACTTTACACCTCTGTAGAGATTTAGGGATGTCCTGTTCAGATCACTCTAATCTGAATAGGTTTGCAGAGCTACCAATGTTAAATCCAATTTGATTGACTTTGAGCAAATTGTATCCTAGTGAACACGATAGAGGTCCCACTTCTTCTTGAATGCAGGAAAACCATCTGACCCTTTATCTCCATTCCTCTTGAAGCATCTTTTCTTTCCTCCTTTTCCTTCCTTCTTCAAGGATTGAGTGGAAAGAACATGAATGTCTTCATTTGTAGGGCTTCATCCAATACCTCTTGCAACCAACCTTGAATCCTCTTGAATACAGTCAACTCTCAACCAATCAAACTTGGGAAGTTTCGATCTCATGCCGATTCCTTGAATGTAAGACTCCCAAGATGAAGGAAGACCATTAACAGCCAACATGGTCAAATCTTTGTCATCAACAACATGACCATTTCTCTCGCTGTCAACTTAGAGATTAGATAATACAACTGAAAGCACTCAAAAAATGAAACACATAAGAAAATAAACATAACAAGAAATTTGCTTACAACTCAGGCCCAGCTCAGGACTAAATTTGATGCAATGAATAATAGCACCTCTCGTAGATGCAAAGATATAATCGAATATGCTTCTCCTTGAAATCGGCCTCCTGCTGCAAGATGAAGCGCTGCTGCTCAAGTGAAAACTTTTGCTTGGATTGCAAATTATGCTGAATGAACTTGATTGAGGAAATGAACAAACATCACCTCATATTTATACAAAATAAGGCGACTCTTCAAGGAGGTCGGCCTCTCTTGAAAATAATAAATTACAAAATAATATCAAGGAAGGTCGACCTCATCCATTTAAATAAAATTAGTATAAATTAAATAGCCATAGGATATCATTTAATTTATTACAACTTAATGTGATCGCTATCATGTATGAAAAATGTGGTAGCATAGACAAGGCAGTGGACTATTTGAAAAAAAGCTTCAAAGAAATGTGGTCTCATAGAATTCAATGAAAAACAAATGCAATTGACAACTGCTCATAGTTTTTAGTTATGCAATGTGAAGTAATTGCATAACTGCTTAGGTTGACTTTGTAAGAACTATAATTTAATTGAAAAATTTTCATATATGAACATCTAGTTGTTAGTTATGCAATGTGAAGTAATGATTTGAGTTTGAAAGATGTGTAATGCAATGTAATCAGTGATATAAATATAAACTACATAATATAACCATTCAGTTTTAAGCTATTGTACATTGATATTTAACCATTGCTCAAGATAAAATTTTCAAAGAGTTTAATCATGCACATGAGGAACAAATTAAATTTCGATTGTCAACTTCTATATATCAAATTATCCAATAATCAAGTGTATGTCCATATACAAAAATGGCATCGACGCCAACTCAAACAAATTTTTACAAAATGTGGCATATGCCATCTCAATATGTATTCAAAATTTACATGCCAAAATGTCTATCTCATCCTAAACTACTGGTGGATCATCAAAATGAAGCCTCTTTGAAGCACTCATTGGCTCTGAAGGTAGCTGCACAAGAAAAATTCAAACCACAATTGAGATTAGTTATACTATATAATTTAAAATCAAATAATTAACATCAAAATCAATATACATTGAATTTTAATTGAACTCTAAAATTGAAATCTTGATAACCTGAAATATACGTCTCTTCAAAGGGTCAGGAGTCCTAGAATATACCAAATCAGCTTTTGAAATGCCAATCTATATATACGAACAAAAACATAAAATTGATCCAAGTTAGCATACGATTATTGGTAATAGGAACTTATTTACCAAACAAAAAATAAAATAAGCACATACCTCTTTAGGTTGATCTTTTTCTTTATCTCCTTAAGGTGTTTCGACACCTCCTCCTTGAGGTGTTTCAACACCTACTCCTTGATGTGTTCCAATAACTGCTCCTTTAGGCGATGTGTCCCTTGTCATCATATCTATATAGCTCATAATTGCCTGTACATGAAATTGACAAGTACATATGAAACTACCAATCTATGTCGACGTATGTATAATCAATATAAGATCTTAAAAATATTAATTCAATCCAATTTGAGTTCAATTACCTTCCCCTTATCTAGATTTGTGCCTCCATAGTCTAGACGAGGCTGCACCTCACTCGCACTAGGTATTTCCTACAGGAGGAAAACAAGATAAACATATAAGTTATTATATAATTTCATTAATGACAATTCAAATGACAAGCAAGTATATAATATAAAATGTAAATGAGTGAGTGTGAAAATATATACTATGTGTGTATCCAAGCCAAATGAAATGGACCTAAGGGTGCTATCAGTCACCCGTGTGAGCTCCTCCTCAGACATCAACTGTTAAATAGACCATGTAAATAAATATTAGTATAGTTTGATACTATCTCTTATTAATATTCTTTAAAAAAAATACAAGTTATGAAATTACAACTTAAATCTTACCTGTGTGACTATTCTAGCATCTCCCTCTCTAGCAAGAGAGGACTCTGTAGGATGCGCTCCACTCCCCTGCTACTGATCTATAATGTCCACATCATGGAGGTCATAATCAGAAGTGTCCAAGGGATGCTCAACGGGCTGTACAAGAGGACCCAAGCATATCTGGCAACACATAGTGCAAGTATGTGGCACACAAATATGTGGACCTGAGGAGGATGATGCAGCAGCACTCGAGCCTTCGCCAACATCACCAAAATGTGGCTGAGCTACTGTAGAAGCATGCGAAACTAAATGACCACTCAAAGAGTGAATAGCCTGAATAGTCTATGTGGATGCATCCTGGATAATCTCTGGATGATATATTGGAGGTGGCGAAGGAAGGGGAACATTTGGGTGTGGGACTACTCTAACTGCCCCTGGTCTATCCTGGGGCATACCTCCACCGACGCCCTGGAAGGGTTTAATGTCAAAGTAATTGACATGATGCCCTAACACAAACTCAACATATAATTTTTTAATAAAGTAAAATGGTATATCGGAATTATTGTTCGGTGGTTTATCAAAAACCATACACCAACGATCCCAAAAGTTAGCTACAATGTCCCTATGCATGCACCATTTTATGGAAAGTTTTTTTTTATTAATATTCATTGGCAAACCAGTGCGAGGGTCAATGAATAAAGAGGCTATTTGGGCTTTGGTTATTTGGAGATCTTTCACATCATCGTAAGACAATCCACATCGATAATATTCCCTCATGTCTTCTCACCACAAATAAAAGGAATTATGTTGGGTGGAGAGGGTTTCTATATTTTTAATTATTTCCTTCAATGTGTTTGTCATATCTCTCAATCAAGGCATTGTCTGATAAATTTCACAAATGCCCCTCAATTGCCCCAATTTTTCACCAATTAAGTCTTCAATTGGTGGCTGCGGAGGTGGTGGAACGTTTGGCATTTGTGGATTTTCATTCGCAGCCATAATACCTGATTGAAGTTAAAAACTAATTAAACTAATTGAAATTACACAATATAAATGAAATTATTGTAAAAAAACCCTAGTTTTTAATAAAAATCCAAAAAAAACCATACTTTTTCACAAAAATCAATAACAAACTCTTATTTTTGATAAAAATACATCAACAACACTAATTTTTAATCAAGATCCATTTCAAAACATTAATTTTTAATAAAAAACAATGTAAACTCTAGATTTTTTAAAAAATCAATAGAAAACCCTATTTTTGAAAAAAATTTAATAAAACCTACTTAAACTTAAGAGAATCTACTTGAAAAATTGATTACAAGATTGAAAAAACCAAATACATACCTTTGAAATTGGATATCTGATCGAAGCGGATATCGGATTTTGGTTTTTCCTTGTGCACCCGTGTGCAAACTGTGAGAAATGAAGTTGAAAGAATCGGTTGTTTTTTTATATACTGTTTCTAGAAATCAGATATCCAATTTGTGGAAATTAGGTTTGGTTTTTGGTTTGGGTAAATGTACTGACACCTGAACCTAGAAAAGTCAACTCGGCATTTCCGCATTTTTGAGTTGATCCAAAACGTGATTTTTTCTCATTGCCACTTTTTGGCCCATCATGACCTTGCACATACCCTTAGGCGAGATAATGAGAAAACAAAACTAGGGAAGTAGAGACTGAAAAATTTCATGACAAAAATAATAACCATATGTAACAGATGGTACCTGGTTTATAATCGTACTTAGCATTGGTATAATTGGCCGAGGTATTATTCTTAGTTCCCGAATTGGAGGCCTTTCCTTTCCCACGGTCATGTAATAGATCTGTGAAGACCTTGTGATCACTGTTTTTGGTATGTTTCTGCCCATTGACTTCTATGGTTCCATCTTCAACAAAATCTTGTATGATATTCTTCAATTGTCGGTATTATTGTAAGTTATGTCCCTTTGTTTGATGGTACTCACAATAAGCATCATCCCACCATGAAGGTTTAAACTGTCCAGGATCGTACTGTTTTGGCTCCAGAGGTTATATGAGTTTATGTTTAATCAGTTCTTTGTAAACTATTTCAATTGGTTCCCCCAAAGGGGTAAACTCACGTTTTGGAAATCTCCTATGGTTGTTGGTGTTGTGAATTTTGGTCAAAGTTAGTCATTTGATCAGGATTATTAATCATGTCCTAATAGGATTTGTAATCTCTAAGTGTGATGACAGGTCTCACATGTAGGGTGTTAGCATCAACAATACTATCATTTGTTACATTTTGGTTCCTAGACCAAAATTTGTTTCTATCATTGGGAGCATTTTGATGTTGGACAACTGGGTTCCTGCTTGGCACCTTAATTTCTCCTTTGTCAATAAGGCCCTTTTCAAGTATAATGCCCTTTTGTACCAAGTCTAGAAAAGAGTGATGGAAAGATGTTAAGGATATTGGATGAATCTGCTACTCATACCATTTTTGGTTTGCTGATTGTGAATCACAATGTATGATTAGTCTAAGCCTTTTAATGTAATGGTTCAACTATGAATATTATGCATATCATGTCAAAAATTGGGTATATGTATGGATGTTTGCAGTCTGAAAATATTTCACTTTTCCTTTGAAGATTGCACCATTTCTATGACATTATAGGTTTGACCTTGATTAAGCAAGGACAAGTTTGATGGGGATTTGTCTAACTAAAACACTAGTCATTGTTATGATTGATTTTAGGTGTTAGTTTTAGGATCTCTCTCTAAACCCTTTATATTTTGAGCATTTTTATAAATATGGGTTTTTTTTATTAAGGGAAAGCATCACTTTAAACTACCATATTAGATGATTTGTAGTCATTTTCAAAATGCAGATCTGAAAATATAGCTAAGGTTTTAACTAGCCCTCAAATTTTACAAACCCTCAGTTTTATAAGTTTCCAACCTTTGTTGAACCATAAATACCCTTTGTGAAACCAACATTACATTTACCATCGAGTTGTCTTTGCAAAGTCAAGACTTGACATCCAAAGCCTTGGGATTATTTTTTAAAGATTTTTACAAAAGTTTTCTTTCAAGAGAGATAAAGCACTTTGTGTTTTATCTGCGTCGTGTAGTAGAAAAAACTCATCAACAATATGATATTATAATGTATTTAGGTGGGTGGAGATGTCGACATGTGGCACACATCCCTTAAGCTAGTTATAATTATCAAACTTGAGTAAACCTTCATTAGGATTACCCCTTCATTGTATTATTAAGACAAGGAATATATGAGGTGTTTATCATTGTAAGATATGTGTGAAGTATGATATTGTATTTTGGATCTCTTGTAGATATAGCGTAGAGTGATTTCTTCCATAAGGAGTATTATATGGTGCTACCCTGCCTTAAGGGTTTATTCTATTTCGACATATATTGGATATTAGGACATATTGGCCTACAAACATCTCTAGTTTTGTGTGAGATCTATATTATACATTTAGTATTTCTATTATTATATTTTTGGATCTTATCAAGTGGTATTAGAGCATCGATTTCAGAAAGAGTGGATGAAATCCTATATTTTGAAGATTTACCTATAATTCTCAAAACAAGTACAAATTTTTCAACAATTTTTTTACTAAAGCTAAAGGATAATATAAGGAAGCTACAATCCAAGAATCAAGTTTTTATCATCAATATTTTTTGAGTTATTGCAATTTTATTTTTTTCATAAATTTGCCTTCGAGGCCGCAAGTCAAGGTATTTTTCTAAAAAAATTACATTTATAGAAAAAGAATCAAAATCCATTAAGGGTCTATGAATTAATTTTTTTAATTTGAAGCTGACTTCATCATGTATTGGTCATATCAAAGTTGGGTAAATTGAATTTGATAGAAAGGTTATCAATTGAATGCATTTTTTCTTAATCACTAATTTCAATAGTGATTATTATATTTTATGGAATTGGAGATACATTAGAATGTTGGTACAAATATATGATATCTCTTAGAAAATCTATAGTATGGAAAATATACTTTCTATGTTGTTTGAGAGGTGAAGCTAGACAATTGTTTGAACCATTAGATGATGATATTTATTCCTTGGATGAACTAGAACATTTCTTAGATAGATGGGCTCCAAAAAAAGAAGGAGAGAAAGAAGAGGGGGAAGAAAATAAATAAGAAGAAGATTCAATAAAGAAAATAAAGAAGAGGAAGAAGAGGAGGAAGAAAATAAATAAGAAAATGAAAAAGAGGAGGAAGAAAATGAAGAAGATGAGGAAGAAGAAGAAAAAGAAGAGGGAAAAAAGTTAAAAGAACAAGGAGATGATACATGTACATACACTTTAGCTCCTGTGTTGCCAGAAAGTGTATACCTTGGCACTTTTTTACTCATTTTGGCCTTTTCCATTGGATTTTGGCCTTGTTTACCTTGATTCAGTCTTGTAAGCTTGTAATTCAATAATAACCTAACGGTGTTTTACTAAGGTGTTGTGAAGTGTTGTAACACATTTCCTCACTTTTCTAAGACCCTTTCAACATAATTCACCTAAATACCACCTTCTTAAACCTTCCTAAGCCCTATGAAAAAGCATTGTAAAGTGTTGTGATGCGTTTTCACACTTATCTAGGCTTATCACCCCTAAAATAACCTTTTTTCAACGCTAATTTGCCCCTTTAATGTATCTTTAGTCCCAACCTAAGTGTGTTTCAGGAGGAAAAACTGATTAACTTCATTAAACATAAATTAATTCTTGACCACCACTTAAATTTTCCCAAGTGGACTAGGTTGCCACTTTGGACGACCTAGTCCCTTTAGGCATAAATTTCAAATTTTAAATAAAATTCAATGAGAATATTGCCTCCTAAACCCTAGGGTTGGCCTATCTAGTTGCATTTCAGGAAAATTAGGGTTTGACATGTACAAATAAGGCTTTTCATTCTCATTTTTCTTTCTCCCAAGCTCATTTTTACATCTCTCTTCACAAGCACTCTAGCATCCAAGTCTTCCAAAGCAAGCATTCAAGCATTAGGGTTTCACAAGGAAATCTCTATTGGAGCTGCTCTTGCATGTTGCAGACCATCAACAATAAAGGTTTGGTAAGCATTTCCATTAAGTTCATCTTTCAATCTTACATTCCTTTGATTTCATGTCTCATTTGAGTTTAATCACCTACACAAGGGTTTGACTTAGGAAAAACCCTATTTCCTAACCTCAACAATCTCTTGGTCTTTGCATGTGTTTGCAAGTTTTTATGTAGATTTGGTGAAGTACAAAGTGTTGAAAGAAGTACAAACATTCTCCTTAAGTCACATGCAAGCCTCAAACCCTAGAAGGAGCAAGAAGATAAGCTACAGGTCACTTTCGAAAGCTTCTGTCATGGCTTGTTGCAAAAAAGGGAAACATCAACCGAGACCCACATAATCAAGGCGTAATTCCTCAGAAAGCCACAAGAGGACTAGGTTGCCCCTATTGGTGACTTTTTCCCCGTGCTAGGCCCAGAAAATAGTTTCTATATTTTTGGGCACCCATTTCTCCAAAACTTGTTCTGGAAAAGTTTCCTGACAAGTGGACTAGGTCGCCCAACTTGGCATAAGTGTCCTGCTATTCTTAGACATTTTCTAGAATATTCCAAGAGAATTCATCTGCAACATCACTTCTCTAGGTGCACTTCTGTCCTCCTCTATCATTTTCTAGAATATACACATTTAGGTCATTTTAGAGTAGCTTTGCATTAGTTTAGTTTAGTTTTATTTACATTTGCATACATTAGATTAGCATCATTTTATTTCATTTTTAGCCACATAATACACACATGTATCACAATCTTCATCAATCAACCTTCCCCCTTTGAATGCAACCGCCAAAAACCCTTGTATCCATTTAGATGCAAGAGTGCAATTCTCTCACCAAGTGCTCCTAGGGTGAAAAACCCTAAGAGCCTAGCAAGGGGAATCCTTTTGTCCTAGGTCTAGAGATACATTTTTGGTGGTTCAACTCCAAGGAAGGAAGATTCAATCCTTCAATTTCATGGGTGCATTCAAAAGGAAAGGGCTAAATTATCTCTACAAACCCTAGTAGTAAGTATAGCTTCATCAACATGGAAGTAGCCAAGAAGCTACATGTACAAGCAAAGAACATCTATTTGAAATTTGATCAGAGACTAAAAATTATACACACAATAATAATACTATTATTCTATTCCATACCTTCGTTCAATAAGCTATTACATTTTTATAGGAGTGTTATCTTGTAAATTATAGGAGAGCTAGTATAACCTCCCCTAACCACTTCTTTCTATAGACAAGCTATTCTAGTTCAACTTGAATATTGCAATCCCATACAATATTTCTTCACACATATATTATAATATTTAATTTAAAAAACCATAACATATAATATTCCTAACACCCACCATAATTACGTGAGTTGTTACTACAACTCACTCTCACAAATTAATATACTAATACATGTGAACACTAATCTCTAACAACATCAAGGACATTCACATATTAGATATGGATATTTACAATTTTGAAGATTTAAAGCTCTCTAAGGATAAGTATGTTTTGCATTCAAACTTTCATGCTTTGAATATGGATGGGTTGTATATTGTTCTTGGTTATCATTGGTTAGAATCTTTGAGTGTAATAAATATCAGTGTACAAAAGAATTTTGTGAAGCTTTGATATAAAAGGAAAACAAATACATTACAGGATATTATACATAAAGAAGTCCAAAGGAAAGTCAAGGAAGAGAAAATTCAAGAATCTCATGAAGATTGTAACAATGAATTAGAGGAAAAGAAAGAGGATAAAGATGTTGAGAAAAAAGAAGAGAAATAATTCTACTAAAGAATCACTAAAAAAAGTGGCAGAAAATGGTGGAGGATCAAAGAAGGTTCCAACGATAGTAAAGGATATAATATATAGGCATCCACATCATTGTGAGAGGAAAGAATCATGGGTACATGATAGTATATGGAATCAACAAGGAATCAAAGGAACAATTACAAAAATCAGTGGTATGATAGAAGCAATAGCTACTCATGGAAGAAAAGGATGATTTCCTATGATAAGGGATGGTATCAAATGGGAGCAACAAAATATGGCTCAAGGATGAGATCTAGGGTCAAGAAAAATACACAAGGATTAACTATGGATGGTTGGATGATTGGTCGTAGCATCATATTTATAATAACTTGCAAAAAACAAACTATTTGGCTTCTTCTCATGTTTTAGGGATGAAACATGTGAAGGAGGGATGACATGTTATGTACCTAGGGATATGATATTAATGTACTTAGGTGGATGGATATGTTGACGTGTGCCACACATACCTTGATTTAGTTATATTGAGTCATGTGAATAACTTGTGTAATTAATTATCAAGAGTTGAGTAGGCCTCCATTAGGATTACCTCTCCATTGCATTATTAAGAGGATGCATATATAAAGGAGGTGATTATCATTGTAAGATATGTGTGAAGTATGATATATTGTATTTGGGATCTCTTGGAGATATAGCGTGGAGCGGTTTCTTCCATAAGGAGTATTGTATGGTGTTACCCTACCTTAAGGGTTTATTCTATTTCAGTATATATTGGATATTAGGGCATATTGGCCCACAAACATCTCTAGTGTTGTGTGATATCTATATTATGCATTATATTATTTCCATTATTATATTTTTGGATCTTATCGGATATCAACCATATCATAAGATTTTCTTTGATATAATTATCAAATATAGGGAACTCATGTTTAAAACTCATCCATTAATCTTATATTGGGATTATTAAATAAAACTTAATATCATATACCGTTATCATAGTCTTGAAAATTGTTGTCGTCAAAAGAAGTACACCATGTTAAGTATAGTGCATTGTCCAACTATAAGAAGGCATACAACAATAACTATAAATTTGTTTAAAATATGATTACTGCCAAAGCCATACTTAAGACAAATGAAAGCATTATGTTCGTTAAGTCATTATATGAAAATAATAATAATAATATATTTATCTTATGATTTCAATTATTAAATGGTGCAAATCCTGATATTCACTTTAATTCAAAATTATATCCTACTAAATACGGTTTAAAGAACAATAATAATTAAAATATTAACAATCAACACCATGAACCCAACTAATAATATTCTGCTATATATATATATACTTCAACCAGCTAAATCTTGGTCTTACAAATTGCGAAGACCACATGCACAATATGTTATGTAAGAAACTGTAAAGATTTAACAAAAACACATATCTCATTCAAGAATTATGGTCAAGTTTGTGTCAGAAGTATCATAAACTAAATAAGGCTTATCATTTTGAAATTAAGACGAAATCTGATGAACCCTTTAGCCATTATTCTTATTCTTGATATTAACAAGGGCTTTCAAATTAAATAATAGCATGAACCCTTGTTCTAGAACAAGAACAAGAACAAAGAGGGGTTACCTATGCTAGCCGCTACATGGAGCGTTTAGCAAATCAATTTGTACATATCATGCCTCGGCCTCCTGCTTCGACCGTCACGTCTACCAGGCCGATTGGAACTCTAGCATCTGACAAAATTTCCATCCTTGTGCTTTAACAGACGCCTATCTCTTGTTCCAAAAACTCCCGTTTTGGCATACGCAGGGAGTATATGGGCAACTGTAGTGGAATTTTGCTTTAGACGTACCAATTATAATCGCTTCTAAGTTTCTAAAGTGTTTTCAATGAATCCATTTTGTGCATTTCCTGCAATCTTTGGGTTCCATGAGATCACGTTTCCTTTAGGAACTTCATCGATAACTTGGGCCTCTTCATGAAATGGTTTGTCTGCCCTCATTGAAGGTATTTTTCGCATGGGACATAATCAGATTATGCAACTTCTCCAGGAGTGATCACTAAAGCAGAAGCTGTCAAAAATATAGAGCAGAGTCCTTTTTAGCATTTCAGTTTGCCAAAACAATTCAAGAAATATTCAAGAAAGCCAGCTGTCATGTAAAAGGATTGAGATTCATATTTCAGCTGATTTCAGCTACTGGAATGTTCCAGTCTCACCTTTTCACCATTGCAGAAATTTGTTATGATCTTACAATAAAACCATAAATTGAGAACAGTAGAAAACCCCCTTGGGAATATCAACATATTCAAGTCATTGGAAGAGATGGATGAAGGAATTGACATTGGCGTTCCCCAAAGGTTTCTTGCTGGATCCATTGGTTGAAAATAAAGCATTCGCTGATATTTCCATAGAACTCTACCTTGTTCGAAGAAGACAACTCTACAAAGTACTTTGTTGAAAATGAAAGAGCAGAAATGTTTTTAGAATTTCCAAAATGATGAAGTAAACTTAGCAACAAATAAAAAATTGAATTATTTTGAACACAATTAATTTTTTGTAATTTCAATTGGTTAAAGCATCTTGTTGCAGGCAAGCGGTCATGAGGTCTAGTCTCCCTGTCCTCTGGTATCGAAGGGAGTGTTGCGCTAGAGTCACCGGTCACGTGAAAAAAGTTTACCAGGTGCACTGCAGTTTATAGGGAGGCTACCCCGGTCACGTTAAAAAAGTGCACCTGTTTATAGGGAGGCTATCCCAGTCAGGTTAAAAAAAATTACCAGATGCACTCCAGTTTATAAGAAGGCTACCGATTCCTACAGTTTAAAAAATCTTTGTAATCTTTGCAAATAAAGTAATGATTTTCTTATGTGAGATAAGAAAATTGTTAATCAAATTCCTATATGCTTGGAGCCCATTCTGGACTTGCTGAAAGGAAAAATTTAAAAAGTGAGATGCTCTTTGGGAGAAAAGAAACATTTTTCAAGAATGAAGATAATTGCTTCAAGCTGGCTTCTCCAAGTTCATGATGGTTTGCTCTAAAAATAATTTTCTATGGAAGTTCCTTCCGACGAAACATAAATAAATCATCAAGATGCACTTCTGGAAATCCATTTGCTGCCTAAAATGAAATTCTTATTGGAGTTTGATCAAAGATTTGAGGATTTTGGTTTATACCCATACTTTATTTATTTATTATATTTTAATGCAGTTGTAAGGTACAAGTTTGATTATGGAAGGTTAGCCTTTTACTTATCAGCTATGCTTCATTGGTTTCCTTAAACAATATAAATCTTGGGCTTAAACAATATAAATTTATTAGTGATGGTTATATCATATTTGATGTTGTATGAATATGACAAGATAGCAAAAAGCATGGGATTTATTGGATAAGGTGGCCTTGGTTTGTATGGACAAGGTAGAAGAGAACCAATTATTATAGAAAGGCACCCGAAGAATCTCGGGCTGGGTTATGGTGCATCTAACGTGATTACCCCAACTACTGGAAACACCTCTTATGAGGAAGGAGCTACTTCTACCATTGTTGAGACATTGGATAATTACAAACTTCTAGACGACTACCTATTTATCCAAAACATGTTTGAAAACCTCAACGTAAATACCCTCACTATCGAATCTAAATCTGATGATGACCATATCGAGACAGATTCCAATGAATATGAATGGGATTCTTGTGACTCTAGTGAATATAACCTGGATACCTTATGGAGCCTTGAAAAGATCAAAGTCCCTACCTTATCTACAACTTCCATAAGCTTTGTAGATACTAATGATAAAATATCCTTGCATTATCCACAGTTGATAGATTGGGGTCAACAACATCATACACGAGTTTTGGACTCATTCCATAACGATGTCAAGGCTATTGTGGAGTTCATTGGATTTTGAATGGACATACCCCTTGGAGATCATAAATTAGGTTTTTTAATGGAACTAGATCAAGGAGCATATTCTAGAGGGGAGATTGTGTCTTCCAGTCGCAAAAATAAACAAAAAAATTGAAAATCATAAAGAGGTCCCCTAAGGAAAACCACAATGTGGCTTTATCAAATCAAGAAAAGAGAAAATTAAAGGACGCATTTGAGGGTGAAAACCTCTCTAAGGCACCTGAATATGGAGGATTCAATCTCCCCACCACATAATATCAAGAGAAGTCAGTACTCTTAGTTGAGGATTTCAAACCCATCAATGTGGGTACAACAAAATTACCAAAAATAATACACCATACAACATCACTTGATCATGAGGAAAAGGTAAAATTCTCAACATTTATCAATGAAAGAAAAGTTAAATTTTTATGGACATATATAGACATGCTAGGGCTAGATCCAACATTTTTCGTACATCACCTAGCAATATTCCTCAAAGCTAAACCCATTAAACAAAAGATGCATACACATATAGCACTTCTTGTCAAAGTGGAACTTCAAAAGCTATTAGATGTGGGTTTCATCAGACCCATTGACTATCCTGGATGGGTTTCTAATCTAGTATTGGTATCAAAGCCCACTAGGGGCATAAGAATCTGTACAGACTTCTGGGATCTAAACAAGGCTTACCCAAAGGATGATTTCCCTCTACCCAACATTGACATGACTGTATATCTAACTGTAGGGCATGAAATTCTATCACTAATGGATGGATTCTCTGAATACAATCAGATCAAAATATTCCTCAAGGACCAACATAAAACAAATTTCACTTGTGCATGGGGAACCTTTTGTTGGAACCTCAAGCCATTTGGTCTAAAGAATGTAGGGGCAACCTATCAACTAGCAATGACCACCATTTTCCATGATATTAAACATATCACTATGGAGGATTATATGGATGAAATACTAAAAAAATCCATCAAAAGAGAAGATCACTTGACCAGCCTATCAAAGGTATTTTACCTAGGCTAGAACAACACAAATTGCATCTCAACCCAAAAAGTGTGTATTCAACATGACTTTTGGAAAACTATTGGGTTACATAGTATCAAGAAGAGGCATTGAGGTAGATCCTTCCAAGGTAAAAGATATATTAGAAATGCCTCGTTCAAAGACATTAAAGTAGTTGAGAAGCCTACAAGGTAAACTACAATGCATCAGGTGGTTCATCACATAGTTGGCAGACAAGTGCCATACATTCACCCATTTGTTACACAAAGACATAAAATTCAAATGGGATGGTAGATGTGATCAAGCTTTCCAATAGGTCAAGGATTATTTACTCACTCCTCCAGTATTAATGCCACCAATTCACGATAAGGCATGGATCCTATATGTATCTACAACATTGGCAACGTTAGGAGATCTATTAGTGGAACTAGATGACAATAACAAGGAAAGAGTGGTCTATTATATTAGTTAAAAACTAGTGGGATATGAATTGAACTATTCACCCATAGAAAGAGTGTGTCTATCTGTCATCTTTGCAGTATAGAAGCTAAGACACTATATATTAAACAAACAAGTAAAGCTGATATCAAAGGTGGACCCCCTAAAGTATCTATTGGAAAAAGCAGCTCTAATAGGGAGGATCACTAAGTGGGTTATGATACTTAATGAGTTTGACATAGAGTACATTGATAGAAAAGCTATCAAAGGACAAATTATAGTAGATCAATTAGTAGATGTACTAATTAAAGATTATCAACCTCTAATAATTGAATTTCTAGATGAAAGCATACTTCTAACTAATTAGTCTAGCCAATGGACCTTCCACTTTGACGGGTCCCACACTACTCAACATGGCTCAAGAGTTGGTATCTTATTTCTCACACCATAGGGAGATAGTATACCTAAGGCTTATAGGATTTATTTTCCATGTACAAATCACATTTCTATATATGAAGCACTAATCATAGGACTGAAGATGGTCATAGAATGGAGGATAAAAGAACTATAGGTCTATGGATATTCTCAACTGGTAATAAGACAAGTAAATTATGAATATCAAAAAAAGGATGACAAGCTAATGCCATATAAAAGAATGGTGGATAGTTTCAAATGGTATTTCTTTGTCATCACCTTTGAATAGGTTCCCAGGATCAACAACAAAGCAACCAATGCTATGGAAACAACAGGTTCACTCCTTGACATTCCACAAAATATTCCAAAATATGAATTCCTTGTGGAGCAACTCCTTATACCAACATTGGATATCCCAGAATCTAAATTTTTTTGTGATGTAGTTGGTCCTAACTCACCATGGTACCAAGATACATTTTCCTATATCCAATATCGTATCATACCTCATTACTTAACAATAAACCAAAATAAAACCTTTGTCCGTAGAACATCTCGATTCAACATATTAGGATATACCCTATACAAATGAAGTGTAGAAGGAACATTACTTTGATGTCTCAATGTGGAAGAAGCGCAAATCACTTTACAAGAAGTGCATGAAGGTGTTTGTGGGTCTCACTCTAGTAGACCTAATCTAGGACAAAAACTACTAAGAATAGAGTATTATTGGCCCTCAATGGAGCGAAATTCCATCCATTTATCAAATAGATGTCACCAATGTCAACAAAATTGTGATGTTCACACACCAACACAATAACTGTTACCTATAATGAAACCATGGCCTTTCTTGCAATGGGGATTAGACTTGATAGGAAAGATATATCTCGCTTCATCCAATGGGCACAAGTTCAATATCACTGCAACATAATACTTCACAAAGTAGATAGAAGCAAATCCATTAACTCACAAAACAGGAACACATATATCCAAGTTTATCTTGAATTATCTGATTTATCAATTTGGAATTCCCCAAACTATCATAACAGATAATGGAACCCCATTCAAAAACTAGGATGTCCATGAGCTTTGTTCAAAGTTTTCTATCCAACACCGATTCTCAATGCCGTACTATCTCCAAGGAAACAATTAGGAGGAAGTATCTAAACTACCAAAAACATGTGCTAATAAGGGAGAGGGGATTCCCTTACTAGGCTCTTAGAGTTTTTCACCCTAAGGGCACTTGGTTAGGAATGGCACTCTTTCCTCTATGTTGATATGGTTATGGGTAGGTTCATTCAAAGGAAGGATGATTGATGAAGGTTGTGCTAAGTTTGTGCGATGTGTGGCTAGAACTAAAAGTAAAATGATGCTAATCTAAATGTATGAAAATGGAAATAAAATAAAACTAAACTAATGCAAAGCTACTCTAGAATGACCTAAATGTGTATTTTCTAGAAAATAACAAAGGAGGACAGAAGGTGTGTACCTAGAAAAGTGATGTTGCAGATGAATGCTCCCAGGAACCTCTAGAAAATGTCCGAAAATAGCAGAAGGACACTTACGCCAAGTGGGGCAGCCTAGTCCTCCAACCAGGAAACTTTTCTAGAGTAGGTTTTGGGGAAATGGGTGCCCAAAAATACAGAAACCCTTTTCTGGGCCTAACACAGGGACAAGGTCACCAATAGGGGTGACCTAGTCCTCTTATAGCTTTCTGAGGAATTAGGATTTGATTTTGTGGGTCATGATTGATGTTTCTCTTTTCTGTAGCAATCCGTGACAGGAACTCTCGAAAGTGACATGTAGGTTGTCTTCTTGCTCCTTCTAGGGTTTGAGGCTTGGATGTGAGTTGAGGAGAATGTTGGTACTTCTTGCAACACTTTGTATTTCACCTAATCTGCATCAAAACCTACAAACACATGCAAAGACCAAGAGAGTATTGGGGTTAGGAAATAGGGGTTTTCTTAAGTCAAACCCTTTTGTAGGTGATTAAATCCAAATGAGATGAAAGCAAAGGAATGTAAGATTGAATGAATAACTCAATAGAAATTCTTACCAAACCTTTGTTGTTGATGGTCTACAACATGCAAGAGAAAATCCAATGGAGATAACTTGTAAACCCTAATTCTTTTTTGCTTGCTTGTGAAGTCTTGGTTGCTTGAGCACTTGAGAGGAGAGATGTAAAAAAAATGAGCTTGGGAGAGTAAGAGTGTGTAAGGGAGAAAGATGAAGGAGGAAACCCTTATTTGTACATGTGAAACCCTAATTTTCTTGAAATGCAACCTAATAGGTTGACCCTAGGGATTAGGAGGCAAGATTCTCGTTGAATTTTATTTAAAATTTGAAATTTATGCCTAAAGGGACTAGGTCGCCTAAAGTGGCGACCTAGTCCACTTGGGAAAATTTAAGTGGTGGTTGAGAATTAATTTGTGTTTATTGAAGTTAATCAGTTTTGCCTCTCGAAACACACTTAGGTCGGGACTAAAGATGCATTAAAGGGGAAAATTAGCATAGAAGAAGGGTTAATTTAAGGGTGATAAGCCTAGATAAGTGTGAAAATGCAACACAACACTTTGTCTTAAGGATTAGGAAGGTGTAAGAATGTATTATTTAGGTGAATTATGTTGAAAGGGTCTTAGAAAAGTGAGGAAATTCATTACAACACTTCACAACACCTTAGTAAAACACCATTAGGTTATTGATGAATTGCAAGCTTACAAGGTTGAATCAAGGTAAACAAGGCCAAAATGAGTGAAAAAGTGCCAAGGTATACACATTTTGGCAACACATTTAGCCCCCACTTTAGTAGTGAGAGTATGAATGCACTTTAAACTCACACTAAAGTAGTCGAATCATGCATATCGAGCGAGATCTAATGCATTCATGCTAGTAAGGTGAGATGACTCATGATCAAGAGGGGTGATCAAGCCCCTAGGATCAAGATCCCATGGAAAACTAAACATAAGTATAACAAATCATACAAGGAGTGATGTGAAAAAGTTAGATCAAGCTTGGACCATTGGTCCATCTAGTTGTGGATCAGATCTAGGTTGTTTGTTTGAAAGGAAAGGATGTACTCACTCTAGGTTGATGATATTTTCGGTTTTTTGCTAGGTGAGAATGCCAAAAGGTGGTGAAATACATACCCATGGTTGGTATGCACTCACACAAAAAGGTGGCTATGGGGAAAGTCATGGCACTAGTTGGGCTTTCTGCTCAACCATACCAAAGTTATACCTCTTGATAACTTTGATAAGGTGCTACAAAAGAGAGGGGTGCAATTCATGAGACAAGCAAAGCCTTGGATGCTTAGAACCCATGAACAAGTGCAAGATGGCACCACAGTCATGCAAGTTGTGTTATGCAAGGTGGCCATGTATGCACAAATGCAAAAGTGCAACATGCAAAATGTAAAAATGAAAAGTGCAAAAATGAAAAATGAAAGTGTTCGAAGGAGTCTTGTTTAGTTCATATGAGGTCCTTAACTTAGGGGAACATTGTGTGTAATATCTCCACAAGAGGACTAATCAAAGGATAGAAGATTCACAACTTAGGGGATGTAGTGTATCACATCATGCCACTAAGAGGAATATAATATGTTAAGATAAGTCACACCTATGAAGGACACTAAACTGAATATCTTCCACAAAGTGAGAAACGCATCATGTGAAGTGACAAGGCTACACTAGGAAGCATGGACAAAGAAAAAACAAATGAAAATTCAGAAATAGTGCCAATATATGCCCCCACTTTAAAGGGATTGCTACACACCGTTATGTGAGCAATTGCTTTAAAGTAGAGATAGGAAAAATACAAGAGGGACATGAGAGCCTACTTGAAAAGCCTAATGTCAAGTGATAGGTATCCAAGAAAGGCTACATCATGCAAAAAAGAAGAATGCAAGGGAAAAAGGGGGATATTCCCCCAAAATGAAAAACTCCAAACACATAAGGGATCTATGGATTTGGGGTCAGTATGTACGTTGCTGCAAATTTTGTTTTAGAGAGCATGAAACAATCATCATCCCCCAAATACATAGAACTATAAGGACACATAGAGAGCGAAAGAAAAATGAAAAAGAAGAGTCATTTTGGGTCAACATGGAAGAGACATAGGATATCTTGATGGTTTGCATCATCCCCAAAAGAGACTATAGAAAGCAAAAGAAAAAGACAAACACAAAATAGCCTTGGTTTTGAGTCAACATGAAGGAGACATTGCGGTCTCAATGCATTGCATCATCCTCAAATGAAAGGCAAAAAGGACACAAAAAGGAAAAGAGGTTCACTTGGGTCAACATGAAGGAGACATTACGGTCTCAATCCCTTGAATCATCCCCAAATGAAAGGAAAAGAAAAAAGCTAAAATAAAAAACTGAAAAGGTATGCACGACACATAGAAGAAGGGAGATACATACAGAAGAATGTCAGAAAGAGTGAGAAAATGTAAAAAAAAATAGGGAATGCATAACACATGAACAAACACACGAATAGTAAGGCAAGTGTAAGTCAATCGTGAAGCAAGGCATCCACCTCCCCATCTCAGTGTGGAAAAGTGGGAGGTGGATAACAAAGCTAAGGGAAAAAGATAATTGCATTACTAGGACAAGGCTAGCAACCTCTTGCCCCCACTAAGTGCAAGGTTGGAGGGAGCCGAGATAGGTGATGAGAGGGGTAATGTAGTAGTGAGAAGGACATGTTCTACCACTATTACATGAATGGGTACATGACAGTGTACTATGGGTCGATAGGATAACATTCAAAACAGATGAAGTGATACTTACTCAGTATCTCTCGTAGATGGCAACATTCATCACTTCTATGGCCAAGAACACGATGACAAGCACAATGTGGTGCATTGGAATCTTTAGGATGGATGACCAACTTATTACGATGAGGTAAGGTGATGAGGCCTATGTTTAAGAGGATGTATAATTGCCTCTCACATTTAGGTGGTGGATGAAGAGGAAACTTAAGTTTCTACAATTTATATGGCCTCTTGCGTCAGCTAGACTGACCAACTTCAAAGGATGGTATGGGAATAAGAGGTCCTGAAATGACCGGGGGTTTAGCATGGTTGACAAGAGGAGATGGTGACTTTTCCCTAGGAAGGAGAACATACAAGTTGGGAGGGGTATGCTCGTATGGTCATTAGGTTGCAATTGATCATAGTATTTGTGAATTTCATGCTCATTTGTAAGGTCACCACCTTGTTTGCTTAAAATGGTGAAAACTTTGTCATAAGTTTGTTGCAGGTTAATGGGTGGGTGGGTGACCAGGTTATGGTAAAATGGTTGAGGAGGGGTTGGTTGAGAGGGACTAGGCTCATCTTGGGTAGGTAGTCGAGCTCCATTGTGAACTTTCGGGTGAAGATAAGCAAATGAGTCAAGAGGTGATATGTCAGGAATCACAGGCTGGTTCATAGACAGTCAAAGAGAATCATTTGCTTCGAGTTTGTCAAGGCACTCATTAAGGAACCGGTACATGCTAGCATCATCATCCCCAATGACTTATACTACCATAGGAGGATGTTCATGGGGAGTTTGTGGAGCAAGAGTCGGTTCAAGGTCATTAGGATTAATGGAAAAGGTACAACTTGACATGTCCATTAGGGATTTGAGGGAGGTCCATAACTTCTTGAAGGACATGGCCATGATGAGGTTGAAGTAATGACAACAAATAGATCAAAATAGCAGACCCGGATAGGACCACAGAGGAACAATTACAAAAGCCAGAAATACAGGTCCAAGGTGTTGAAAATGATAGAATGTGGGATGCAAATTGTTCAAAAGGACTAGGTTGCCTAGTGTGGTGACTTAGTTCCAATAGTGTTGATTTTGAAAGATTTATGTATTTTGGGCTGATGTTTATGGTTTTTCTGATGTTTAAGTGCAAACAAAAACTGGAAATGCAATTTTTTTGTGTTTTCTTATTAAAAATGCAATGCAATGTGCAAATTAATGATCAATTTTCACTAAATGCACTTTTTTCACTAACCCTAGGATGCAAACAATGCAAGATTTCAATGCAATGCAAGCTATCTCTAAGATGAAATGCAAAAATTAGAAAGCTAGCTAATGGTCTACGATCGGGTTCACCAAAATGAACCACCAAAAACATATGCTAACAAGTGCAAGGGGATTCCCTTACTAGGCTCTTAGGGTTTTTCACCCTAAGGGAACTTGGTTAGGAATGACACTCTTTCCTCTATGTTGATATGGTTATGGGTAGGTTTATTCAAAGGAAGGATGATTGATGAAGGTTGTGCTAAGTGTGTGTGATGTGTGGCTAGAACTGAAAGTAAAATGATGCTAATCTAAATGTATGCAAATGTAAATAAAATAAAACTAAACTAATGCAAAGCTACTCTAGAATGACCTAAATGTGTACTTTATAGAAAATAACAGAGGAGGACAGAAGGTGTGTACCTATAAAAGTGATGTTGCAGATGAATGCTCTTGGGAACCTCTAGAAAATGCCTGAAAATAGGAGGACACTTACGCCAAGTGGGGTGACCTAGTCCTCCAACCAAGAAACTTTGCTAGAGTAGGTTTCGGGGAAATGGGTGCCCAAAAATATAGAAACCATTTTGTGGGCCTAGCATAGGGACAAGGTCACCAATAGGGGTGACCTAGTCCTCTTGTAGCTTTCTGAGGAATCAAGCTTTGATTTTGTGGGTCCCAGTTGATGTTTCACTTTTCTGCAGCAATTCGTGATAGGAACTCCCGAAAGTGACCTATAGGTTGTCTTCTTGCTCCTTCTAGCGTTTGAGGCTTGGATGTGAGTTGAGGAGAATGTTGGTACTTCTTGCAACACTTTGTACTTCACCTAATCTGCATCAAAACCTGCAATCACATGCAAATACCAAGATAGCATTGGGGTTAGGAAATAGGGGTTTGCCTAAGTCAAACCCCTCTGTAGGGGATTAAACCAAAATGAGATGAAAGAAAAGGGATGTAAGATTGAATAAATAACTCAATAGAAATGCTTACCAAACCTTTGTTTTTATGGTCTACAACATGCAAGAGCAACTCCAATGGAGATAGCTTTTAAACCCTAATGCTTGTTTGCTTGCTTGTGAAGTCTTGGTTGCTTGAGCACTTGAGAGGAGAGGCAAAACAAATGAGCTTAGGAGAGTAAGAGTGTGTAAGGGTGAAAAATGATGGAGGAAACGTTTATCTGTACATGTATTCCAAAAATGCAACCTAATAGGTTGACCCTAGGGTTTAGGAGGCGAGATTGCCATTGAATTTTATTTAAAATTTGAAATTTATGCCTAATGGGACTAGGTCGCCCAAAGTGGCGACCTAGTCCACATGGGAAAATTTAAGTGGTGGTCAGGAATTAATTTGCGTTTATTGAAGTTAATCAGTTTTGCCTCCCGAAACACACTTAGGTCAGAACTAAAGATGCATTAAAGAGGAAAATTGGCATAGAAAAAGGGTTAATTTAAAGGTGATAAGCCTAGATAAGTGTTAAAATGCAACACAACACTTGGTCTTAAGGCTTAGGAAGGTGTACAAATGTATTATTTAGGTGAAATATGTTGAAAGGGTCTTAGAAAAGAGAGGAAATGCATTACAACACTTCACAACACCTTAGTAAAACACCGTAAGGTTATTGATGAATTGCAAGCTTACAAGGTTGAATCAAGGTAAACAAGGCCAAAATCCAGTGGATAAGGCCAAAATGAGTGAAAAAGTGCCAAGGTATACACTTTTTGGTGACGCAATATGTAATAAAACCATTTTTAAAATATTGAAAAAGACTGCTAATGATGCCAAACATGATTGGTATTCATAAATAAATCCATCCTTATGGTCTTACCAAACTAGCATTCGTATACCTATTGATGCCACCCAATTTTCCTTGGTTTATGGATATAAATCGATCTTACCTATTAAAGTTGAAATCCCCTCACTACGAGTATCCCTAAAAGGCATGGTCAACAATGAGGAATATTAAGTATCTAGATTGAAGGAGTTGTAACTCCTAGATGAAAGGTGCTTGAGCACGTTAAACCATATCCAGGTTTATCAGAATTGGATCAAATGAATTTACAACAAAAATATACAAAATAGAAGCTTTCAAGCTAGTGGCCTAGTACTAAAAGAGAATCACAAGATCCAACTAAATCAGGGGGAAGGGGAAGTTTGAACCAAACTATTTAGGTCCTTTTATCATCACAATAAGCTATAGCTCTGGTGCTTATCAATTGTCTACTCCTGAAGGAGAACCTTTAGCTGAACCTCTGAATAACAGTCATCTCAAAAGGTTTTATACTTAAGCATATCAGAGTATCCTAGGAAAAAAAGCTAAAAAAAGATAAAAAATCAAAAAAATAAAGAAAAATAGTAAAGAAAAATAAAACATCCTTTAAGTGAAAACCACTTTGTGGCACTTCTAGGATAGGTACCATGGTGAAAACCTGGTAAAAAGGTGCTACGTTTGAATAAGACCTGCATCTTTATCTATCAACACTCTCTAAAACATGCACCCCATTCATCCCATAATAAAACATACAACCAACCATGACTTGATGTCTGACCAAGTGGTGAACCTCGTTGCACCATCAAAATCCATCTCGCCTAACAAACATAATTTTGTCTCGAACTATGGGAAAATTATTGAAACTAGTAGTAGATTGGATCCTTATGCATCCCATAACTGTCAAAAACCATCCAAAATCAACAACATCCAGAAAATAAGCAAAATTAAAGTAGAGTCAAAAAAATCAAAATCCTAAAAACATTTTATGCTTTGAGTCAACACCAGTCGAGCTACATGGTGATGGGGGAAAATTATGCCATTCTTTTACCACTTATTTGTGTTAAACCTTGTCATCTTTCCTAGTGTTTCCTATCGTTCTTGCCACTTTTCGTTAATGAACTGAAGGTATTTTTATGAAATGGAAGGAAAGGTTAAAAGTACTGAAATATCGATTTTGTTGATTGTTGCTAACTATATTTTGTGATTTTGGTAACATGCAGTGTTTAATGGTTGACAACGAGCATGAAGGACATCGGTGGAGGGATGACTAAGCTGCTGAAGTTATATAATCATTTTGGCTCTATTCATCAAAGATTAGCAATTTTGTTCTAGGTTGTTATGTTGTTCTTAGAATATTGTCAAAGACTTTAAAACTATTTTTGATTATCTTTTAAATGGTTGTTGGCTGAAAGCCACTAACAACCAAAACATTTATTTGATCACATCTAAAAGACTGTTAGACGTATAGGTAGCTACAATATGTATATATATGTGTGTACGTTGAAACTTGAGAGACATACACATAATCGAAATCAGAATTTGGTGATTTTAAATCTGTACTTTGTTAATGTGATTTAGATGAATGAAATCGATAGTGGAGTAATTATGTGTGCTTGAGTTCCATCATTCAATAATTGGCGAAGGTAGGGCCCACTTCCTCGATTGTTGGTGATCAATGCATTAGGATTGTGTGTGGTAATGTATGTTTTGATTTTACAAGTTATTTGGTTAAATTCATTACTATATTGTTTTCTCAATCTTTTATCCGCATAATCCATTTCTGAAAAATTATTAATCGGTATTGATTTGTTAATTCTTGTCAGTATAATCTGTATTGGTTTATTTAATATCTATCTATTTATATATGTAATTCATCAGTCATTTGTTACAAAATAGTTTTATATCGATTAATGAAATTGTTATGAGTTAAGAAGTTAAATAATCAATTGGTGTCAGAAGTTTATTTACATTCAGTAGTTCAACTTTGATTCTATTCACTTTATTTCCAGATAGATTTCCATTCTAGTATAGATAATTTTGCTTTTGTTCTATTGTGTGCCAGTAACCTGTTTCTGCGCAGAACTATTTCTTCACGAGTTCCTGTCACACTTGTGACAAGAAGTCTATCAATTAGAATTATGTTCATAAGTAGATTATATTAGTTGCATCCATCAACCCTTGGTTTATTAACTGCAGCTCTTTGGCATATTTCCACAACACGGTTCAAAAAGCCTACATTCTTGGATTGACACTTTAGGATGATATGAGGAAGTCGATTCTAAATACTACAATTAAACTCAATTCAAGAATAATTTAAAACCATAGTTTTATCCAATCATTTTGGTGTCGTTGCTGGGGAATGGTGTTAAAGACCTGCATTTCTAGTAAACTAAGTTAGGAAACATTGCACTAAGGAGAAACTCCACACAAAAGTTGACTCCGTTTGGACAATTACCCTTGGTTTGCTTTGTCATAGATCATTTAGGTGCATGAATCGTAATAGAGATAGTAGAGGAAGATTCATTAGAAAAGAAAAGGGAAGTTTTTCACAACCCAAAAAATCCAAAAATAAATCAACACCATCCATTGAGAGTCCGCAGCCCGAAGAATTGCAAGATAAGTCAAAATCATCCACTGAAAGAAGTAGCTTGACTCATGAGAAATTGAAAAGTAAATTGCCATCATTAGAACTACTCAAATCTGATCTTGAGAAGTGTGCCATTGAGACCACTATTGTTCAGACACCAACAAATACCCAACCAAGCTCTTCTGAAATATTACGTAAAAAGTTTGAACAATTTTTCCAAGAGTGTTAAGGGGAAAAGGCTAGTCCATTCTCTGAAGAAGACCACAAGACATTTGAAACTTATTTTACTCCTTCGGAATTAGAAGTTATGGATCTCGACAACAACAACAACAACAACAATCACAATAGGGCATTAGCTAATAATCATCTGATTACTTTTGAGTTTTTAATCACACATCCCATAAGAGATGCTCCCATGAAGAATATTCCTCATTCCGCTTTGCCTACTTTCCGTGATCTTTCAATAGAGGATCCTAACATGTTTTTGTTTGAATTTGATGTGTTGTGTCATAGCTATGACTATCAAAATGATGCACAAAAACTCAAACTATTTCCAACAACATTAAAGGATATCACCTTACGATGGTTTATGAACCTTCAAAATATCAGGATGTGGGACGTCATGAAGGAACTATTCCTGAGTAAGTACCAAGAATATTGCAAAATGAAGGAGGTTTGGGATGATATTTTCCACATGACTCAAAAAGAAGACAAGTCTGTAGAGGACTACCTTGAATGTTTTATGTTTAGTCTTCGACGGTCTTTCCAGGAGGGACTAAATGATTATACTATTAAAATATTATTTCTTAGAGGGATAAGAGATGATGTCATGGATGCATTAAATTTAATAGGAAAAGGGAATATTTCCAAAATGGAATTTGATGATATCTGTGATATTTATAGGAAATATTTGTGGTCAGAGCATTCGGGAAGGAGATATCCAAGTAAGTCTTATATTGCAAGCAGTGCAAAAGGTATCACAAAATGGGAAATAGGCAATCTACTTGAGGATCTTAAAACAAATTTGTTGAGTCATATGGGGAAACAGATAGACATTCTTTACACTCCTAGGAAGCAAGAGGAAGCCAAGAAGACCCTAGCTGTGTTTTGTGCAACGTTCCACAAGAGACACGATAGTGAGGAAGGCCCATACAATAGGACAAACATCTCATCCTTAGAAGAACTCAGTAAGAGCCCCAACTTGAAGCCTCCTCCTATAGGTATGCCCGGAATGGAATATTCTGACGAACCCATTTGTTATATGGCCCCTAGGCACCCCTTTCCACCCAGAGAAATTCACCCTAACATGATGAACGATTATCTTGCCCCAGGACCTAGCCAACCCAAATATTATCAACCGGGATGGTATGGGGGTTGACAACAACCTCCATACCCTCAATGCCACAATATTAGTATACTTCATAGCTGTGGAAACAAGCATGGAGGCCACAACCACCACACCCATAACCATACCAACAACAACCATTCCCATCACAATCACAATTCCCACCTCCTCTTATGATTAACCCATACCAAAAATAACAAAAAATCCTTCCAACCTTGCCATTGTCGGCTGCCCAACCTGTCAATCCAACAAACCATACACCACAGCCACCAAGACCTGCACCAATGCCAGCCCAATCCAACCCCAACCCCAACAATAAGGAAACCCAGCTAGTGTATAATAATGAGGCAACAGGCTACTCCACCTATCCCATAAATAGATTAGAAATAGACAAAGTTTAGTTGATGTTAGGGAAGGCTCTCCAAGGGCCCACCATTATCAAAATCAATGAGGATTTAGAAACTGAGCCAGCCAAATAACCTCCCTTTCCCGAATGATTGCAATCAGAACCACTACAAAAGGAGGACTCTCAACAAGAATTTGATTTTGTTAATGAATTGTGCAATGTTAACATCAAGATTCCTTTATTACAGGCCATCAAGGACATTCCCATCTATACAAAAACAATTCGTGATCTATGCACCCGAAAGAAGATAAAGAAGCAAGACCCAAAAAATGTTCAAGTCATCGGGTAGTTGGTAGATCTTATGCTTGGGAACTTAACCATTCCAAAGTACTCTAATCCAGGGAGCCCGATCATTAAGGTAACCATTGGTAAAGTAAGTATTCATAATACCCTTATAGATTTGGGTGTTGCAATTAATGTAATGACAAATGAAACGAAGGAAAGACTATCATTAGAAGGACTTAGGCCTACTCCCATAGTTCTTCAAATGGAAGATAGATCTTTGGTCAATCCTGAAGGTGTGATTGATGATGTAATCATTTCTATTGATTCATGGGACTACCCAACTGACTTTGTGATTTTGCAGCCAAAAATTAAGTTGGGGATACCCCCTGATTTTGGGGCTACCTTGGTTGGCAGCCGCAGATGCATTTATTAATTTTTGATTAGGGAACATGGTCATTTCTAATGGCAATCACAAGAAACAACTGACTCTATACCCACCAACACAACCTTTGCTCGAAACAGAGGACCCAGTTTGGGTTGATAGTGACTTGGATGAGTCATTACCAATCCTAACAATTTATAGAGCTTTAGATATGGAAGAACCTACTGAGGATAATGTTCTTGTTAATTTCCTTCAGAATAGGTATACGTTTAATGATATTTTTGAAAGTATGGTCCTCCATTCAGGTATAAATGCTCAATGCCCTTTTGGGAATTTTCCATTGGTGGGTAGTTCATGTTCTGTTCAACACTTTATCACATTACATTAGTTGTTGCCCCATAATTGCTTATATGGTTCATTCTTATCTTCTGCAATTTCAAGTGATATGCCATCCACCTCACAAGTATTAGCCATTGAGTCACCTACACAATCAAAAGCTATGGAAATTCTGCCTAATCACACACTTAACATTAATCCTTAGTTAATCCCTAAACAGATCCAAGATCTTATCGCCATGCTTAGAACAAAAAAAGATGCATTCGCTTGGTAATACCAAGATATGCATGGCATTCATCCTGACACCTACACCCACCGTATTTACATTGAAGAAGGAAGTCGTCCAATTAGGAAACCACAACGTCAGCTCAACCTTGCCCTATGTGAAATAGTCAAGGAAGAGTTTCAAAAATTGTTAAATGTTGGGTTTATATATCCTATTTCAGATAGTTAGTGGGTTTCTCCTTTAGTTGTGGTCCCTAAGAAAAATGGAAAATGGAGAATTTGTGTTGATTATAGAGCATTAAATAAATCTACTAAGAAAGATCATTTTCAATTACCATTTATTGATCAAGTATTGGATACTCTTACAAGTAAAAATTTCTTCTCTTTTCTGAACCGGTTTAGCGGTTACAACCAGATTCACATAGCACTAGAATATTAGGACAAGACCACTTTCACTTTCCCTTGGGGCACCTTTGCTTATAGCGTCTTGCCATTTTGTTTATGTAATGCCCCTGCCACTTTTCAAAGGGCAGTTTTGAGCATCTTTGCGGATCTTGTTAATGATTGTATTGAGCTATACATGAATGATTTTACTATCCATGGTAACACCTATGAAGAGGCTAAAACAAAATTAGAAAAGGTAATTAGGCATTGTATAGATACCAACTTATCATTGAGTCATGAAAAGTGCCACATACTTATGACCGAAGGAATAGTGCTTGGCCATTACATCTCCTCTAAAGGAATTCAAGTGGATCCTAAAAGGTCCAAATTATCCAGGACTTTCCCATACCCTCTAGTCAAAAAGATGTTCAAAGTTTTCTTGGTCATGCAGGGTATTATCGAAGATTTATCCAAAATTTTGGTAAGATTGCATCCACATTATTTGCCTTGCTAGGCAAAGATGTTGCTTCTCTTGGACACCCAAGTGTCAAGAAGCCTTTGAGTCCATCAAGACAAAACTTGTAACCACACCCATCCTTAGATGACCAAACTGGGAACTACCATTTCATATCCACACTGATGCCTCAGATTGTTCGATGGGAGTTGTGCTTGGACAAAAAGAGGATAATCTATTTTATTCCATCTACTGTATTAGCAAGAACTTCATAGGGGCTGAGGTAAATTACACGGCAACTGAAAAATAATTTTTAGCTGTCATGTATGCAATCAATAAGTTTCATCATTATATTAATGGCTATAAAGTGTTTGTCCACATAGATCATTCAAAAATTCAGTTTTTTAATGAATAAAACTATGGTAACTGGTAGAATTATTAGATGGTTGCTTTTACTCTAGGAATTTGATATAACTATACTTGATAAGCCTGGTCGAGAAAATGCAATTATAGACTTTCTGTCCAGATTACAACAGCTAGACAATGAACCCATTCTAGTTAATGATGCCTTTCAGATGAGTACCTCTTTGCCATATTAGCAAAGAGCCCATGGTTCATCGATATTACAAACTATCTATTTACATGTAAGTTCCCACCATATTTTCCCCCAAGGCAATGACAAAAGATGGCTAGACTCAGTGGCCAATATACATGGATCGATGGATTACTCTTCCACACCGACATAGACAATATCATGTGACGTTGTGTACCAAAAGATGATGTCTTCGATATACTTTATGTATTCCATACAAAACCATGCGAGGGACACTTTGCTGCTTAGAGGACTGCCCAAAAGATCCTCACTGCAAGTTACTACTAGCCTACAATCTATAAGGATTGTAAATGCTATATTTATCATTGCGACAAGTGTTAGCACATGGGCCGACCCACGCACTCAGATGAGGTTCCCTTACATCCATAGTTTTCCATAGAACCATTTGAGAAGTGGGGCCTTGATTTTTTTGGCCCAATCAACCTTCCATCAAGGAATAAGGAATACATCCATGTATGCATTGATTATGTCACTGAGTGGGTAGAAGTGGTCGCATTGAAGCATGTCAGAGATACAAAAGTAGCAGATTTCTTGTACTCTGATATTTTCATAAGATTTGGCGTGCCCTAAGAGATAACCACAAATCAAGGACCACATTTCACGTTTGAGCTCATTTCTGCCTTGGTTCGTGAGTATGAGATTCACCATCACAAGTCCACACCTTATCACCCTCAAGCCAATGGGCAGGTCAAAGTCACCAATAGAGAGATTGAGAATATTCTTACTAAGAAATTTGTTATTCATAAACGTGATTGGGCTACATGAATTCCCGAAGCTTTGTGGGCCTATCGCACAACATGGAAGACAACCACTGGTCTGACCCCCTATGAGCTCGTCTATGGTAAGAAGGCTATCCTTCCTATTGAATTTTAGATAAAAACTCTCCGCACTGTATTACAATTGGGTATGAGTCTTTCTGATGCACAAAAGGAATGCATTGATCAACTACACTCCTTAGATGAATTGTGTCAGGAAGCACTCTTCCACATAGAGGTTGTTTAGAAACAACGTGCTCTATGGCTTGACCATCACATCCGCCAATGATCATTCCAACCTAGGGATTGGGCACTCTTATATGACCCTCGCTTCCAAGACTTCAAGGGAAATTTTCACACATGATGGTTGGGACCTTATGATATCCAAAATGTATATGCTAATGGCGTTGTTCATCTCTATACAATGGATTTTGAAAGAAGATCTCTTCTTGTAAATGGTCACCGCCTTAAACTATACAAGAAACCCCTTTCCAAAGAAGCTTTCTTTCTCGACATGGAACATGAACTTATTTTCATTCCTTTTGTCCTCCTTCGCGATTGATTAATAAATTATAAAAAAAAGAAAGATCCAACGATGAAAACCCTTTTTGGTCATTGTTGGCTGGTTAATGTTCGAAAACTGGTTTTCTAGTGAACATTACCTATATAATAAGACTTAGCAGTGAAAACCAATTTTCAGCGCCACTAAGCAGTGGTAGATTGAAAACCGGGTAACCGGCAGTCTATTTTTGACATATAAAGAAAACAAAAAAAAAACAACGGATATCTTCAGCATTGGCACCCCGCCTTCCTATCATTTTTCTGCCAGGAGCTGTTTTGCACAAGCAGGTGTCTAGGTCCCTCATTCCATTCATTTGGGGTCCTCCTTCGACTTCCTACTCAGTACTCTGGCCTATTATTTCCTACCTCCCAATGATATGCTTTGACCCTGTTCCTGTCATCTTCTTGTTAGGAACCTGTATTTTTCGTGTCCCCACTACTTGGTGCTATCACTTCTTTTTGGCTAGATTCTATGACCCTTCACTCCTGCTTTAGCTATCCGTGACACAATGGTTGTTAGTGGATTTCAACCAAGAACTATTTCTCTGATTGATTTTATGTTCCTGTCTCTTTTGCGATAGGAACCAATGCGGTTATCTCCTGGTCGAATTTCTAATCTCTTCTTTGACAGGAGTTGTTTTCTCGATGGTACTCCTTTCTTCATGGATTAACTTAGGCTTTCTTCATCATTTCCAGTGCTTCGGCCGATTGAACACCACCTTGTTAGTCATCATACCCTCGCTTGACGATATTCTCGTGCTTTATTTTCCACACGGTGTTCGCTAGCTGGCTACTTTCGTTCAGTTTCGGCTTTATCATGACTATACCTCCTATGTTGTACTCTTACCTCCCTATCATTGCTGTGATTTGGCATCTGCATCAACATCTTATTCACCACTCATGTCCATCAATGGTCATCAGTATTGGTATTTCACATTTTTTTCCTTTTCTTTTTTATTTTATTTAAATATCGACCATTTATTTAATGATGGTGATGTCACCCACAGATGGATAACTTGCTAAGCTGGGGGAGAAGTGTCAAATCTGCTGTCGTGTCTCATCTTTTCCATAAAAACCTTGTCCCATCATATCTACATCCTTTGATTTCCGGCGTGATCTATCATAAATAGTAACTCCCTCTTAATACTGCCAACAATCATTATTATTTGCCCATAATAATAAATTAAAAAACCACTATTCTTTAACCACTTACCATAAACCATTTCTTACTGCCTAAAAATCATTGCCAGTTAAGTTGTCCTATTCCTAGTGATAGTCATTTTTGAAAAACTGGTTTTTACATTTTATCGGGCTCGAACTATGAAGTGTTCAGATTACACCTTCTGTTAGGATATGGCACTAAGGGTTTCGAGTCTGAAGCTCCTCCTAATAGTGCTAAAAAAGGAAAATCACAAACCCTAGGGTCAAGTAGCTAAAAGGTTAAGGGTTCCGGTGCTAAATGACTCAAACTCAAGGATACCAAAATCTCTACACCTGGCTCTAGGATTGAAAATAAGCGACGTAGTGGGTCTACTTCGGCTATTGTTTTAGAGGAAAAAAAAATTTCACCAAATTTCATAGATAAGTTAGCCAACTTGGCTAATGTAGCTAGTGGCTTAAGTCTGTAGAAAATTGAGGATGTTGGGGAATTGACAATAGTGGCAACGGTCTCTCGAAAGACTAAAAGAACATAACCTACTGCTAGAGAGTTGAAAAGAAGTAAGAGGAAGAAGTGGAAAATGATAGATTGAGGATTCCCCACAACACCAAGAGGAGCCTGAGCAAAATCTTGAGATACCACCCCAAAATTCTCCCATCTTAAGAGAGGAATTTGAGAAAAACCTTGAGTTGCCACCTCAGTATTCTTCTGTCTCAGAAAAGATATCGAGCAGTCAAGAAGAAATTATTGACAAGGATGTTGTTTGGACTAAATCTGCCTTGGCCAAAAGTGATAATGATCTTGACAATCCTGAGGATCACAACCCACATGACACTACCCAAGAAGAAGAGCATCAAACATAAGAGAGAGTAGGGAATGGGGTGAATATAGAGATTCAGGAATGGGAAAATATTGTAAACCCTCATCAGGAACAAATAGAGAAATAGGAGTCAGAGGCAGAAGCAAAGTAAGAAGCGAAATAACCCCTACTCACTAATGATGACATACACAACATGCAGAGTTTGGTGACCAAGCTGACTAAAGAAAATGAAACTTTATAGAAACAAGTTCAAACAATAGAGTCACACAATTCATTTCAAGTAGATGAAATTGATCAGTTAAAGGAAACACTTGAGCAAGCAAAGGTCGATGAGACATCGGTGATAACAATTCAGGAGCATGAAAAATAGTTGCAGGAACTCCATCGATTATGTGTCACAAAGGTCACTAGTACTTTGCAAAAACTTGCCCCTTCTCTCTTCGGTTTGTATTCTATACTCTCTTTGCATGAGCACATGCAAAGTCTTCAACTAGGGGGAAATTATGGGTGATGAGGGTGCAACCCGAGACACAGAAAATCACACCGAAAAACTAACAAATCTTATTATTTTCCAAGTATGAAATTCCTACATGCAGAGGATCTCAAATCCTCCAGTTTTGCAATACATGCAAATTATAGAAAGAAACTACAGAAATTCCCCTATTCGTAGCATGCGATCTTCTTTCCCCAAAAACTGCCTAAAAGAAACAGTAACTCGCCCATAAATAGCCCGTTTCTTTGTTTGGAGCAAAAAACGGGATTCAAATTATGCACCAACTTTCGGAAGCCCTAACTCAAGATCTAACCGTCAGATCTTCAATGATAATACCTTTTCGGAAAGCTCTCGCGAAGATCTCTTGCCGGAAAGTGGGGCCTAAAGGCTAACCACTTTCGTATTCCGCCAATTTTTCAGGCCCATCCGGAGCCTCTAAGTACCTCAAAATTAGCTCCGAAGATTTCATAAGGCAAAAAGCAGAAATTGAAACTTGAATAACTTTTGAACCGGAAATGCTCTTGATCTGATTCTTTCACCAAAGTGTTTATTATTATGTCCTGAAGCTTCCCTTAAATTTTTGTCTCCTCACGCCTTCAAATTCATACCTGCTAAAAATAGCAGTTGAGCAGAAAAAGCAGAAAAGCAGTTCTGAAAGTTGGGAATTCTTCTTCGACGAAAAGGGTATCCAGAAATGCAAAAACATCTACAAAAAAAATCTAAATGAAAGTAAATATATTTTTGGGTGATGTAGGATTGCCCTTACACCACTGGATGCTCCTGCATCAGACACCCAGGGTAATTTGAAAAGTGACTCCGTCACTTCTCAGATGGTTGAGGAAAACCCAAACGGTCAACCTCTGCCTTGGACAACCAGGATGAATCTTCCACAGGCCTTCCTTTCCACTTCACCAGATATTCTTCATATTGCCTATTTCTGGTACTCCTTCCTACACGGCTATCCAAGATTTCTTCAATCTCCTCCTTTTCTGAAGTAGGTGCTGGAATACCGCACTGTTCCATTGCTGGTACTTCCTCTACGCCACCCTCATGATATTCTATCAAATCTGCAATGTTGAACACAGGGGAAATGTTGAATCCATCTGGCAACTCTACCTCATATGCGTTCCCTGAATCATGCCTCTTCAAAATTTTACAGGGACCGAACTTCTTCATCTTCAATTTGTTATAGGTTCCTACTGGAAACCTTTCTTTCCTCAAGTGGACCATCACTTCATCACCAATCTGAAACTCCTTATACCTCCTCTTTTGATCTGCCTTAGCCTTATACTGCATATTCATCTTGTTAATGTGTTCTTTTACCTTCTCATGCATATTCTTGATGTGTTCTGCAAAGTCTTCAGCTTCAGCACTTGTCTTCTTCTCTTGGTCCATCTTCCTCAATTCTGGAGCAGTCCTAGGACTACTTCCATACACAATCTGGAACGGTGATCTACCAGTGCTTCTATTGACAGAATTGTTGTAAGCGAATTCTGCCTGGGGTAAGATCAAATCCCATCCCTTTGGTTTATCTCCTACCAAGCATCTCAGTAGGTTACCCAAACTCCTGTTCACAACTTCAGTCTGCCCATCAGTCTGGGGATGGTGTGCAGAACTAAACTTCAACTCTGTTTTCAACTTCTTCCACAAGGTCCTCCAAAAGTATCCAACAAATTTTGTGTCACGATCTGAGACTATACTCTTTGGCAAACCATGTAGCCTCACCACCTCTTTGAAGAACAAGTCAGCAATGTGGACTGCATCATGGGTCTTCTGGCATGGGATGAAATGTGCCATCTTCGAAAACCTATCAACCACCACAAATACTGAATCATTCCCTCTCTGTGTCCTTGGCAAACCAAGAACAAAGTCCATACTTATATCCTCCCACGACCTCTCTGGTACAGGTAAGGGCTGATACAACCCTGTATTCTGACTCACTCCTTTAGCCATTTGACATACCCTACAACTCTGCACAAACTTCTTCACATCTTGTGATAACTGAGGCCAATAATAATGCTCACTGATAATGGAAATGGTCTTATCCCGACCAAAATGTCCTGCCATTCCTCCACTGTGCTTCTCCTTTATCAGATTCTCCCTCATGGAACTCCTCGGAATACATAATTGACTTCCCTTAAACAACATGCCTTCTTGAATTAGGAAATCCAACCACTTTGTCCTGTCAACTGTAACAGGTTCCTTGCAAGCTTTCCAAGCCTCTGCAAAATCAGGATCATTCGGGTACAATGTCTTGAGTTCACTGAACCCAACCACCTCAATCTGCATTTCTATCAACAATGTATGCCTCCTACTTAAGGCATCTGCAACCCTATTTGACTTCCCACTCCTATGCTTTAAAACAAATGTATAACTCTGCAAAAATTCTACCCATTTCATATGCCTCTGATTTAATTTTCCCTGACTACTCAGGTACTGCAATGCTTGATGATCAGTATACATAACAAATTCCTTTGGCAACAAATAATGCCTCCATTTCTTTAATGCTTGAACTATTGCATAAAATTCTTGGTCATATACAGAGTACTTTCTCTTTGCATCATTTAACTTTTCACTGAAATAGGCAATGGGCTTACCTTCCTGGCTTAACACTGCTCCAATGGCACAACCACTGGCATCACAATCCACTTGAAACACCTTATTGAAATCCGGGAGAGCCAAAACAGGTTGTTCTGTCACCTTCTGCTTCAATAGATCAAAACTCCTTGCTGCTCCAGTGCTCCACTTGAACTCTTTTCTATCCCCTCTCATTGTTTCAGTTAGGGGTGCACAAATACTACTGAAGTTTCTAATAAACTTTCTGTAAAAACTGGCCAAACCATGGAAAGACCTCACCTCAGTAGTAGTTCTTGGGGTAGGCCATTCCAGAATAGCCTTCACCTTCTCTGGGTCCATCTTGAGACCTTCTGTCGAGACAACAAACCCCAAGTACACTAACTCCTTCTTCACAAAACTACACTTCTTCAGATTAATCAGCAATTTCTCTTCTCTTAACTTCTCAAAGACTCTACCAATATGCATTATATGCTCATCCAGTGACTTACTGAATATCAAAATATCATCTAAATACACAATAACAAAGCTTCCTAGGAACTCTTTCAGTACCTCGTTCATGAGCCGCATGAATGTGCTCGGTGCATTAGTTAGCCCAAAAGGCATGACTAACCACTCGTACAGGCCCTCTTTGGTCTTGAAGGCGGTCTTCCATTCATCTCCCTCTCGAATCCGAATCTGGTGATATCCACTCTTCAGATCAATCTTTGTGAAGTACTGAGCTCCACTCAAACAGTCCATCAGGTCATCCATCCTTGGCAGGGGAAATCTATACTTGATTGTTATCTTGTTTATGGCCCGAGAGTCTGTACACATCCTCCACTCCCCATCCTTCTTTGGTGCTAGTACTGCAGGTACTGCACATGGACTCAAACTCTCTCGAATCAAACCCTTTCTCAACAACTCCTCAACTTGTCTGTTTAACTCCTCATTTTCTGCAGGAGTCATTCTATGAGCTGCCTTATTCGGCAAACTGGCTCTTGGGATCAAGTCAATCTGATGACTGATCTTCCTCATTGGTGGTAAACCCTCAGGTACATTATCAGAAACAATATCCTGAAACTCATTCAATAACCCAGAAACTTCTACTGGAACCTTCTCACTACCCTCCTTATCCATTTTAGGAATCAATGCATAACACACACGCTCATGTTTTATGCCTTCTAAAAATTTCCTTCCATTGACATAACAAATTCTAGCACTACTGCATACCTTTTCTTCGGCCTTCTTCAGGGGTTTCAACTTATGGCGGACTCCACCCTTCATCAGGGAATAAGTGTTTGCATGGCCATCATGTACAGCTCGCCTGTCAAACTGCCACGGCCTCCCCAACAACATGTGACATGCATCCATGGGGATGATATCACAGAGTACCTCATCACGATAGCTTCCGATCTTGAACTTCACCAGGCACTGCTCATTGACTAGAACTTTGTGGTCTTTCTGCAACCAGGCAATCCGATATGGATGTGGATGCCTTTCCCTCTTCAGCTTCAACTTTGTAACCATTTCTTCTGACACTAGATTATCAGTGCTCCCACCATCAATAATGACATCACAACATTTGTCTTCACACTTGCACCTTGTGCGAAACAAATTCTTCCTCTGTTCTGGCTCCTTCTCTTCAGTCACCAAGGCTCTTCTAACCACTAGGGCTTCTCCCCTTTCAGCATCATCTGAATGCTCAGATTGAGCCTCCTCATCTACATGCACAACTCTTGCACGACCTTCTGGCCTTTTGTCTGTCCTTTCTTGGTATTGTGGACATTCATAGGCTCGATGCCCTTCTTCACCACATCGGAAACAAGTTCCTCTGAAACCACCTCTTCCAAGTCCTTGCCCAAATCTTCCTCGTCCTCTACCTCTTTGATCACCACCATTCTGATCACGTGGGCGGTAGAAGTTATCATTCCTCTGGCTTCGACTGGTACCCACATCTTCATTTTTCTTCTCATCCTCATTTCGGCTTCCAAAAGATCTTCCGCTACCCCTTCCGCTTTGACCTCCTCGTCCTTTTTGCTTGCTATCAAATCTCTTGTTCAGCTTCTCTTCAACTCTCAGCGAAAATTGGTAAGCATCCTCAATGGTGGCCATTCTGACCAGGCTTAACTCCTCTTGAATGCTCGGCCGTAACCCATTAAGATAACGGGCTACCTTCTCCTTGTTGGCCTCTGCATGTCCCGTTCTGATGATCATCTTGTGAAAATCTTCTGTGTATTCTTTCACAGATCTACTTCCTTGCTTCAACCCTTGCAATTTCTTCAATAGATCTAACTCATAGTCCATTGGCATGAACTGCTTCTTCAGTTTCTCCACCATGCGATCCCATCTGGTGATCTTTCCCTTTTCTCTCTTATTTCTTTCTAGTTGGACCTCTTTCCACCAGATACTGGCGTGGCCCTTTAGCTTCATTTTTGCAAACTTAACCCGATCTGGGTCCTCTACTTCTTCATACTCGAAATACTCTTCCAACTCATTGATCCAATCAATCAACTCTTCCGGGTCTAGACTTCCGGAAAAACTGGGAACTTCTACTCTAGGTCTTTTTCCGATCTTCGAAATGGCCCTTATCAGCCGCATTTGATCTTGATCAATAGCTTCTTCTTCCTCTTCTACATCTGAATCTTCCACCTCTTCTTCATCCTCACTTTCTTCTCCCCTTCTCGGGTTTACCCCTCTTCTTAACTCTCTTTGTAATGCATTTATTTGTCTCTGGAGGGCTCTGAAACCCTCAGCCGCTAATGGATCTCTTCCACCAGCATTTCTGGCACCACCTCGCCTACCACGCGCCACTCTTGGAGGCATCTTGAATATCTTGAACCCACAACCACAGTCCTGGTGCGAACTGCCTCACGATCGGCGATCTGTCCACACGCTCAAGAAAACCCGCTCTGATACCACTTGATGAGGGTGCAACCCGAGACACAGAAAATCACACAGAAAAACTAACAAATCTTATTATTTTCAAAGTATGAAATTCCTACATGCAGAGGATCTCAAATCCTCCAGTTTTGCAATACATGCAAATTACAGAAAGAAACTACAGAAATTCCCCTATTCGCAGCATGCGATCTTCTTTCCCCAAAAACTGCCTAAAAGAAACAGTAACTCGCCCATAAATAGCCCGTTTCTTTGTTTGGAGCCAAAAACGGGATTCAAATTATGCACCAACTTTCGGAAGCCCTAACTCAAGATCTAACCGTCAGATCTTCAATGATAATACCTTTTCGGAAAGCTCTCGCGAAGATCTCTTGCCGGAAAGTGGGGCCTAAAGGCTAACCACTTTCGTATTCCGCCAATTTTTCAGGCCCATCCGGAGCCTCTAAGTACCTCAAAATTAGCTCCGAAGATTTCATAAGGCAAAAAGCAGAAATTGAAACTTGAATAACTTTTGAACCGGAAATGCTCTTGATCTGATTCTTTCACCAAAGTGTTTATTATTATGTCCTGAAGCTTCCCTTAAATTTTTGTCTCCTCACGCCTTCAAATTCATACCTGCTAAAAATAGCAGTTGAGCAGAAAAAGCAGAAAAGCAGTTCTGAAAGTTGGGAATTCTTCTTCGACGAAAAGGGTATCCAGAAATGCAAAAACATCTACAAAAAAAAATGTAAATGAAAGTAAATATATTTTTGGGTGATGTAGGATTGCCCTTACACCACTGGATGCTCCTGCATCAATGGGGGCAAAATATGCCATTCTTTTACCTCTTATTTGTATTAAACCTTGTCATCTTTCCTAGTGTTTCATGTCGTTCTTGTCACTTTTCATTAATGAACTAAAGGTATTTTTATGAAATGGAAGGAAAGGTTAAAACTATTGAAATACCGAATTTGTTGACTGTTGCTAACTATCTTTTGTGATTTTGGTAATAGGTAGTGTTTAATGGTTGACAATGAGCATGAAGGACATCGGTGGAGGGATGACAAAGCTGCTGAAGTCATATCATCATTTTGGCTCTATTCGTCAAAGATTAGCAATTTTTTTCTAGGTTGTTATGTTGTTCTCGAAATGCTGTCAAAGACTTTAAAACTATCTTTGATTATCTTTTAAATTGTTGTTGGCTGAAATCCACTAACAACCAAAACGTTTATTCAATTACATCTGAAAGACTATTAGACGTATAGGTAGCTACAATATGTATATATATGTGTGTACGCTGAAACTGGAGAGACATATACATAATCGAAATCAGACTTTAGTGATTTTAAGTATATACTCTGTTAATGTGATTCAGATGAATGAAAGTGATAGTGGAGTAATTCTGTGTGTGTGAGTTCCATAGTTCAATAACTGGCGAAGGTAGCACCCACTTCCTTGGTTGTAGTTCCATCATTCGAAAACAATGAAAAAACAACATCAAATAACTTAGAAAATTGCAAAAAGTTCCTACCTCCATTATCACCTATCCACAATAAACTCTCCATCCATAATAAACATTTGTTACCCTCAACCTTTGACAAAGAAATCTACAAACAAAGCAAACATCAAAGTCAAAAATTCGAAAGTGAAGATCGAAACGATTAGATCATTATCAAGTCAAAACAATGCCTAAGTATAGACTATCATGCCTATTTAAAAATCATTATCAACAAATCCTAAAACATGACCTTTAATGGATACAACGTTGCTACAATAGACATCATCAATGAATTTCATCATGAAACATCAAAACAACTATAACAAGTGATAATGCAACATTGCTTATCTTTTTATAGTCTTATCTTTTTTTATTTATCTTAATACCACGTTCCTAGGATCTCTCGAAGATATCCATAAGAATTTAGAGAAGAAGGAATGCTGGAATTAACTATCGATTTTACAAATCCACCTTGGTTACTAACACCTTAGTGCATCATGTTTGTTTTCTACATCAAAAAGGATTTCTAAAAGATACGAAGCCTCTATGAAAGAAAAAACAAAACTCATGAGTAACTATCAATTCACTATATCATCATTAATCTATCTTTTACTTCTCTTTATTAATTAAATTAATGCAAGTTATTTAATTATGTCACTAATATACCATATTCTCCTAAATCAATTAAATTGTTATTACTTAATAATTTATTCTAATCACTTTCTCCTTTTTAAACCTAAATAATTAAATCAATTATTCAACATCATTCAACATAGTCAACAAATGAATACAATTTTATTTGTTATAGTTAAAAATGACTTTCACATTCATCTTGAAATATTAATTAATTATCCTCACCCTCCTTTTGTGATTGAGCAAATCACAACCAATGGTTTCTCACTCTAAACAATTAACTAACTCATCTATTCCTCAATCCCACTAACCACTCAATCTATTTCCTCAATCCCACTAACTACTCAAATTGATTTCTTCAATCACGCAGATTATATAGTTTAAATCCACTAATCTTTCCAATCTATTTCCTTTCAACAGTTCTCAACCGTTGATCAGGATTTTTTTCAACCGAATCTTGATCATTCATCTCAAAACATGAAATCTGTAAAACAATCTTGTACCTTCTCACAAATCATCTAGAATCTTCATAGTGAAGCACTGAGCAATTATCTCTTGAGCATATTAAGAGTTATTAACACATTCTAGTTCACCATTATCAACACAAATCAAAGCTTTTGCAACAACAACAATTGAGGCTTTGTATTGAATCGAGCAATTTGACATCCAAACATTAATACAAACATAACTTTGACATGGGATGGTGTAGCTTTTAAGGTTTTAGTTTTAATTTATGTTATCTTAGGATTACATTGTTTGATTTTATAGTTTAGAGATTCATTTCATGAGTATGGTTGGAATTTTATTTTGTTTGAATTAAGTTTGTTTAATTCATTTGCTTTTTTTTCCTATTGCTTTATTTCCCCCCTTACGACAATAATAAATTCATCAACTAAAGAAGTTAAGCATAAAAGATAAAGGGCATACAACCCATGAACCAAAATATACCATCCTTATCAAGGAAGCTTGAAACAAAAACCTTCTAGGGAGCACTAAACAAGTTTTTTGATAGATACTTAAATAAATTTTCCTTTCTCATTGGTTTGTTGATGTTTTTATTCAAAGAAATATAGAGATAAAAAAAAATTCCTAAGATAAAATCCTTTTCTAGTGACTAATTCCTCTTAAGAAGAAATCTTTGGGTGATTAAATAGACTCTCATCCTTTTCCACTTTTTGTTCCCTCTTAGGAGGAGACTTGTTAGATAGGTGTTGGAGGTCACTAGCAGGGTTGCAATATTTTTCAAGAAGCTCCTTAGACCAATCTTGATGCAAAAAAATGATCCCTAACATGACTTATTTTCTCACTTTGCCTATGCTAAACGATAATTTAAAAAGAAAAAAATGTGAAACTTAAAATTTTATTGAGATGATACTATTAAAAATAAATGTTATAATAGAAAGTACCCTCAATAAAACATAATTGTTAATGATAACTAGAATCTAAAGTGAACAATTTTATTTTTAAGAGTAGTTTTCTTATATTGTATTGATTTTTCATATTCTTTAAATTTAATTGGATAAATTAAATGGAGTTTAATAATTTAGATGGAGTTTTCTTATTGTATTGAAGTCATCAAGAAAAGGAGAATAGACAATACTTAAATTATATAGGAGTCACATATTTTAATTTAAAAAAATTAATCAATTTTTTAATATAGAAATCACATATTTAAATTTTAAAAGAAAGAAAATTATACACCTTGACATGATACAAAATTAATGAAAAAACTATTTAAATACTTATGTAAAACAATATCCCATATGCCAAATTGATACTTGAATAAAGGTTATAAATATATTTTGTTTTATCTTTTACCTTTTTTTTAATTAAATTATATTTAGTCTCTTGATTTATATAGCATAAAGATGAGAACATTATAATTTATTAGTTTTGTAACACATTGAAGTGCTATCAACATAATCTAGTATCATATGATGGAAATTATCAAAAACAAGTGTTACATCAAAGGATCTTTCGATTATTGATGAAATTGAATGATTCTCATCAAATTGAATCTCGCTGAATGCAAGACTACCTTTCCTAAGTACACCATTAAGAATGAAACTAGAGTTAAAATGACTTCAAATTCTTATTTATTCATAATTTTTTTTTATGATTATTAAATATACAAAATACAAAGCTAAAACCCAAACTATCATACCACTTACATTGATGATCACCCTTCTATTGAAAAAGAACATAAATGACTTCAAATCTTCATTTACCCATAACCTTATGTTTAAAACTAGAAACTATCATACCACCTTGCCATGATGACCAATCCTCCCCTTCTATTGAAAACAACGTAAATGACTTCAAATCTTCGTTTACCCATAACCTTATATTTAAAACTAGAAACTATTGTACCACCTTGCCACAATGGCCAACCCTTCATTAAAGTTAGAGAAGAATTAAGAAACTCTATCTATTCTTGTATAGAAATACCCTTATAGAACCAAGCTCCACAAACGGCACCAAAAACAGGTCCAACAATATACACCCAAAGACCATGATATTTGCCTGCTATCAGTGCAGGCCCCAAAGATCTCGCTGGATTCATGGAAGCTCCTGACAGTCCCCTGGAAGTAAAACATTCTCGATTTAGTAGCCATTAAATTTCAAACCAAATGCAGTCCACCCAAAATATAAATGAAAACACTTCTTTATTAGTTCCATACGTACCCTGCGAATAAAGCATTACAAGCAACTATACCACCCACAGCAATCCCTACCATTTCACCTCGCTGAAGAACAAAGCATCAGACTTGCTAGTTAGATATTATAATGGAAAATTTTCATGTAGTGGGCTATAATTTGAACTGATTAGATTGTCTGTAATATGCTGAATAATTAAAATTAACTGTGTTACGATCCAATTCAACGGTCAAGTATAATTGTTTTCCGTTTAAAAACTTCTTTAGTGTCTAACAATTATTAGTATTGTTCCATTAACATGCAACCAACTCCATTTTTTTTCCTCACATGGTGTTCTCATAGTGAGAATATGTTACTAGATAATATAATTTTCAATCAAATGTGGTATATATCAGTAGAGTTGAGGTAAATTGTCTCACTTACTGCTTTACTATCTGTGGCTGTTGCAAATATAACAAAGGAGAGTATGAAGGTGATAATGAATTCCACCACCAGTGGTCCCAAATAATGTCCCACAGTAACATTGACAGCAACTTTAATGGAGACGTTTGGAATAATTATATTAAGTGCAGCTGCAGCCGCTGTGGCACCCACAATCTGAGATATAATATAAATGGGCAGCTGACAATTTCAAAAACATAAAAACAAAACATCAATATTGGCATTGTTCACATCATGACAAACATATTAAGGGGTCATTTAGTGCCCAGTTAAATCTTATATTTTTTTCTCAAGTGACCCCGGGATGCAAAGTTCAAACCCAAATTGCACTTGGTATGCTGGATTAATTTACCTCTTTAAGAGAAAGTCTTCCCACAGATGAGAAGGCAATGCTTACTGCAGGATTTATGTGAGCACCAGAGATATGTCCCACACTGTAGACTATTGCCATTATAACCAGTCCAAACACAGCACAAACCCCAACATTTGTTAAGGACTTATCCCTGGCCTCTACCATGATTCCTCCACACCCAGCAAACACTAAGATAAAAGTTCCCACCAATTCAGCTGCAGCCTATATGGAAAAATTGCATGATTACATTTGGCAATTCGGAGAAACACAACATAAAAAACACATATACATACCTGTACATCTATATGTTTATTAGTCTTATCTTTTTGTAGATTGTAATAAACATACCTTTTTGTAGATAGTAATCTCTTTAAAAATATTGTTAGTTTTAGTAGGCTTAAGATCTTCCATGTCTGGCTTATGTGTTTGAGGAGAGGCTCGAGTAGTTGGAGCAAAATATTGTTCTTTCTCAAGGTCGAATACAACCACAGAAGAGGACGCCGTGCATTGCTTTTTCATGGTGAAAGACTTTCTACTCCTTATTAGGTGGCGGATACTTTAGCTTTTATAGTATTGCAGGTATTTACCTACAGGTGTATATAGCATGTTTATATATGTGGAGAACCTTTATATAGAGCATATCTAACTGGAGATCCAGTGTTATAGGTGCTAGGCTTCTCTTGTTGGGTATTGTGAGAAGTTAGCGAATATTTACTATTTTCATCAATATCTTCACACTGGCATGCCCATTAGATTTGGATCTCTCCTTGAATCCAAATGTGCTGGTTATTACCAAAGAAGTGATGATTATTCCCAAGGGTCCCTAGCTATCCAGGGATTAGAAAGCAACTGTACACAAATAAACAATTTTAAGTTTTGGACCTCAACCAGGCAATGAATAACAAATAAGGAAAGAAATGATTTTGTATGCTTAGAAAGTGGGAAAAAAGAATATATTTTATGAATATGCCAATTGATTTGGAAACACTAGGTCTAAGCATGGCAAGAGGGATGGGAAATGAATAAATTATTGTAAATTAGGATCAAAATTGTGTAAAGAAAAACAAAAAAGAAGATCATACAGATCTATATACAGTTTCTAATGGTATATCTGCAACAATAGTAACTCTTGTTATTAGTGTCAAGTGAGCATCCCTTAATATTCCACTACAGTCCAAAATAATTGAGCTTCACGTAAAACAAGCTCATAGTTTAGATATTATGGAGAACAAAGCCCAATTGGCCGTTTCCATGTTTGTTTTTATTGTAAAAGCACAACTAAGAGACAAGGAAGCATAAAACAAGGAAGCATAAAAAACAATCATTAAGAGTGGCAGTCATGGATGGTGCTATGTAGGAATTTACTGAATTTGGTGAATTCAATTTGAATAAATGAACTAATTTTATCCTATTCGAAGTAAGTACATCCGTTTTTGGTAAGAATTATGATTTAGATATTAATTTTTAAAATAAATTAATTTATTAATTTTTTATGGTTTTAGGAAAATTTACCGTTAGTAATTCATGGTAGGAAAAATTCATCAGTGCAGAAAATTCATCACATTAGAAGTTTGCAATTAATTTTCCAGCTGAATTGTTGGTAGTGAATTTTTCTCAAGGTGAATTTGTCATGGCAGTCAATTTTCCCGTGGTGAATTGTTGGCAGTAAATTTTCCTGCAGTGAATTTTCCAGATGCTATATATATAAGAAATTAATTATCTCTATTTTTATTGGCTGCATAGTTTGGAGTCTTATTTTAGGCTTCATGTTAATTGAGAAAAGCATTTATTAAGGTAAAAATCTTGATTTGACATGTGTTGTTTATTATTATGGAAGCTTTATAAGGTATGACTTACAAGTATAAGATATCAATCATGTACCCTATTATGCCACAATGAATAATACACAACTCATATGATAAATTTGATAGGTGTGGTTGCTCAGTATTCTCAATATTAGGAAAAGATGGTCCATTAAAACTGGTGTAAGGTTTGTACTATATTAATATTTTTTATTCAATCCTATAAGATGTAAAATATGAGTTTATGTAGAACTTTAAGATAGTGTTTTCTACATTGTAAACAATATTTAGATTGTTTTAAAAAGTTATGGTGATTATATTTTGAGTTCAATAACAAATTATTTTGTATTTGATATTTATAGCTGGAACATTCTTACTAGACCCACTTATGATTGCTTTTTCATGGAGTTATTAATAGAACATTGTGGCCAAACAAGTCTTGCGCGGTTTTGGATGGGTTGCTATATGCAACCCATTTTATCTATTCACTTCATTATTCTTGATGACTGACTTTCTCAGTCACACACTTTGATACTCCAAATAATGACAACCTTTTTATTAGTACAACAAACTATTTAATTACAGTACAATAATCAAAGACAGGAACTTGCAACAGTTATTAAAAATCAAAGAAGTTTCTGACAGAATGACGATCGATCCATAAACAATGCGATAGGAACTTTGAGAAAGCACATTCAAGCAGCAAAAAATCAAGATTCTAAACAGCCAAGAACGGAACAACATGTGTTTATTGACTTCAGATTCCAACTTACAATTCCAGTACAAAGAAACAAAGTTTAAAGATTACAAGTCGATTTTCTAGGAATTGGTTTCTTCTCTATTTAGTCGATCCTCTAATCTTGAATCTCCCCGTTGTTCTCCCGTCTCGACACCCCACTACCTTTTGCAAACACGGATCAACTCCTCTTTATACACTCTTCTTTACACCCCCTTCCCATCGCTAATGTTTGCAACTCTTCACTCCTACAATACATATCAGGTTTCTCCCAAAAACTCGTCCCTCCCTCAAACTTCAGAATCAGGTTCGTATTCTCTTCCAATAAAAACTCACTCTCTTTACACACGGAGAAACTCCTCCTTCAAACAGTTACTCGCTGCTTTCTTTCAACCGGCTGAAAACTTCCACATAAAACTGTTTTTGATGCCTTCCTTCCCTAATTGATGTAACTACCATTCCCCATAACTGAATCATCCAACTTAGCAAAGAAAAAATTAAACAATAATTCACAAACCTAGAATAGACAACTACGGAAACCAAAATCAGTTCGATGCTCCTACATTAGACTCCCCAAGAGACAAAAAGAAGCACGTGCTCCTGCACATGAGGTCTCCAATCAGAAATCGTTTTTATGTTCTCTTCTTTCACGTCTTCCAACATTGTTTTAGAATGGTCATGTGTTCAACTTAATTTCATTTCTTTTTCTTTTTTCTATTGGTATCTTCTCCTTCTTATGACCTTTTCATCTACAAGCCTCCAAAACTCCATCTCCCATTCATATATACCATTTCACCATTTGCTTTCACATCCTTTTCATCTTCTACTTTTAAACTCTTCCCTTCAACAATTGCTTTCAAAGATTTAGAAGCATCATTCCTAAAATCATCGGAAACAACTTGCTTAATTTTTACCTTGCATGCATGCTCCTCAAACTTCTTCCAAGCTACTCCCAAAAGAATGTCAATCTTTATTTTCATTGATAATTTATTAGTTAATACTTGTGTTTCTTCATCTTCATGTACATCGTCTATTTTTTCCTTCTCAAGGTTTCGTACATCCTCGTAACCAACATTTTCCTTTCCATCTTCCATTTTCTTCTTCTTTTCCTTTTCTTTAGGCTCTACTTCCATGTCAACTTCATGATGCGGCAAGGCTTCAAGTCTTATTTCAAGGCAGCCAACTTCTACCCTCTTCTTATTTTTACAATCGTCTACATAGGCCACTTCAACTTCTTTTTCATGGGACAACACCAATCACATTCGTGGCTTCATTCCTCAAGCCATTGCTTCACCGTGAACTTACATCTCTCTAAATCCCTTCTCAGCTCTGCTATTTCTTGATCAAACTCTGCATCATCCTGTCTTATCTTATATTCCTTCAACTTGTCCTTTTGTTTGAGTCTTTCTTGTTGTTGTATCTTTTATTTACTCTCTCCACTTCATGATACCTTACCTAGGGCTTCTCTCATTTTCCTCTACCTAGTCTCTTGGTACCTAGGTTTTTCTTTTTAACTAGTCAAAACTTCGACACACTCATACTTGTCAAAAATCCCATAAGCATCATTTCCAAAGCTTTTAGACTCTCCCAGATCTTTCTCGCTTTGATACCAAAACTAGTGATTGACTTTCTCAATCACATGCTCTGATACCCCAAATAATGACAACCTTCTTACTACTAGTAGACTATTTAAATATAGTGCAATAATCAGAGATAGAAACATGCAATAGCTATTAAAAATCAAAGAATTTTTTGACAGACAATCCATAAATAATGTGATAGGAACTTTGATAAAGCACATTCAGGGGACAGAAGATCAAGATTCTAAACAACCAAGAACGGAACATCATATGTTTATTGACTTTGTATTCCAACTTACAATTCCAGCACAAAGAAAAAAAGTTTAAAGATTACAAGTCGATTATCTAGGACTTGGTTTCTTCTTTGTTTAGCCGATCCTCTAATCTTAAATCTCCCAAGTACTCTCTCGTCTCAACACCCCACTACTTTCTACAAACACAGATCAACTCCTCTTTATACGGTCTTCTTTACACCCCCTTCCCATCGCTAATGTTTCCAACTCTTCACTCCTACGATACAGATCAGGCTTCTCCCAAAAAAATCGTCCCTCTCAAACTTTAGAATCAGGTTCTTGTTCTCTTCCAACAAACACTCTCAATCTCTTTACACAGGTCGAAACTCCTCCTTCAAACAGTTACTCGTTGCTTTCTTTCCTCCGGCCGAAAACTTCCACATGAAACTATTTTTGATTCCTTCTTTCCCTAATCGATGTAATTACCATTCCCCATAACTGAATCGTCCAACTTAGCAAAGGAAAAATTAAACAATAATTCACAAACCCAGAATAGACAACTATAGAAACCAAAATCAATTTGATGCTCTTGCATCAATTCTAACCTTAGATCTAAAAAAAAATAGGAAAAATATTTAAACCTTTTGTCAATGGGTGAAAGTTCAAAGTTGTGTTATATGTTTATTAAACAATAATCAATAATGCAATATAATATCATCTTGCGATGTAATCTCTTTTTAGTGCACAATATTTTTTAACAAAATTCTTAATAAATTTTATTAGAAAGACAATCAATCTTATATTTTAGTACTAATCACTTATTTTAGTTAAAAACTGAAAAAAAAGCATAATAAATAATTAAAATATTAAAAGATTATATTTTAAAAAAAAAATCTTAATAAACTTTATTAGAAAGAAAATCAATATATTTTGGTGCTAATGACTTATTTTAGTAAAATTTAAAAAGAAAGTATAAAAAATAATTAAACAATTAAAAGAATATATTTTTAAAATTACATTTATAAATCTAAAAAATGCTATTTTTAAGATTTAAAAAAAAATTATTTACACGAGTAAGAGTTGTGAAAATATCCACCCACTTTTTTTATGTGAACATGTGTAATACTATTTTTTATAAATGGTAAATCAAACACTTATTCATTAAAAAAATCATATTTTCCATTTGTCTTTGTAGATTAGCCTCAAAGAAATATTACATGTGTATTTAGTGGACATTTCTAGTTAAAAAATGTGTGGCCTATATCTAATTTAATTAGAATGAATTTAATTATACCATATGTTTGACCAAAATATAATTTATGTAGGAAATAATTAAATCCACTTGTATTGATAAGTTTTATTCCATGTAGACTCCACCATATTGGCATAGCTAGCAGGAATGAAACATATGCATTCAAGTAGTTATTAGACGTGACTACATGTAGAAATTAGGGAACATTCTCATATACACTAAGGACTCTTGTGGTTGAACCATGAGTTGAAACATTGTATCTTTATGAGTTGGTGGGTAAATTAACCCTAGTAAACAAAATATTGCCTTTGACTTGCATTCCCCAACTTTCTATTCAATGGAACCTATACAAAAATGGGAGCTTTGGAGGAGGGGCTTTAGTGAGTTGTAGATGCCTTGGTAGACATGTATGAAATGTGTGAAAACATATATAGGGCACATGAATAGATGAAGGCCTATGATTTGTTGTTAGTAGTGTTAGTGTGAAAAAGGTGTCAGATTTTTAACTTCTTATAGTTGTTGAAAAGTGGGTTATGTGTACGGTTCCATGTACTTTCTAGTGGTGTAGGTCTTAATATCAATTTTTTTGTTGGTAAAAGTTTTTTATTGAAGTCCAAACTCTATTTTTGATCTTCGAGCTTATATGTTTTTACCTATTCATCTAATTTTCATGAATCTTGTGGCAGTAAAAAGGTATTGAGGATCTCTTCAAATCCATCCATACACTTTTTCTATATTTAACCCTAATTATCTTTTTATTTATTTTATTGAATATTGACACTCTAATTGATAACTTGGACATCATGACTTCTGGGGAAGTTTTTATATTTTTGAGGGAATTAATTTTTAATATTCATCATTTTGGTGAGATTATAATTATTGTTGAGGGTTTTTGTCTTTGTAATTTGAAGATCTGTCTTAGTTCATTATGGGTTTTTCACTTCGCCCTTCTTTGATCATCTTTAAAAGAGGAAATTAAAATATATGGAGAGATGGTATCTTCACACATCTCTATTGGCTTCATCTTTTGACGCATTCATATGGTCTTATTTTCCAACCATGTGCTCCTTGCAAAAAAAATGTTTGGGAAAATAATAATGAACACATCTTAGGATTGAATGCTTTCCATGTTGATAATGACACTTTAATTGTCATTATACACATTTAGTGTTAAATAATTGCATGGAGATGAGGGACCACAAAGGGGTCGTAAGTGGCCATTTTTTGAAATAAGGAAAACTCATCTTGGATGAGAAATTTAAAATAGTTACACTCAAAATTCGAAGGAAAAACAAGAAAAAGATTTATAGTGCTCTAAATCTACTTTATAAACTATTGATTTTTTTAAATGGTGGAGATTAAGGGGTTCAAATAGCGGAAGCACACAAAGTGCTCCTACTTTTGTCACACTAATATAACATAATGTTTTTGTCTTTCCCCTAAAATTTTAATTATTTTTTAGTATTTCAAAAATTACTTTCAATGAAATTAGTTAACACTAAGTATTTTATGCCTATTTTTTTACTAATTTTTTAATGAATATATGATATTTTTAAATTGGAGACATCCTAAAAAAATAAAAAATTGAGCATGTGCCCCCCTAAGTTTTTTGGAAACTAATCAAAAAACATTTTTTTAATGTGTATAGAATGTAAAAGTATATTTTTTAAAGATTTTAATGAGAAGATAAAACTAAACACAAATTACAAATTCTATGCATAAGTTTTCGATAAAAAAGGAAGACACTAACAAAATAAATTAAATATCAAAACCTTAACATATTCAAATGGATTAAAATCACATGGTTAGAAAGGTAGAGATATTGACATTATTATGGTATTTTTCAATTCAACATTGAAATATGTGCAAACCTAATGGAGAGCACACTTGAGATTCACTATTTTTTTATAATTTGTAAGAACATGCCCAATTTTGGGCATTGACATGTAAGTCCAAAATTTTGAGTGGATACCCAAGGTAAATCCAAACCTAAGGGTTGGTAATGCCAAAAGTAGATACAAATGTGCAAGTGTGTTATAACAATCATGTTATAATGTCTAAGTGTTATAATGCACTCATGTTATAACACTAGTGTGTCATAACACACTTGTCTTATAATGCTAGCATGTTATAATGTATTTGTGTTATAATGCACTCACATTTGTGTGAAACAAAAATAAAATTAAGAGGGAGGGAGGAATAGGAATATTTAGAAAGGAAAAGTGAGATATAGAAATATAATGAGATGGAGAGAGAAAGAGATAGAAATAGTGATAGATGGATAAATCTCTCCCTTTATTTATCTCTCCCCCTTCTATCTCTCAATCTCTCTGTTAATTATCTCTATCACCTCCTTTCTCTCTCACCCTTGTCCCCTCCATCTCTTCCTCTCCCTCTCCCTTTAGATCTATATCTTATTATCCACATCGCTCTCTACCTCTAACTCTCTATCACTTTATATCTCTTTATATCTCCCTCTTTATCTATTGAGATCTCTCCCTCTCTCTCTCAGTATCACTCTATCTCACCCTTTATGTCTCTCTCTATCTCTCCCTCTCCCTATTTCTACCTCCTTGTCCCTCTATTTTTCTCCCTCTTCCTCTCTCCATCTTCATCTCTACATCTATCTTCCTTTCTCCCTCTCTATCTCTATACACCTCTCTCTTTCTCTCCCCCTCTCCCTCTTTGTATACCTCTATATCTATATCTTTTTTTTCCTCTCTATCTCTCTCCCCCTATCTTTATCTCTACATATTTATCTTTTTATCCCTCCTCTATTTATCTCTATCTCCTTATCTCATAGTCTCTCCTCTACCTCTCTATTTATATCTCCCTCTCTTTATATCACTCCCAATCTCCATTTTATGATAAAGGGAGACTCTCTCTTGAAAACAACCTTACATAGATAAACAAATTCAGGAACAACCTTAAACTTTTATTATATATATAAGTTTTTTTACAAAAATGAAATAAAATGCATTACAATAATTTGGTCATAAGACTACAATTACAAAAAATCAAACATGCAAGTTTGTGAATGGCAACAATGGCCACTGAAACCTCAACCTCTACTCTATGCTAAAAAAATACGAAACTCAGCTATCTCCTCATCCAAAATGAATCTCTTTCCATTTGTGACCACTTTATATGATTTTTCCACTTGCCAACGAACTATAAATTCCACTTTGGCACCCAAACTAATCTAGTTATATCTCTTTTTCCATCCTTAAGAAATCTCCAAATTTTATTCCAAATTTTGAGAGCCATAACTTTTCACTCGAGCATTAGATTGATAAATTGTATGTACCATTAGAAAAATCTCATCGAGTGGTAGGACCAAAAAATATTCCTTTAGGGATGTTTTTATTTTCAATATTTTGATTTCCAACCATTTTTTGGGTCCATCTAGAACCTCTAGGTGCCTCAAAATTGATTTTGAGTATTTTTAATAGAATATTTAAGACAAAAACATTAATATCTCACAAATGACAAATGAAATTGAAGTGATTTCTTCACCATTGGCTTCATTTCACCATTCCAGAGCCCCGTGTAATATTTAATCTACACATATGTGCAAATGCCAACTTACTAAAAATACTAACCCTGCTATTTTAGCCTTTATTAAAAAATTATTCACCAAATCTAAAAAATTAAAATATTTTTTTTTGGGGAGGGATACAAGATTTCTCTTACAACCTAGGTGCTTCTGCATCACTTTATCTTTCTATCAAATCTCCATATCTCCCTGTCTCTTTATCTCTCCCTCTTTGAATCTCTATTTCTCCCTCTCCCTCTTCCTCTCTCCTTACATCTCTTCATCTCTCTTCCTCTATATATTTATCTCTCTCCCTACCCCCTCTATCTTTCCCAAGTTATATTTTAGATTTCTATCTCTCACTCTTCCCCTATCACTCCATCTTTCTATATCCCTCTAGATTTATCCTCTCCTCTCTCTATTTCAAGGTTTGTCCCTCTCCCTTCCTCTATATATATTTATAAATATCTATGAGCCCTCTCTATCTCCATATATCTCTCTCATACACACACAAGTTCACTATTTCTCCCTCCCTATCTCTCCCCCTCTCTCTATCTCTATCCCTATCTCTCTATATATTACTTGTCACTATCACCTTTCTCTCTCACTCTTTCCCTCTCTATCTTCTTATTTCCCCTCTTTATCAATATCTCATTATCTCTACCTTTCTCTCTTATACATTCCAGATCGAGCCCTTTGTTTCTCATGCTCTCTCTCTATCTTTTATCTCTTTTTATACATATATTTTCCTACCTCTATCTCTCTCACTATTTCTCTCTCTAGTTGGAGTAAATAGGTAATCACCTAATAATTAACTAATCAATATTTAATTATTAGGCCCCTTTTACTTTAACTACTTAAGCTAAACTTAGGAGTTCTTTTATATTATTAGATTGGGCTATTTATAGGTTAATTTATCTCATTGCATTAGATAAGAACACTTGTCACAATCTAATCTAATCCCCATCTATGGTTTTCCTTATGCTTTTATAAGTATTCATTATTGTATATCATATTAAATTCACATTCATTATTCAACATCAAATATATTTATGGATCAAACTCTCTCAAGGTTGTATATCACACATTAATAGTTTCTCTCTTCATATATGATAAGCGTTTTGGCTACAAGTGATTTTTGGGAGTTGTGGGGTTCACTATCAGCTCCAACATTGTATCAGAGCTCCAGGTTTGTAGCTTCCTATCCAAATTCTAAAATATTTAAATTTCAAGGAAAAATTGGCTCATCCTAGAGGTAAATGAGCATCATTGTTGGATCTAGAATGACCTAAAACCGTAAGATCACCTATTGATTGGTCAAATTTGGAGAAGTTAAAAAAGACCAAAAAAATTCAGCATTTAGAAATTTTCACAATCATCCACATGACTATACGATATCGTACAAACTAGCTACATTTAAATTTATTTGAAGGTATGAGAGTGTTTTAAAAATTCCTTCATGGTTTTTAATTATTTTTTCCAAAAATTTAAAAACAAATAATTTGTTTAAGCTTGTGTAGGGATTTGTACCCTTTGTATGTTCAATGCACAGGACAACTAAGAGGGGATGAATCATTTATTAATTAAAAAATAAAAACCCTAATTAACATTTAGATCCACATAACCTTTGATCTATTAGAATGATTTAGCATGAAAGAAAGTAACAAAAACCATGCACAATATAACACCATATTTACGTAGAAAACCCAAGAAGGGAAAAACCATGGTAAGGCTTAGCTCGGATGAATAATATGAAGTAATTGTAATACCAAATACAATAGGCTTACTACCCAAAATAAAGAAGGGCTCACTGCCAATGACTCACTGCCAGATTACAAAAAAGAAGAAAAGACGAATGCTACAGTGAGAAGTCCATCTCAATGCAACAAAAAAGTGCACCACAATATCACCAACACATTCACATCCTTTTTGAATATTGTAGAAACCTTCTACTCACTACTTCTAGGAGTCTAACTCATTAAAGTTTGCACTGCACTACACAAATTCACACTTCACAACTCTGCAATTCGCATTACACACCTTACTGAATAATCCACCATCAAAATAACACTTATTTATACCTTCTTCAACCTGGAAAACATTCTCCAAGGTCAGCTATGCACCTCAACCATGCAAATTCAAATTAGGTCTACACCAAAACATTCCCATGGTGGAAAGGAATGAAGGTGGACCACATCACACCTTAACTCAGTCCTAAATCTACTCATGCATGTCATGCCACACTTCCACAATCACCAAATAAAATCCACAATTAGTGTAAATACCTAAGGTCAGTCGAACTTGTGTAAACACCATAAAAAAATTAAGTACATGCTTCTTTTGATCCAAAGACAACTTGTGGAAAAAAATATAACTTGAACACAATCTAGAACATTCCACAAACACCCTGAAATCCAAAAAATTCCTTTGCAACAACTTTCACTTGAAGAACAAACTCATCCTATACACCTAGATAATATTCCACACACTATAACTCGATAAATCAGCTTGTGGACCACCAAACCACAAATAACTTTCATTGAAGGTAGATATGAACCTTATCATAACACTTCTAGTTCACCACAAGACTAGCAATCAAACTGTGGAGAAATGCAGAGAAAAATAATTTCTCCCAAACATCACTGCAATACATAGTTCACAAACTGGTGAACACAATTTTCCTTGCACAATGATCCAAGGGTATGTGCAGGATCATTATAGAAAAAACAGGCCCTTAAGTGGCAATGAAAATTTAGAAAATCAGAGTTAGGCAACTTGACGTGAAAATTTGAATAAGTTATCTATATTATTTAAAAAATATGTAACAATGTAATCTGTTGCAAATTGAATTTAGTTTCTAAACTACTAGGTTTATTTTAAAAAAAATCTATCTGGTGAAAATTTGAAATTCCAATGTAGTAGTACTTAAATTTCAGGGAAAAAATAAGTAGGTGTTTGTCTAACCACCCTAACCATAGTAAAATGATAATATTTTTTTATAAGATTTTATATATAAGTAGAGGACTCATGTCCCGATGTGATGCATATTTTTTTGTAATATTTTTTTGAGTAAATAATTAATTATGAATTTGTTATTACAACTTTTAAAAAATATAAAAACTCGTATGTCTGACCACCTTAACTTGGTCAAAACTTCATGAAATTCAATTTTTTCTTAATCCTATAGTATGTGAAGCATAGAATGTGACACATGTTTTGGATTCAAAAAATGTGATACCGTTTGAAAGCTATAAATGTTTTTCAATCAGACTATCAATCAAGACTTTAGTCGTAATTCAAATAGAAAATGAATAATAATAATCTATTAAATTCTAAGTAAAGAATAATTTATATTGGTGGAATGCTTAGAATCTCCTTTAAAAACCCTTTTCATTTCATCAATTTTGGGTTTAAAAAAAATCGTTAGCCACATGGGCCATCATATCACTTACATATCTCCACTTTTTTTCCCATCATGATCCTGCACATACCCCCAAAACAAGAAACTTTGGATATAACACCTATGGAAATCTCTAATCAACATAACCAAACATCACAAGTATATCTTCAACACAAAAGAAATGCAGAGAAAAACCAAAACACCACTCTCTATGTCTGAACACCTCTACAACACATTGTTTATTCTTTTATTCATTTTTTTCAAAAGAACTTGGAAACTAAGCACCACAAAGAAATTCTCATTATCTTCAACACTTCCTCATCAACACCAAGCCAACTACAATACAAAAAATCAACCAAAACAATCTACAAATAGAATCTTATCAAAGCAACACTAGAGGTTGACACTAGTAACACTTACTAATGACAACATAATGCAACTAATCAAAGGATCACAACTTCTCAATCACCACCAGTTGACATTAGTGACAACACAAATATAGGCTTGTTGACACCAATGACAACACCGACTACTCAAACTTGTAATAATATCCCCCTTTTTCATTGATGGCAACACATGATGTAAAAAAACACCAACAACAAACATAACAACTCTTATTACCACCATACTGCTTCATACCAAATCTTTCTTTCACATCTCTACTTTCTCTCCCCCTTTGACAACTGATAATTTTTCACATTATTTTCTCTCTCCCCCTTTGACATAAATGGTAAAGGGCAACATATTTGCATCACTTTCCCATTTAACATTAATCATACTAGTACCTAGTCACCACTACTCTACATACTCCCCCTTAGGAGCACACAACAAATTGTATCAACCAACAACCACTACACATATCCTTTGACACAACTGACAAAGGATAAGGGTAATTGCACCAATCTATGACACAATTTTGTCTCTTAAGATGCCACTTTTTTTTTGAAATCAAGAAAATCTGATTTGCATGAGAAAATGAAGATAGTTACGTTCAAAATTTCAAGATGTAGCAAAAACAAAAGTTGAAGTGCTCCAATTCTAGTTTCTAAGCTACTAATGTTTTTTGAAATTAATGAAGATTAAGGATCTCAAAAAGGGGGGGGTGGGGCAAAACATTTCCTGTTTTTATAAAAAAAAATAGCATAGTGCCTAAGGGCTCCCCCCTTTTTGGTTAACTTTTTTTTAGAATTTCAAAAATCCCAATAGTGAGAAATTAGCTAACACCATGTAGTTTATCCTCCTTCTTTTAGATAATTTTTTTAATGAATATATAATATTTTATGAATTTTCAAAGTGGACACATCCTGAAAAGCTGAAATTTGAGTGTGCTCCCCCCCAAATTTTTTGTAAACTAATCGAAAATTGATTTTATTTTTTTCATCATGTGTAGAATGGAGTCTAGTTTCAAAAAACGTAATTTATTTCACGTTCCGATGAACATGTAAAAATATACCCTAAACCTAGCACATGTTGCTATTTGACCAAAAATGAAGGCATTTACAATAGAAGCCATGGATCAAAACTTTAACTAAATCAAAATGAAAAAATAATTATATATTTAGATAGCTGAGATAGAGGTTAACGCTATCATTGTTTTTTTTATAAACTTGCATTGAAAGATGTGCAAATGAGACGGGGAGCACAGACAAAAATATGAGAAAATTTGGCAAATCCTGTTAATTAACACATCTAAAGCAGGCCACTTGGTGTGCACCAAATGTGATGAGTCATTTGGTGTCCACCAAATATGATGAGTCATTTGGCGAGTGCCAAATGGCCTGCTTTGCACAAAACTAGATTTTTTCTTTCTCTATCAGGAAAACTATATACATGAAATAAACATTTAAGTATAAGTTGAAATTTACAGATGGAAATTTACTTTCTTATACTTTAAGTTATATTTCATGTATATATAGGAAGGATGTTTGAGAGTGGTTTCAGATCCCTAAGAGTTATAATGAAAATTCTAGTTTTTGGAAGATCTTAAAATTTTTAGACTTAGTCAAATTTCAGTAATCAGGAGGTCAAATTTTAGTACTCAAGAGGTCAAATTTCATCTTTCTCTCTCTATCTCACTCATTTTCATCTCTTATTCTCTAGACCTCTCTCTCTCTCTCACTATCTCCATCCCTTTATCTAACAATATCTTCCTTGAGCTCAAGATCTATGTCTCTACATGTCCATCTCTCTCCTTCCCTCTCCAATATCTATCTCCCTCCCTATTTCCCTTTCTACATTTTTCTATCTCTCATCCCTCTCCTTTTATCTCTATATATCTCTCTCTACTCTCTATACCTACCTATCCCTCTGTCCCTCCCTCTCCTCTCTTTCTCTCTCTTTGCTTCCCTCACAGGGATAACTTTAAGAAACCCCTTAGCAAAGGTGTAAAATCCTGGCGAATCTTTCCTTTTATTTAAAAAATATATTAATTTTCCTTGGCAAATCTTATGCACATTATTCAAAAATTTGTAAAATCCTGGCGAATCTTGATGGATAATTGGTAAAAAAAAATAATCACATTGGAAAATCCTAGTGAATAATCACTAAAATGGTTCATTAAAATGGCGAATCTCTCCTTTAAAAATTTGCATACTTGGTCAGTGCAGTTCCCCCATATTTTTTTTGTTTTTTTAAATATTGAAGTAGGGGCCCGGGGGCGACAGCCACCGGCGGGGTCAAGGGGGCAGAGCCCCTCACCACCAAGCATAAATTCACTATTGAAAATGCATTGGAGCACACACGGATCAAGTGTTTTTAAAAAGTCTCACTTGAAAATCGGACGACTGCAAGTTCATTCCATGAGCGAATATCGGCATGAGTGAACATCGGTGGGACACTTAGGGATGTCCTATCGATACAACGATACAGAGCTTTGATCGGATGGAGTATGGAAGCCTTATCGGTGTGAGTGAACATCATCGGTGGGACAGTTAGGGATGTCTCACCGATACAATGATTTAATATGCACTTATTGAATTTCATGACCTAGTGAATTCTGTGACTTTATATGCACGTGCCTTTTAAAAAGGTTGTTGAGTCCTGAAATTTGTTTTGGGCCACATGATCAAATCTAATCGTGTGGTGCAAAAAAAATTTTAGGACTCAACAACCTTTTTAAAAGGCACATGCAAATAAAGTCACAGAATTCACTTGCAGCCATTCGATTAAAAAGCTAATTGATGACAATAAATAATAAAACTATTAAAGGCTAAAATATCCCTAAAATTAAATGGTAAATTATTATTAGTGGCAAATATACCATAAAAATTCATTGTAAGAATATAAAGTTACTGGCGAATATAAGTAATATTTGTAATTACAGTATAACTATTGGTGAATCAGATCCGATGATGTGTCGTTTAAAAAATAATACATTGGCGAATTAATCAAGACAATTTTATTTTTTTTGTAAAAACCTGGCGATTCGGCATCCTTTCTAGCTTGTATTATTTGCCATTTTTGGAGGTCCCGATTTCAAATATTAGCCAATTGGTGAAGATTCACCACTAAAGTTATCCCTGCCCCTCTCTCCTTCCCTCTAGACTTCTTTTTATCTCCTCCTCCCTCTATCTACCTAGACCTCTCTCTATTTTTGTCTCACCTCTCTCTCCATCCCCACCTCTCCCTATATCTCTCCTTTCATATCTACTTCTCTCTAACTAGTTGTACCTATATACCTATTTCTCTCTCCCTCCTTACCTCCTCTCTCTCAGTATCTCCACCTTCTTTCCCTCTCTAAGTCTCTCTCTATCACCTCTCTCTATCTCTCTCCTCCCTCTCTACTCTGTCTCTCCCTCCCTCCCCCTCTTTCTATCTCTCTCCTTCTATCTATCTCAACTATCCATCT